>CM044957.1:363405-460263 GCA_024516035.1 Bactericera cockerelli
AAATACCAAATGTCATAGATTTTTTTAAACTAACCATTTCAACTAACTACTTGTAGGTATAATGCATATTAAAACTACATGTTTTTACTAGATCTTGTCAAAAGGTCAACAAATCTGAGGTATGTACCTTAATTGTCACATTTTAATTAGGTCTAATATTTCAGGTACCTTGGAATGTTTTGTATAAATTTACCTTTATTCAGAGCAAGGATTCCATCCATGCCTAGAGCAGCAATTTTGTTTTTTCTCCACCTTTCCAAAGCTCTCCTGGCTAGCGGAGACATTGTTGCCGACAAGACTGATGTTACTGAAGGGTAGTAATTCTGAGTGATGACTGGAATTTTCTCAGAGTTTGAGGTCAGATTATCACTGTTTGAGCTTTGACTAATGCCTTTGGATTTGGTAGGATTTTCTAAGGGAAAATCTTTTTCTGAAATAAAATACAGGAATGTTGTATGTTTTGAGATGCAATACTGGACTTTTGAGACTCATAGTTTTAGGTGGTAATCTACCACTTGAAACAAATTATTATATTTTTTCTATCTTTTTATCTCCTTGGTTCTTTTATTTAAAAAAGTTTCACAGTTTAAAATTATGGCTGAATTTCTCAACACAGAGAAAAAGATAAATAGGTAGATGTGTCAACTTAAACTTATCAGACTATATTTATTTTCTAAAAATAAATTCTGGACTTGATGATAGTTTTATATTGGTAAACTATTGAAACGGATTCAAACTTTTATAATGACTCAAACTTTCCCTTTAATAATAAATTATGGCCTTGGGATTTCAAGGTGTTTTTGAAAAATGTAAAACTTACTTAAAATTTCATAGAGACTCAAAGTACTAGGATCTTGCATAGAAATTTCTATAGGTTGATGTGTGGGCATTGTGGGATGCATATTTTTAATCTCACTCTCATTGATAATGACATCCTCTTTACGTAATAATCTGTACTTTGAAGTGTTGCTTCTTCCTGGGAATTTCTTATGAGAGGTATTTTCATCTGAAGCAACAAGTATATCATCTATTTTTATTCTTTTCTTCCTCTGAGCTTGTGTTTCTAGCAAAGGACCAAACAATAATTTGTTTTCTTTGTTGTATTTCTTTAGAGCATTTTCTTTGGAAACTTTTTTTGATTTGATTGCTGATGTTGAAAGAGAGGTTCTTACTACGGAAGGAAAACAAGGAACTCCCAGATGAAAGTGGTAAAACTGTTTGAACATTTTGAAGTGTTGTGTTGTTGAAGAGTAAACCAAGAAAGTTGAAATTATAATTATGCTTTATCACCAATAATTGAAATATTTATTATCTAAGATTATGGAATTCACGACTCAAGGAAACTGAGAAAAATAAGAAGTGGTAACACTGGAGACAGGGAGAAAATGAAGAAATGACAAATTTCTTCTCAACACTCATTCAGGATCCAGGCAGGCAAGATGAGAATTTCTGGAAAATGGAGAATTTCTGGAATTTCTGGAGATTTATTTGAATTCCCGCCTTGAATTTTGTAATTATTCAAAGAGGTAAACAGAGATAGCGGGGACTATGTTTTTAGAATAAAACGACATCACTTTTTTTTCACTCCCCACGAAACGAAAAGTCATGATCTCTTTTCGGTCTCATTTGGGCCCAATGGTAGTGTCCAGACTGTACAGTGTCCTATTTTATGATTTGGACCCTATATTATAATGCACTCTGATTGATTGAAACTCCTACGTCGTTTTCAACGGCATGATCATATCACTCATATCACGACGGGGGTGTGTTACTCTCCATTCGCAAGAAGCTCAGAAACCTGCTATGCCCACAATCATTAACCTCATCCAGACTGGGTTGGGCCGGAATGCTAGCATCAGGAATTCTTTACCTCTCTGAGAGTGTGAGAAACAAAATTCTTCATTTTGAATACTCTCTTTAGCGCGCTCTAACAGAATTCCATGTGCAACTCATAGCCACACTTTTTCAGATCGTCTTTCTCTTCTTGTTATGTTCCTCGGCAGCGGAAATTTGAAATTATTAAATACAAAGTTATTATTCTTTTTGCCTTTCTCTTAATTTGCCTTTTCTATTGGTTTTTTTCTTCATTTTTCTGACCTGATTTTATAACAGTTTGTAATATTTGTTCATTACCATCTTCTATTTTCAAAGACAAAAATGATTAATGAAAATGAAGAGCGTTATCTGAAAGATCCACACAGTTACCCTTCCATATCCATTCAGTTGTTGTGACAAAAGCAGAGGGAGCTCTTATGCTGTTTTGTCTCACACTTTGCTGCCAAGATCAAGATAATACTGTCATCTACTATAAAATATTGGTAAGATTAAAGTAAAATATTTATATTAATGTCCCTTTAACTTCCTGGAAACATACAAACCAGATAAACACTTTAACCTCAACCAGCCTGGGTTGGAGTGAGACTAGCCTGCATCACAAGGGTTTAAAAATGGTCACCCATGCAAGTCAGTACCATGCTGGACTTTTCTTAACTTCAGTAACAAGAACTGGTGTTTTTAACATGTCATCAACTTTTGCTTTAAATGTCTACTAAAACACTTCAATTTTTGCTAAACATTGTATTCTGTAGGTAATCCATACTGTGAGAGTAAAGGGACTCTTTAATAGCCCATTGAATGCACCAGTTCTTGTGCTGTCATTGAAGTTAAGTAATCGTCTAGTGATTTTGGACTTGGATGGGTGACCATTCAAATTGAAATCCTTGTGAGGCTGGTTATTCCTGGCCCCACCCAAGCTGGGTGCAGTTAATTATAGTAGCTAACACCAATCTCAGTACCCTGGTCTATAAAGCAGCAGACTTGTAATCAGAGGTTGGTGGTTCAAGTCCCAAGTTAAGCAAATATTTAGTAAAGCAAGTTTGAGTAGTTTCAAAATCATTATAATGATTAACTCAAATATGATATCTTTAACTTAACTACATTAAACACAAGGTCAAACCTGGATATTATAATGGGCTCTGATATAATAGATAGCTATAATAGAGTAGCTGGTTTGTAAGTTTCCAGCAAATGGAGGGTAAAACCCCCATCATGATATGATCCTGCAGTTGAAAGAGATGTTAAAACCAACTTCAAAGGTACCCTTTGTTCTCATTATTAGAGTATAAATAGAGTATATAGTATTGTATCAAAAACCTTGGCAGAGCTGTGAAGAACACCCTGTAAAAAGAAAGAGACAATTTAAATTCATGTCTCATAATTCCAATAGATGACTTTTGACTTGCATTTTTTTTATTATTATTATTAAACATGTTGGATCAAGTTTTATTTACAAATAACATAGAATATATACATACATAGAAATTAAAATTAACAAAACAAAACTTGATCAAGGGCGGTGCTAATGCCAACGGCATTCTCTTCCTTCTCCATTTGTTGATTATTTTACATCTGTTATTTAATTTCAATTAAATAATTTTTGTACCATGACCATTTATATTATTCTTACCTAGTGTAATAGTGTCAAAAAATCCATTCTTGTAAGAATTCAATAAATAAAACTATTTTACCTCTGATTCCAGTCTCTAAAATGAATTGGTGTTTTCTCCTACTGCTGATTCCATACATCACAGCCTCAGCCAATCTCAATCAGTCTCTCTACTCCTGCAACAACATTGGAAAGTGTGCCTGTGAATACATTTTCTCTGGCATTATTCTCAAGTGCACTCAAGATGGCCAAACTTCCTTGCAGGCCTCTCTGTCCAGCAAAAGCAAGTCTCTCCACATTTCCTGTAACCATTTTGCCTTCACCAAACAACTCAATGCATCTGTATTTGATGACTTGTCTGAACTGAAACTTCTGAGTGCAGCCTATGCTCTCTCCTTCCAGTTCTGTCCTCTACCGAGTGAATCATTCCAAAGTTTTGCAACACTTTTGAGAATGATCCGTGTGAATAAAATAAAGTTTGAGTATTCCAGTAATGCAATAGGCACATTGAGTCCTCCTTATTTAAATAATCTTCCATATCTTGAAGAACTTATTCTGTCTGAGAACTCAAACCTTACTGCATTAAATATGGATTTGTTTCAAGAGACTCCTAATCTGAAAAGCTTATTCTTGAGAGGAAATTCCATATCTGAACTATATCCTGGTGTATTTCAACACTTGAGAAAACTAGAAGTGCTAGACCTGGGTAACAATCACATCACACATCTAGACTCTGGTATCTTTAGAAATTTGACATCACTGAGGATTCTAAACATTGATAACAACCAGATAGCAAATCTCACACGTGCCTTGTTCAACAGTGTACCTCATCTTGAATCTCTAGATATATCTGGAAACAGGATTGTAACTTTTCCTGTGGGAGTGTTTGCTGATCTCTGGGAACTGAGAACATTTCAAGCCAACAAAAACATTTTCCAAACATTCCCAAGTGATCTGCTATCAAACATGAAAAAACTAGAAGTAGTGAAGATCATCCATCACAAGTATTCCCTAATGGCACTACCTGGCTTGTTGTTTGCTGATTTACCAGAGCTGACCAATGTAACTTTTCGTGAGAGCAACATACGGACAGTTCCACCCGATGTTTTCAGAGATTCTACAAACTTATTGATGATCTCATTCACAGGACACAAGAGAATAACATCCCTACCAAGAACGCTCTTTAGAGATTGCAAGAAACTTGTAAAGTTAGACTTGAGTGATAACAGCCTAGATGATTTGCCTGATGAAGTATTTGGTCCCCTGAGTAACTTGTTTGAATTGAACTTGAGCAAAAATAATTTCCGCCACATCAAAACGTAAGTTCTTTAAAAAAAATTAATTTGGAATACAAAATTCATAGGCAGTCAGTCATACAGTTGATTATTTCTGTAACAAACCTACCTCAGTAGCACGATCGATAAGTCGGCGTACTCTTAACCGAGGGTCTGTGGTTTGAGTCCCAAATTCATCAAAGATAAATTTAAGTAATTTTGATGTCACACAAAACAGAAATATGAAATCTTTTTTTCCTTTTTGATTGAGACATTCTAATGATTTAACAGAATATGTAAAAGTTATAATAATTAAAAAAAAAAAAAATTAAATACCCCTATTTTGTTATTCCCCAGAGTCATGCTGTCTGGATTGACAAAGCTGACACGGCTGGATCTGAACCACAATGTTCTGAAAATCATCGACCCTTCTGCACTGGACACTCTCAGCCAGTTGACGTTCCTGAACCTTTCCTCTAACCTCCTTGACTTTGGCAACAGCTCGCGCTACTCCCCCATGCGGGCCTGCCAGAACCTGGAAGATCTTCTCCTTTCGGATAACCGGATGCAAACAATCTACTCAGACTGGACAGAAACTCTGCCCAAGCTCAAGACATTGGATCTCAGGAAGAATAAGTTCACATCGGTGGTAAGAATTACAATAATTTTTTTTTTTTTTTAAAGATGAGAGTGTTTCACAGCCTTTTTTATTTCGTAGCCATGAAACAGGAGCTACTGTAGACGCTTGTGGTCTGTGTTGTAGCCTGCCCATCCCGTAGTATGCCACCCCTCTGATGGGCGAGAAGTTACACAATACTTCCCAATTAGGTGCTGGGTCAACACGAGCGCACCGGAAGGTATCCCTTACAAACAATTGTAACCAAATTAAGAATACAAATTTTTGTCGGCACGGGGGATCGAACCCGGGACCTTCCGCATGGCAAGCGAGTACTTAACCACTGAGCTAATCGCGCGCTTATCATCATTGTTATAATCAGAAATATCTTTATTATTAAGACATACACAATATCTCATGTTGAAGCAGATTGTAATAATTATTAATGTTTTAAAACTGTTTATAATGATATCTTAGTGTGTTATAATGTTATAGGTTGCTTGCACGCAACTGTTTTGTAATACACTCTAAACAAATATACGAAATTCAAATTCAAACATAGGTATAAATGTATAATTATACAGGGTGTCCCGTATACAGATGCAAATATTTTGAGGGTAGGTTCAGCCCACCGTGGACTATCATATGAGCGAAACTTGCAGTGGGGCATTTTGCTTCGTTAAAGAGTTATGGCCAAATCCCTGTTTTTCCCACAGGTCTAGAGGTCACTTAGATCGATGCACGTTTTTAAAGAAATGGTAGCCAGTAAGTAATTTTTGACTTCATGTATGGATAGTCATGCATATTTCCCTTGAAATGCAGTTGGATGCATGAAAAAATATTGAAAGACCAGAGAGATATTTAATCATAAGTTCAATACTTTTCTAAAATTCAATTTTTCCCTGTTTTCCCTTTCGTGAATTTAGAGTACTTCTACAATTGCAATTCTGCGTATCACTAGGTAAATAAATACCCTTTGCTATTTTGTTTCAATAAATACAAAGTTCTTTCAGACGCGTGAAGGAACGAATGAGATACGTCTTATCAAACGGCACCAGAAGGAGAGAAACACATCTTTCAAATTTTGAATCTGGGCGCTATTGCATTTTGAAGAACACTCGATGCCTGAAGCGGTCTGTGTGACTATTTTTGTGCCAACTGCAAGTTATAAATGAAAATTTTCTGAGTACAATTAGTTCTATTAACCAACTATTATCAATCAAATCTAATAGTTAAAATAACAAGGCGATCAATTTGTTCGGTGGAAGAGAAAGCCACAAGCTTTAAACCTCGCCCTTGGTTCGCTACATATTCTTTTGGGTTCTTTTCATTTCATGTCCTGTGTTGCAGAATGTATCGTGTTTGTAGTTTATCAATAAACTACAAACATGTATCACTGTATCACCACCCGTGATCAGTCTTTGTTTATATTTATTTCACAAATTGTTACCATGTTCATTGTAAAAAAAATGTAAATAAAGCTTGGTCCAATCTATATCTATAAAAGAAAGCTGTCTGTATGTGTGTATGTATGTGTGTATGTATGTATGTGTGTATGTATGTTCTTTATACAAATCCACACCGTTTGACCGAGAAACCTGAAATTTTGCACATAGGTCCGCTTGGATCAGGAAATTCTTCTAGGCTAGATTATATCTCCCTGAGGTTAAGCTACAATGAGTAAGGATAAAAATGGATGGGTGACGCAAAAAAATGCACGTTTTTTGACATAAATGACATTTTTTCTCGAAATTTGTCGCGACGACCTATGAACTCAAAGCGAGAAAGTTTTAGGCAAGGGTTTGAGCTTTCAATTGACATATCGATCGCGAATTTCTGATGAGCCGTTCTTGAGCTACGCCGGGTAAGGTAAAAAAATGGATGGGTAACATGTAAAATATTTCACGTTTTTTGACCTAAATGACATTTTTTCTCGAAATTTGAAGTGACGACCTATCAACTTAGAGCGAGAAAGTTTTAGGCAAGGGTTTAGGCTTTCATTTGACATATTGATCGCGAAATTCTGATGAGCCATTCTTGAGCTACGCCGGGTAAGGTAAAAAAATGGATGGGTAACATGTAAAATATTCACGTTTTTTGACCTAAATGACATTTTTTCTCGAAAATTGAAGTGACGACCTATCAACTCAGAGCGAGAAAGTTTTAGGCAAGGGTTTAGGCTTTAATTTGACATATTGATCGCGAAATTCTGATGAGCCATTCTTGAGCTACGCCGGGGAAGACCAGAAAATAGATGGGCGACAAAAAATATTCAGGTTTTTTTTCAAACCTAAATGACATTTTGTGTGTGTGTGTATGGTGTGTGTGTGGTGTGTGTGTGGTGAGTGTGTGTGTGTGTGGTGTGTGTGTGGTGTGGTGTGTGTGTGTGGTGTGGTGTGTGGTGTGTGTGGGTGGGTGTGTGTGTGCGTTGTGTGTGTTTGATGGGCTGGCGAAGCGGCGGGTGTAACCCGCTAGTCTATATCTATAAAAGAAAGCTGTCTGTATGTATGTGTGTATGTATGTATGTTCTTTATACAAATCCACACCGTTTGACCGAGAAACCTGAAATTTTGCACATAGGTCCCTTTGGATCAGGAAATTCTTCTAGGCTAGATTATATCTCCCTGAGGTTAAGCTACAATGAGTAAGGATAAAAATGGATGGGTGACGCAAAAAAAATTCACGTTTTTTGACATAAATGACATTTTTTCTCGAAATTTGTCGCGACGACCTATCAACTCAAAGCGAGAAAGTTTTAGGCAAGGGTTTGAGCTTTCAATTGACATATCGATCGCGAATTTCTGATGAGCCGTTCTTGAGCTACGCCGGGTAAGGTAAAAAAATGGATGGGTAACATGTAAAATATTCACGTTTTTTGACCTAAATGACATTTTTTCTCGAAATTTGAAGTGACGACCTATCAACTCAGAGCGAGAAAGTTTTAGGCAAGGGTTTAGGCTTTCATTTGACATATTGATCGCGAAATTCTGATGAGCCATTCTTGAGCTACGCCGGGGAAGACCAGAAAATAGATGGGCGACAAAAAATATTCAGGTTTTTTTTCCAACCTAAATGACATTTTGTGTGTGTGTGTGGTGTGGTGTGTGTGGTGGCTGTGGGTGCGTGTGTGGGTGTGGTGTGTGTGTGTGGTGTGGTGTGTGTGTGGTGTGTGTGTGTGGTGTGTGTGTGTGTGTGTGTGTGGGGTGTGTGTGGTGTGTGTGTGTGTGTGTGTGGTGTGTGTGTGTGGTGTGTGTGTGTGGTGTGTGTGTGGTGTGTGTGTGTGGTGTGTGTGTGTGGTGTGTGTGTGTGTGGTGTGGTGGTGTGTTTTGGGGCTTTGTGTGTGTGGTGTGGTGTGTTTGTGTGTGGTGTGTTTGTGTGTGGTGTGTGTGGTGTGTGTGGTGTGTGCGTGTGTGGTGTGTGTGTGTGTGGTGTGGTGTGGTGTGTGGTGTGTGTGTGTGGTGTGTGTCTGTGTGTGTGTGTGTGTGTGTGTGTGTGTGTGTGTGTATGTGGGTGGGTGGGTGTGTGTGCGTGTGCGTTGTGTGTGTTTGATGGGCTGGCGAAGCGGCGGGTGTAACCCGCTAGTTGTTTATAAAATAAAAATAAAGTATTAATAATATTAGTAACCTTAAGGTTGGATGTTCGAGTTTTACCCAAGGTTAATTTTCGGCACTATTTGTTATGTTTTTGATATCATGATTGTGATAAACACAAAAATAATATTTTTAATTTTACTTCTAAAAATAAAATCATAATTTTTGTTGGTAGCGCAGAGTCTTTCTCCATGTGTATTCTTTTTCCATAATTACACCACTGGTTGCTGCTTTCGTAGCAGCCTCTCTCATTTTTCCTCATGATGACTATGTGATTCCGTAACCCCATTCACATAAAAGTTCACACCGACCGACCACTGTGAATGATCAATTTCCCTCTGTTAAACATCCCAGAGCAGTGTATTTAAGTAATCAGCCCGATCCTGCTGATTTTGCTGATTCACACTCAGTAGATTCCATCACTGAGTTCAGCATAAGCTCAGTCAGTCTATCTTGAGTTTGAACGTAGGACAGTGCATCGCGCACTTCCTCGTAATTCTAATTTGTACTTAATTTATAAGTGTCATTTCAAATTATCAATAAACTATTTCCTTTTTAATTCTATTTAATCTATCTGTGATTGTTATTCACCTCAAGTTCTTTCCAGTGTTTATTATCAAATCAAATCTACAAATCCGAGCGAATATCGGATAAGTTGTCATCTAAACCTTTTTGATTAAATTCCAACTTAGAAGTTTTGGTTGATAAAGTTATTCAACAATTGAATTATTCTATATACTTTAGCAGTGAACAATTAAATTATTTTATATATTTTAACAGTGTACTTTACGTACCTGCATTTGGCGCAGTAAAAAAAGGACCTTTGCACGAAACTTGTGTTTCCTCTGCATTGGGAACCTCTCTCCCACCACTCACCACTAGCCGCTGGCTACACACAATCTACGGCAGCCCCCAGTATCCCGCCCTAATTTTCTGCACAATCTACGGCAGCCCCCAGTATCCCGCCCTAATTCTCTGCACAATCTACGGCAGCCCCCAGTATCCTGCCCTAATTCCCTGCAAATTCTACGGCAGCCCCCAGTTTCCTGCCACATAGTTAGTATCATAACTTCAATTACGCAGAGTCCCAATAAGCAGTCCCCAGTCTCCTGACGCATCGAGCGCATCGAGTACTGCCTGCAGTGCCTGCTGACCTAAGCGGTGCCTACTGATACCTGATACATATCACCCTGCGGAATCCACACAATGTTCCATATAATCTTCATGTAAGAAATAAGTAAATACTTCACCTCAAGAAATAAGCAATTTTCTATTTAGTGATTTCTATATTCTATATTCTACATAATATTAGTACCTAGTACCATAAGGTGTACTAAAATCAATATTTTTCTTTTAAGAATTTTTTTACCTCGGTAAATTCTAGGCGTACAAAAGTTAATTATCATTATTTTTTTTTCTTCTCTTATATTATTTCATAGTTTCTTTTTAACGTTGTTATCAACAATACTGTTCAATTTGAATAAAACTTTTTAATAGTACCTTGCAAAAAGTTAAAACCTTTTTGCAATCAAAGCAATCAAAACGGCTTCTTCCGATTCTTCGCGAAAGTCTTCTGAAGAATCAATCCCAGATTTATTTCCAAACGCTGCCTTAGGCGAATCGATCGTACCTAGCGCAGATATTGTTCAACTTGAACGTATTTTAAATAACCTTTCTTTGTCACAAACATCCACAATGCCGGACAACACAGAAGTACCGGTTCTTAAACCGGAATACCTGAAAATGATTCCCGAATTTTCTGGCGATATCGAATTATTGCCCCGGTTCATCGCAATATGCGAAAAACTGGTTACCAAATTTTACAACTCGGCTGACCCAGCCGATTTTCAGAACGACTACTTGATGGATTCGATCCTTGCTAAAGTCACGGGCGAAGCCCAAAAGAACATCAGCTCTTGCATACTCAATTCATGGAACGACTTAAAACAAGCTTTAGTAAACACGTATTCTGACAAAAGGGACGTGCACACACTCGTCATAGAAATGTGTGCAATGAAACAAAACAATGATTCAGTTTTTGACTTTTTCAACAAAATTCAAAAAATACTAAACGTACAAACGTCATACATCACTAACCACAATCTAGATGGTAGTGAACACCTCAAGAAATTTACTTCAGATCTAGCACTCCGTACACTATTACGTGGACTTAAAGACCCGTTAGGATCTTTAATTCGTACAAAGAATCCAAAAGACCTCAATGAGGCCCTGAACATTTTAGTAAACGATTTCCAAATCGAAACCACTAAAAGTATACAATCAACCCCTTACGTTCCACCTCAACTCCGAAACAACAAATTTAACAAAAACAATAACAACAACAATTATAACAACTTCAACAGAAACAACACCTATCTCAACAGACACAACAACAACAACAATAACATGTTCAATCGTCAAAATTCTACAGTTCAAGCTGTAAACAGAAACAATAATAATTCTTTTGCTCAATCAAATGTATTTGGAAGACCAACTACCTCCAAACCACTACCCCAACCGACTCCTATGAGTATAGTACACAGTAGGAACACAAACCTACACAACATTGAAAACACACCGGAAAACACTAACAATTATGAAAATGACGAAAGCTACGAAAATCTTGACGACAATAACTTCAACTATAACGACACTGACGAAATAATAAATTCAGACCAGGATTTTCAAGTAACAGCCTCGGAAGAAACACAGAACTAATCCTAAATCTAAGCAGCAAAGATAACCAAACATTACCATACATCGAGATTCCCGAATGGAACCTCAAAGCCCTAATCGACACCGGAAGTACAAAATCTTTTATTCGACCTAGCAAAGCAATCCTAAATTTCAGAAATTTTATTCGTTCAGACCCTTTTGAAATTAAATCTGCCCACGGACAATCTAAAGAAAAATTTAGTATTACTATCCCATCCCCATCAATTTTTCAGACAACCAATAAAATTAAGCTCCACCTATTTGATTTTCACACCTATTTTGACTGTTTATTAGGAATGGACGTTCTGAAACGATTAAACCTTGTCCTTGATTTAAATAATAATACTATGAAAAACAACAACACCGTTATACCCCTGAAATTCAAAACTACAACATCTGAACTTTATCACATCACTGTACCACCACATACTGAGAAAATCATTCATCTCTCAACAGTAGGAATGCCCGACAAAGAAGTACTTATACCTGAAATAACTTACAAAAACGGACTAAATA
The DNA here is from genome assembly GCA_024516035.1 of Bactericera cockerelli. NCBI lineage: Eukaryota > Metazoa > Arthropoda > Insecta > Hemiptera > Triozidae > Bactericera > Bactericera cockerelli. The sequence goes on from CM044957.1 coordinate 375,562, forward strand.
CCCCATCAGGTATAACAAAAATTAAGAACAACAAAATAACATGTACAATAATAAACTCATCAGAAGAAGAACACACAGTAAACCTTTCCAAACCTTTAGAAAGCAAAATTCTTCATGACTTCGACGCTCCACCCAAATTCTCAAATCTCAACCATATTCAAAGCAACCAAATTCACCCTGATGTAGTAGACCTGATCCGAACAGACCACCTTAACGAAGAAGAAAAATTGCAACTTGAGAAAATCATCATGGAATATTCCGACATCTTTCACATGGAAAACGTCCCCCTTTCTTTCACCAATCAAGTTAAACATAAAATCATCACTATGGACGACACTCCCATCCACACAAAAACATACAGGTACCCTCCCATCCACAGAGAGGAAGTTCGAGTCCAAATTCAAAAGATGCTGGACCAAAACATCATACGTCCTTCACATTCACCATGGACCTCCCCCATCTGGGTTGTGCCCAAAAAACCTGACGCAAGCGGAAAAAAGAAATGGCGCATTGTCGTCGACTACCGTAAACTCAATGAACGGACAGTAGCAGATAAATATCCCCTTCCCAACGTTGATGACCTCCTTGACAAACTTGGTCGTTGCCAATACTTTACAACTCTGGACTTAGCAAGTGGATTTCATCAAATTGAAGTCGACGAAAACAGCATCCCTAAAACAGCATTCTCCAGCGACTCCGGACATTGGGAATTTCTTCGTATGCCCTTCGGCTTACGCAACGCTCCAGCAACATTCCAGCGAACAATGGACAACATCTTACGCGGTTTAATAAACGTTAACTGTCTAGTTTATTTAGATGATATAATAATATTCTCAACTAGCCTATTTGAACATCTTGTAAATATCCGCAAAGTATTTGACCGATTAAGACAATTTAACCTAAAAATACAATTAGATAAATCAGAGTTTCTATGTAAAGAAGTTTCATACCTAGGCCACATCATCACACCCGAAGGAATCAAACCCAACCCCAGTAAAATTAAAGCAATTCAACAATTCCCCATCCCAAATACTACAAAGAAAATTAAAAGCTTCCTAGGACTACTTGGCTATTATAGAAAATTCATAAAAGACTTTGCAAAACTCACCAAACCATTGACCTTAAGACTTAAAAAAGGCGCAAAAATCAACATTCATGACAAAGACTTTAAAGATAGCTTTGAAATATGTAAGAATCTCTTACTAAATGATCCTATACTACAGTATCCCGACTTTGACAAACCCTTTATTCTAACAACAGATGCTAGTAACTACGCTATTGGTGCCATCCTCTCCCAAGGTAAAATAAGTTCCGATCTTCCTGTTGCATACGCAAGCCGCACCCTCAACCAAAGCGAATCCGTCTATTCAACTATTGAAAAAGAGCTCCTCGCAATAGTGTGGGCCACAAAATATTTTAGACCCTACTTGTATGGCCGCCAATTCACCATTGTGACGGACCACAAACCCTTGCAGTGGTTATTTAATTTAAAAGAACCCAATTCCAAGCTCGTCAGATGGCGCTTGAAACTCGAAGAATTCGACTATAAAATAGAATACAAGAAAGGAGTACTCAATGGAAATGCAGACGCTCTGTCTAGAGTGGAAATAAACACAAATTCAATAACACCAGGACCTAGCCACGAATACAATGACGAAACTCAATCTACTGCTGTCGAACCTGCAGAAAATGATCGTGACGACTTCAACATAAACGAGATACCTTTAGAAGCTCTACTCAATCCAGAAGAACAAATAAATCTAGAAGACTTAGATTTTGATGACACAAATGCCACCATACACACAAGTGCAGAACACCCCATCATCGGCATACCAATCAAAGATGGACCCGTAAATGTTGGATTAAACCAACTTATAATCACTGAAGTCAACTTCGAAAGAGCTGACCTTACAATTAAAGTTTTACACGGAAACAAACAACGAATTTTCGTTCAATTCTCTCATAACAACTGGGAAAACCAAATTAAAGATTTCATTGACGCTTTTATTGCCCCCAAAGTTCCATATCACCTCTACTTCCACCGGAGCCCCTTTGAACAACTTTATGAAAGATTCTCTAGAATTTTACAAACATACTACCCGGACTCAGGATATAATCTAATCAAATGCACGCAATACCTGACCGACATTGAGAACCAAAACGAACAACAAAACATAGTGAAAAACATTCACGAAGGAATATCAAACCACAGAGGTATGGACGAAGTTGAAAAAATAATTAGAAGAACATACTACTGGCCGAACATAAGGAAAACAGTCCAAGAATATATCAACAACTGCGAGCCATGTCAACTATCAAAATATGACAGACACCCCTTGAAACTTAAATTTAATTTAACTCCAACACCCATCAAACCCTTTCAAATACTACACATTGACAGCGTTTCCCTAGAGAGCACAAAATTTCTAACAATTATTGACGCCTTCTCTAAGTATGCACAAGCCTACCCTTTGCCATCTGCCCAAGCAATAATTGTAGCAGACAAACTCATCCAGTACTTCAGTCATCATGGCGTACCACAAACCATCATCTCCGATAACGGAGGAGAATTCAAAAATGCAGTTATAAAAGAACTTCTTGCATTACACAAAGTGCAACTTCACTTCATCAGTAGTCAACACCCTGAATCCAATGGAATGATCGAAAGGTTCCATTCCACCTTGATTGAACACATTCGTCTTTTCAATAATCAACAGATATATAAAAGTGATGATATTAAAACTAAAGTTTTATACGCTGTTTTGGCATATAACAATACAATTCATTCCGCTACAAATATGAAACCTGTCAATATAATCAACGGCCATGTCGACAATACGGATCCATTCAATCTTGATCTTGAACATCAAGTTCTCACAAACTATATCCATGACCACAAAGAAAAAGCCAAGCTTATGTACCGAAATATAAATGAAAAACTAAAAACTAACAAAGAAAAAGTAATCGAAAAAATTAACAAAACTAGGGAAGACCTACCGGATATACCACCCACAGTTATGGTAGCCAACAAACAAAAACAATCAAAAACTAAAAACAAGTACAAGAAAGAAGAAATTTCAACTATTGATAAAAATCTGAAAACAGCAAATATCAAACCCACCCATCAAAATACAGCCCAAAAAATACACTTGTCTAACATAAAAAGACCCATTACAAGAGCTTACAGTAAAATAATAAATGCTTCAGATCCCTTTGCTTCGTCTTCGCCTTCGCCGACAGCAGAAACTCAATAACCAACATAACTGAAAATCCAGGCATTCTCCCGATAAACTTGGGACCCGCAAGACTTCAACGGACGACCCATAACTTCTTACATTACTACGAATTAGAGCCACTTTACCAGGAATTACAAAAATTAGACTCTCACCATTATGATCTCAACTCACATCTTGGTAACAGTACATTTTATCCCGAAGATCTGGACAACTTAAAAAAAATACATTCCACATTCGAAGCCTGATCCAAGACAAACTTGATAGTATTCATCCTACAAAACCCAAAAAACGAAATCGTAGAGCATATTTCAACAACTTAGGTGCAACTATTAAACTATTAACAGGAAACCTCGATGAAACTGATGGAGAACATATTAACAAAATTTTAACCCACTTGGAAACAAACCAAGGACTCCTAAAAAATCAAATTAACCTACAGTATAGTCTGAACGACCAAGTAATTCAAAATTTCAATAAAACTGTACAAAATATAATACATAACGAAAACACCTTGAACACACGCATTGATCAACTCTTTACTATCACACAGAAAGCATTGGATAAAACAGACACACTATTTGCAAAAGATATTTATAATCAGTTAATTATTATTTACAACTCCATATTAAGTGTACTCCAAGATATAGAAAACTCTCTAACCTTTTGCAAATTGAAAACCCTACACCCTAGCATTATTACACCAACCGAACTATTTAATGAACTAGAGAAGATATCAAAATTTTATAACCACGAATTACCAATCGATTTAGCATATCAAAATATATTTAACTTTGAAAAACTTATAGAAGTAAATTGTCAAATAGAAGAAACAAGGATCATTTATTTACTTTCCCTACCTATTAATTTCAACATTAATTTTGACCTTTACTATCTTCTTCCAATATCAACTTATGTAGAATCAACATTAGCTACCATAATCCCTAGATCTAAGTACATTTTAAAATCAAATGATATTATAAAACCTTTATCTGAAAGTTGTATCCCAAACAAACCTTACCAATGCCCTTCTTATCTTATTAGCAATACCGATACCAATTGTGAAAATGAAATATTATTTAAGAAGGAAACCATTAGTTGTGAACTCATGAAACTTGAACTAGAAGGAAATAAGATAGAATTAATACCAGAAACAAATCAATTCTTAATACTTTTTGAATCACAAGATTCTTTAACATTTTTTTGCAATCAAAATACTGAAATAGAAAATATTAGAGGAATTTATCTAATAGATAGTGAACCTTGCAAAATTTCATACAAAAACAATGAACTATCATTCAAAGAACATACAGTTGGAAAACCTCTTATACAAACGAATGTCAATCTAAAACTTTCCAGCTATAAGAATTCAAATTCAAAACTAAAAACTAAAACTCTAAAATTAGAGGATACACCTCTAAACAATATCACTGACATTGTAAATAATAATAATTCTTTTTTCTTAGTTATAAGTTTAGTTTTATGTCTTTTCATTATTTTCAATTTTATTTTATGTTACTTTGTAAGAAAAAATAAACAACTTGACTTAAGTTTCTTATCTCCACCCTCAATACCTGTAGATCAACCTACAGCAGATATAAATGTAAACTCATTACCCAGTAAAGGAATAATGTTACCTGGGGAAGCCAAAATATAAACTTGGCCTAATTTTTAACCTTTTTGGCGGGGCCAAAATTTTAGGAGGGAGGAGTAATCAGCCCGATCCTGCTGATTTTGCTGATTCACACTCAGTAGATTCCATCACTGAGTTCAGCATAAGCTCAGTCAGTCTATCTTGAGTTTGAACGTAGGACAGTGCATCGCGCACTTCCTCGTAATTCTAATTTGTACTTAATTTGTACAAACCATGTTTGGACTCTTCCGCACGCAAGTGATGGAAGAGCTCAGCAGTATTAGAGCGGAGCTGACGTCTCAGGGGGAGCATCTGGACCGTCTGGAAACATACAGTCGGCGGACCTGCATTCTCATTCATGGCGTCCCTGAGAGCCAGGCCAAGACAGAAGAGGAGTGCCTTAAGACCGCGGCCAAAATCTGCCAGGACAAGCTCAACCTCACCATCCAAACAACTCAGATGGAGAGGGCGCATCGTCTGGGACCACCTCGCACTGGCGAATCATCCAAGCCACGCCCCATCATCATCAAGTTTAAATACTACCATGATAAGAGGGCCGCGTACACCAGCAAGCGGAAACTCAAGGGCACATCCATCAGCATCACTGAATCCCTGACAAAGGCCAGACTTTCCATACTCTCGAAGGCCAAAAAACATTTTGAAAATACCAATGTGTGGACGTCAGACGGCAAAATAATAATAAAAACAGAAAGAGCTGGAAACACCAAGCTGACCACCATCACCACACAGAGGGAGCTGGACTTGTTCATCAGATCAGCTGGAGTACCGCCCGCCCCTCAACCCAACCTCCAGTACGTTACCCTGACCCGCCCTGGTAAATGAATACCTAGATTACCTAGTCACTTCAATTTTATTTTTCAATTTTAAAATCTCAGTATGTACAATGATATTTTATGATAATATATAGTGTATGTACATAATCAGTCTCTAGTGTAAATATGATGTGTTTGATGTGTGCTTGCGATGTTACTAATCTGATTGGAAGTATGAATGATAAGAGTGATAATTTGTTTGTTATGTGTTACTATAGGACTGATGCTCTGTTTGGTATGTGTTATTGTATAATGTATGATGTCAACCCTAATCTATACTCCTACGTCCTATTCTTAATATTCCTTTCCTTTTCCTTCTTCTCCCTCGTCCCTCTTCTTTTCTCTAATATTCCTCTTGTGCAATTTCTATGGCTGACACCGTAGAGTTCACATTTCCTTTTGTTGACTGCTCTCTCTCATCTACTCTGTTATTTTCTGAGCCAGCTGATGATCACATTGTTTCACCACTGACCACGAGGACCATTTTAAAGGAAAAGTTTTCTTTCTTTTCAAACAAACTATGCATTGCTCTTTTAAATGCTCATTCTATTCGACCTCCAAGTAAGTTCTTTGAGCTAGAAAATATTATTTCCAATACGTGTTGTGATATCATCTGTGTTACAGAAAGCTGGCTCGATCCTTCCATTCCTGACTCCGAAGTCTCAATTCTGGGCTACCGGGTAATTAGAAATGACCGGGTAGGTAGGAGGGGTGGGGGAGTTGCCGTCTACCTTAATAGTTCATTCTCTTATTCGGTTCTAGCTTCTTCGTCCCCGCAATACTCCGCCACAGCAGAATATATTATATTAGAGGTATTAGTTGATTCATCTAAAATACTTATTGCAGCAGTATACCATCCACCACGAGTTGGTTCTTTGGATCAGTTTGAAGAAGCGTTGGAATTTTTTCTTCCCAACTACCATCATAGCTTTATTTTAGGTGACTTTAATGTTGATCTTTCTACCACCACCTCTTCCAGTGTCCAACTTCGGGACCGTTTCTCTTCTCTTAACCTCCACATTCTTCCCACGGACACTACTTATCATTCAGGTACTTCTCACTCTCTCTTGGACCTCATGGTGGTAGGTGACGAGAGAAGTGTTCTCACTCACGGTAAACTTCCAGTCGGCAGCTCAGATCACGATCTACTCTACTTAGTTTTCAATCTGTATTCCTCTAGGCCACCCCCCAAACTTATTACGTGTCGTAACTTCAGAAACTTTAATTCTGATTTATTTTATTTTATCAAGATTCTGTTGCTGCAGACTGGAATTCAGTTTACTCAACTTCTGATATTGACTCCAAAATCTCAATTTTTAATAATCTGGTGATCTCTCTCTTTGATAAGCATGCGCCGTTTAACACATTCCTTGCTAAACAGCGGCCAGCTCCCTGGATGTGCCCTGAGATTAAAAACATGCTCAATCGTCGGGACAGAGCCAGACGCAAGTTTGTGCAAAAGAAATCATCTGCTACCTTTCTACAATACACCGTTATTCGTAACAAGGCAAAGCAGATGATTCGAAATGCTAAACTACGCTATGCTCACTCTCTTTTTCCACCTAACCTATCCCAACAGGAATTTCATAAAAATGTGAAGAAGATCAAACTCATATCCAAGGAATGTGACATTCTTCTCGATCCTGATGAACTTGTGGAGTCATTTTCATCATTACCTCAACCATCCCAGTCACTTATTAGTGCTACTTCTTCACATTATTTAACCCTACTAGCACCTGAAGGGGTCAAATTTGAATTTCAAGAACTAACACTCACTCAACTCCACAAATGTCTGAAAAAAGGACATCCATCATCAATGGGCTATGACCAAATTCCTCTCAGCTATCTCCATAGGATGCTGGATATTGTAGCTCCAGTACACTAGTACAACTTCTCACTTTTCTGTTTATACTGATTCTGTTTATACTGAGTAATACTTCATATTTTCAATATTTCTCTCAGTACAGGGACTTTTCCTGAAATATGGAAGCGGTCGCTCATCCGACCCATACCAAAAGTTAAAACACCTTCTAGTGCATCGGACTATCGTCCTATAAATCTTCTATGCTCGTTATCTAAGGTTCTAGAACGTATGGTATGTCAACAGATTACATTGCATCTCAATAAACATAATCTTTTCAATACATTTCAATCCGGGTTTCGCACTGGTCATAGTACGTGTTCTGCTCTATTGAAAGTTTCAGATGATCTTCAAGCTGCTATGGATAATAAAATGGCATCCATTTTGATACTTTTTGACTTCAGTAAAGCATTTGATCTCGTCTCTCACAAAATCCTACTGTCAAAATTACCATCCTTTGGATTCTGTGAAGACGTAATTAGATGGTTTGAATCTTATCTCACAGGTCGAAAGCAATGTGTGCTGGGGTTAGAGGGTAGCAGATCTGAGTGGAAACCAGTCCTCTCTGGAGTCCCACAAGGTTCTGTGCTAGGCCCTCTCCTCTTCACTCTTTTTATTAACGACATTTCTAGCTGTTTTACTATGTGTAACTATCATCTCTACGCCGACGATCTCCAGGTCTACCTATCTTCTCCAGTAACTGATCTCAGTCAAACAATATCTACTGTTAACACTGAGATCCATCATCTTGTACTCTGGGTTGAAACAAACTGTCTTCGTATTAATCCTCTAAAAACAAAAGCTATGCTTATCTGTAGTCCTGGAATTCGTCGCACTATATTGACCCCCATTCCAAACATTGAGGTAGATGGTAACGTGGTCGAGATCGTTGATACTGCCAGAAATTTGGGTATAATATTTGATAAATCACTTAGTTGGGTTGACGAAGTGGCCAAAATTCGAAAAAAGGTGTTTGCGGCCCTATGGACACTTAGGCGTATAAAAAACTTTACCACTCAAAATTCTAAAAAACTCCTAGTAAAATCATATATCCTCCCAATTTTTGAATACTGTGCACCACTACTTCACAATTTAACCATAGCACAATCCACTAAGCTTCAAAGAGCTCAAAATTCCTGTGTTAGATTTATCTTCAAAGTGAAGCGATGGGAGCACATAACCCCATTCTTGAACAGGGCCCAACTGCTCAGAGTAGAAGATAGGAGAAAAATCCTAACTCTTTCCCTCCTCTTTAAAATACTTGTTACTGAATGTCCTCCTTATCTTTATCAAAATTATATATATCGATCCTCTGTTAGTTCCAGGCAGACACGATCTCATGAACTTCTCCTCCATAAGCCTCCTCACAACACTGAATCCTATGCCAAATCCTTTTTCATCACATCTATAGATCTCTGGAATGCCTTACCCTTTTCAATTTTAAACTCTCGATCCTTCTATTCATTTAAAATCTCCCTTGTTGAAGCAGTCAGCAAAGGTCTGTTCGCCAGATCCTAAAGACTTCTTTCCTCCTCTCCTTGTCTCCTTTTCTATTCCTAATACATCATAGGGTGTGACATGTGTGTGTGTCTGTGTGTGTGTATGTGTGTGTGTGTGTTTGTTTGTGCGTACATGTGTGTGCGTACATGTGTGTGTACTAATATTATTTTTCTGCTATTTTTTTTATAATTTCTTCTATTTTTTTATATATAATTTAATTTATTTATTTTTTCCTTTTTTTAATTTTACCTTTTCAGCTTTTTTTTTTATAATAAACATGGTTTTTTTTATATGTTATTAATATGTAAAATATTTATCCCATAAAATATATAAGACCTGTTTGACTGCTGGAGTAAAGGGACTTTTCAGTCTTACCTCGGCAGTATAAACAAGGTATTCTATTCTATTCTATTCTATTCTTAATTTATAAGTGTCATTTCAAATTATCAATAAACTATTTCCTTTTTAATTCTATTTAATCTATCTGTGATTGTTATTCACCTCAAGTTCTTTCCAGTGTTTATTATCAAATCAAATCTACAAATCCGAGCGAATATCGGATAAGTTGTCATCTAAACCTTTTTGATTAAATTCCAACTTAGAAGTTTTGGTTGATAAAGTTATTCAACAATTGAATTATTCTATATACTTTAGCAGTGAACAATTAAATTATTTTATATATTTTAACAGTGTACTTTACGTACCTGCATTTTTTATACCTCAAATTACGCGCCAATTCTGTTAAAATTCAGCCAACTTTGAATTTTCCATCATGATTCAGAAGTGTTTTTTGAGCTTTGTGTGTACTGCGTTCCATGATCTTTAAAGTAATATAAATGAGCTTTCTTTTTTATAAAACTAAACATAATAGGGTATTTTTTTAACTAGTGATACGCAGAATTGCAATTGTAGAAGTACTCTAAATTCACGAAAGGGAAAACAGGGAAAAATCAAATTTTAGAAAAGTATTGAACTTATGATTAAATATCTCTCTGGTCTTTCAATATTTTTTTATGCAACCAACTGCATTTCAAGGGAAATATGCATGACTATCTATACATGAAGTCAAAAATTACTTACTGGCTATCATTTCTTTAAAAACGTGCATCGATATAAGTGACCTCTAGACCTGTGGGAAAAACAGGGATTTGGCCATAACTCTTTAACGAAGCAAAATGCCCCACTGCAAGTTTCGCTCATATGAAAGTCCATGGTGGTCTGAACCTACCCTCAAAATATTTGCATCTGTATACGGGACACCCTGTATAAAAATAATGACAAATTGAAATACAAAATTGGAAACAATAAAAAAAAAAAAAAAAAAAACATGGATAAAACATACACCATACAAATGTCTTAACTAAAAGGCAGTGTTATTGCCTCTGGCAATCTCTTCCACCCAACCATCTTAATTGATTTATCCTCTTATAAATCATCTAAGATAGGGGTTGTGACGTATCAAATTCCATCTTTGCGAGGTAGGTACTTGATTACGAATTTCATATTACATTTTCGTTAACTGTTACCATTGAGTCACCAGTGGCGGAATTTGACTTCTTATTAAATAGGGATAAAGAGAGTTGTGTGATGTCATACCACTTTATTTTTAACTTAATTTAGCTCTGGAAAAGAATAAGAAAATTTTGGTTCTATTTTTTGTATTTCATCAAAAAGAAGGAATAGTTTTTAAGAAGAAGGAATAGTTTTTAAAAGAATGATCCATCTAAACCCAGCCATTGTTCTTAAGTTCAACTACGTCCTATCCTCAAAAAACCCTCAATTCTAGAATTCAGAATTATATCTCTAAAGTTAATGATAATAAAATTATATTCGTCCATTCCTCGCAGACTTTGGGCGCCATTATCCCGAGCTCTCTACAAAGTACTTAGGTACCTCTCATAAAGAAACCTGAAGTTTAATATTGAAAATTATTTCTCTATAGTTAACCAAATTATATTTATCCATTCCCCGCAGACTTTGGGTGCCATCATCTCGAGCTCTCTGCAAATAGACCTCTCCCACAACAACATAGCCGTCGTTTCCCTGGACAAGTCGCACCTGACGGTTCACCGCGACAGACTGCCCCGAGTGATTCTCAACTCTAATCCTCTGGCGTGCAACTGTTCCAACTACGACCTGATCAGCTGGCCGCTGGAGCCCTGGTACAGCTCCCTCGTGTTTGTCAGCGATGAAGTCTTTTGCAGCACCGGAGGTTTGTTCGACGAGATTCTAGGATTGTTCGACGAGATTGAGCCCGCTCAGGTAAAAACGAGTTCTTGTGCTTCAGTAACACGTTTATTTATTTATTTAGAAACTCTTTATTAGGTGAACATATACAGAGTGTCCACTTTTAATGTGCGCCATAGGAAAAATACATGTGAAAACAGTTTTTCTTTTCTCAAAAGTCGCCATTAAGTATTTTAATTAAACCAAATATGTTAACCCATGTATTTTTATCTGAAGAATCCACTGGTGGTAATTTCATACACCTGGGACTTACAGTAAAAAAGTTAAGGGTTCGAAATCCGAGAAATGTGTTATGTTTGAAACTCAACATTTTTGTACAAATGGATACTCTATTTTATGTATTTTTTCACGAAAAATTGATTGGTAATATTTTTAATTACCTGGGGTTTACAGTTAAAAAGTTCTGGGTTCGAAACCGAGTAATTGCGTTATGTTTGAAACGAAACCTTTTTGTACATAACTGAATAAATACTCTATTTTATGTATTTTTTCACGAGAAATCGATTGGTGATATTTTCAAACACGTAATACTCACAGTTAAAAAGTTTCGGGTTCAAAACCCGAGAAATACCTGGTTTATGAAACTTATTCATTCTGTTCTTTTTTGTCTGCATCACGGCAATAAAAAAAAAATCACGGCAAAAAAAAAACAAGGAAGTCGAGGAAGAGTTCTGAAGTTAGATTTTCATTGTAGAATATTGGACCAATAATGTGTTGTCCTACTATTCCTGCCCAGACGTTTACTTTTTGTGGGTACTAAGTATGAGGCTGTACCAAGAGTAGAGGATTTTCTTTGGCCCACATCCGTGAGTTTTGAAAATTGGCTTGTGTCAGATTGAAACTAGATTCGTCTGAAAAGCAAATATTTTCTAGCAGTCTTCTGTCAGCATTTATCAGGTCCATCAATGTAGAACAAAAATGAATCCTTCTTTCATAATCACCATTCAATAACTGCTGATGTTTGCTGAAGTGATAGCTACGATACTGATGTTTTTTCAGAGTCTTATGTACAGTACAACAGAGTGCTCTTGTTAAGGTTGAGCTGTCGACTGATTTCTCTTACACTCAGAAAGGGATCCCTTTCCACAAGGATCAAAATGTTGGTCTCATTTTGAGAAGGAACTCTTCGGACATGTGTTGATGCGACTCGTTTGTCATGGAGAGAACCATCATTATCAAAAAAAATTCACTGCCCTAAGGACTTGACAATGAAGGTAATAGGCACATTCTGGATGCTGTTCTAACCAAATATCACGAGCCCTTCTAGCACTGTTACCCTGATAATACAGTTTAACCAAACCAATTTTATCCTGTAAAGACAACATTTTATAAAAATAAAAATAATGAAAATTGAATGGGTGAGTAGAAGAACCAGGAATGTCAAAAATCGTTTTTTTTTCTCGTAGAATAAGAAGGAATGTACTCTTTTCTATCATCTCTGTGAATATGAAGGAGAAATACCCCTTATAAGTATATTTTTTTCGATTTTAAAGTGGGGGAAGCATACTCATTAGCATGATAATATTTGTCTTATTTTTGCTTTCCTGAAAAGTCGATTTTTGACATTCCTGGTTCTTCTACTCACCCATTCAATTCACTTCTATCCTCAAACTCAGAAGAAACAAAACTAAAAGGTAGGCATCAATCAGGGATAATACTTTTGTCTAGAAGACATTTTGTTTTGGATATTCTTTTGGCCAGCACCATTGAAATGTGTGAAAAATATTATTTGAGCCAATCATTTTTATTGCCGTGATGCAGACAACAAAAAACAGAATGAATAAATTTCATAAACCAGGTATTTCTCGGGTTTTGAACCCGAAACTTTTTAACTGTGAGTATTACGTGTTTGAAAATATCACTAATCGATTTCTCGTGAAAAATTACATAAAATAGAGTATTTATTCAGTTATGTACAAAAAGGTTTCGTTTCAAACATAACGCAATTACTCGGTTTCGAACCCAGAACTTTTTAACTGTAAACCCCAGGTAATTGAAAATATTACCAATCAATTTCTCGTGAAAAAATACATAAAATAGAGTATCCATTTGTACAAAAATGTTGAGTTTCAAACATAACACATTTCTCGGATTTCGAACCCTTAACTTTTTAACTGTAAGTCCCAGGTGTATGAAATTACCACCAGTGGATTCTTCAGATAAAAATACATGAGTTAACATATTTGGTTTAACTAAAATACTTAATGGCGACTTTTGAGAAAAGAAAAACTGTTTTTACATGTATTTTTCCTATGGCGCACATTAAAAGTGGACACTCTGTATACAGACAAATAATGGTAAAATTTAAATATAAAAATTGACAATATTAATAATATAAACAAGAAAAATAAATAAACAAAATATATACATATGTCCTAACTAAAGGGCGGGGTTATTGCGTATGGCAATCTCTTCCACCCAACACCCACGTTCGTCCGTCGGTCTGATAGTACAGAAGTCGCGGGTTTGAAACCCGACCGGGACTTGAGAAGTTATACTCCTATTTGATATTATGACCACATAATAATAATTCCGTGTCCGTGAGATAGGGACAGACACCTAAATCACGGTGGTGAGAGGATTATATGGGCGCCCAGATCCAATGGGTAGGCTCCTATCATGTCCATTGATTCTATATGGTTTTAACGTCCTGACTTGAGATAGTTAGGACGGGGGTTTTACGATTCGCTGGGAATCGTACCAGCTATCCACATTAACCTCACCCATCCTGGGTAGGGCCGAAAGCACACAAACATAGGTCTTGGGCTTAGTGCTTTAACCTTTTACGGTCCAGTGCATGTCCCACATGCAACCATAGAAACGCCGCTACACTCCAGTATAAAATTCACTAGAACAGTCCTTAAGGTCCAGTGCATATCCCACATGCATTGTTTTGTTTGTTCATCAGGTCGAGTTGTTTCGGAAAGAAACGAAGCGCTACGGTCCAGTAGATTTTTTCTTTCAAATTACAGACCTCGTATACAGGGTGTTTGTAGACGACCCAAACTTTTGACTTTGTAAAAAGAACAATAGATCCCCAATTAGCGATATGAGAGCTAAAATTGGGTAAATAATTAGGTATAAAACACTGTTAAAAAAAGGTAGGTAGTGGAAGTACAAAAAGACAATGTGTTGAAGAGGGTCGTGAAATCAATGCTATCAACGCCACCCTGTATCACACATCATCCATCTTTGTCTAACTCATGTCAACAAGTGTGCTAGAAAGAGACAGAGATATACTTTGCAGAGGTATCTTTGACCCTCAAATAAACATATGGGTCATTTTCATTTATCTTGGGCATATCAAGTCCGCAACCTTTCTCCTTTAATAAATGTGAAAATAATAGGGATATATGACCAAAATCTATTTGATCACATAGGAAACAATTTTTTTTATAAATTACAATAATAAATTATCTTTTAAACTAATGTGGAGACTCAAAATTGCCAGATATGTAAGTAACGTTCATGATATTTTATTTGTCCCTTAGTCTAAGATTTTACTGTGTCTGATAGAAAAAAATGCATTTCTCCCCATTATTTTCACCAAAATCCAATATTAATGAGAAAAATACAGTTTATTTAGGATGTGACCATTAGTTTTCATAAAAATAATAATGTTCACCTCATTCTACAGACGTGTAAAGTTGTGTCCCTACGAAGAAAAAAAAAATCTCCGTCATGAATGTTACCCCCAAAAATATGTAAACCATTTTGAAAAACCCATTGAATGAGAAGCTAGCAGCTGCCGCCATTTTGCTTCTTACAGATGACATTGTTTTTATTTTGAAATTTCCTGTCAGTTGAATGTTGGATGCAGTACAGTGAGGGACAATGGTGGGTCTAATTTTTTTTGACAAGAACGTTACGCGGTTTTTTAAATAAATTGTAATGATTCTTTAATATATAATGTATTTCTTTAATTCTTCTGCATGTCCTCTTTCCAATCAAATATTTTTTTTTGTAAAGTGAATATTCTTTTATTGAGAAAAGATTGTTTTAGTGGCGTGTTACTCATGAACGTTACCGTCATAAAACGTTACCCGTGGTCATGAACGTTACCTAGTACGTTAAGTTTTTGTAATTTTGTGTGAAGAGGTAGCTGCTAGAAATATTCTAAATGAAAGCTTTTGCTCAAAGGTATTTGTCTTAGTCTTCTGAGCCTAAAAAATTGTTTAGGAAAAAGGTAACGTTCATGACTTGAAAAAATCCAATTGCCCAAGATAAATGAAAATGACCCATATAAAGAAAATAAATTACTTACCACAATGTAAATTTCGAATTTTCTTTGCTTCTTCTTTACCTATAAAACTATACAGTTTTCTTTTAGACATTTTTATCACAGAAATAAAGACGATAGAACAGGTACTACACTGAACCAACCTTCCGCAGGTTGCACTGATAATAATGTTTGTTTACACAGCTGGCTTACATTTTAGACACTTTTGACTTATTCGTAAATATTCTACGGAATATCACGAATCGACTAGAATAAATCTGATAGGCTGATAATTAAAGGAAAATATAAAATGAAATCGAATAAAGTGGAGGGAAATCTTGCATGTGGGACATGCACTGGACCGTAAGAGCGTTATTAATAGTTGCATGTGGGACATGCACTGGACCTTAAGGACTGTTCTTGTGAATTTTATACTGGAGTGTAGCGGCGTTTCTATGGTTGCATGTGGGACATGCACTGGACCGTATGGGCAGTTCCAATTTTTTTTCACTGGAGTGCAAAAGGTTAAGAATGAGACTTATTAGTCCTAACTTGTTAGTTCTAGGTGAGCAGTTAAATAAGGCAATATTATTATTTTCAAAAGTTCTATACTTTTACTGCTGAAAGAAATGTAAAGGTTTCTAGGATATAGTATACAGAATAGGAAAGATCTAAAAAGACACGAAAAAAATTTGTAGAAGAAGATATAAGAACAAGAAAAGATGTGAAAATTAAGGGGCCATAAGAACAAGAAATTTGTACTCACAATGTCAACGATGTTTGATCGTCAAAACAATGTATTGGCAAATTGGTATATATTATCAAGTACTATGTTTCAGGGGATTTCAGCCTTAACGCCGAGGGCGTATTTTGCTGAATATCCTAAACACTATTTATCGATTCCTGCGATAGGAATCGATGGTATGGCAGTGGGTGGAGATGAAATGATAAGATATTAGGATATACGGTCACAAGAAATCGATTCTGAGGATAGTTTGACTTTATTATGTTATCCTTAAATTACTTAATTTACTTATACTTCTTCCCTGTGGGCATCTGGACCTTGTACCATAATTCAGGTACAGGGTTCAAATGCCCATAGGAGGCCTTCAATTAGACGAGTATGTTTTATTAATTAAAATATTTTTTGTATGTATATAAAATTGAATAAAATATAAAATAACTATGTATGTAAATAACTTGTATTGTAAATTGTAAAATAATATTTTAATAAAGGCTATTTTATTTATTTTATTTTATTTATTTATTTATTACTTATACTTAATGAACTCTACTTAAATTAATTACAACGAGTCGACTTCGGTGGAGACGGATATTACGGGGAACTTCCTAGCTACTTTTCTGTTTGAGGGCTGACGGACGACTCACCACTCTAGCCATCAGTTGGCCGTTCAACCTATAACGGTTCGGCAAAAGCTTAGTCAACATAATTTCGGTTAAATTAAACAATCGCCCGCTTCTTGGCAATTCCCTTTCGGTCTAATACCAAGTCTCTCAAGAACCGTCATATTGTTTACATTTAACTTGTATGGGGTTATTAGCCAGTAATTCGTTGTTAGACCAACTAACCCGAAAGGTCCTCCACTTCTCCCTTAATCATCAGTTATCCACCAAGTTGATTAACCCATGATGGTGACTTGTTTCACTATGGTCGTCCTTCTAGTAGTCTATCCCTTTTCTCTTCCTCTAACGTATATCAACGACTACTGTTCCAGTAGTCTTACCTTTTCTCACCACCTCTGTCACTCTAACATATTCTTCTCTGTAGATCTCTCGTCATTTCGACACTTTTGATTAACGTTCATCATAATTGGCCTCAAAGGTTCTTAAGGGTTAATTGGTTTGAGGTTGCTATTTTTTGATGGGAACATTTCACAGTTTTTCGTAGAACTTAGCTGAAGTCTAAACATTTTCTCGGCCGATAGCCCGAGGTACCGTTAGGCGATATCCGGTCATTTTGTCGAAATCCTCGGCTATGACCAATGACCCCTTCTTGTCAGCATTTCTAGCTTACCAAGTTTTACACTTCATACTTTCAACTATGGTTCTCGCACAACTCTTGCTCTCTCGATTTCTTCACGGATCAACTAACAATAATAAAAGAACTACCAGAAGAACTACAGATATAGATAATGAAACAAAAATGAAAAGAGAAATACAAAATTATTACTTGGCAAACAACAATGAGATTTAAATATCAATTGAGATAATACCAAAAACAAACAAAAATAAATAAGAGATAAAAAAAATGTCCCTAAAAGTACCACAGTACTTAAGGGGATTTTCATCACTAAGAGAGGCGATTTTAAGAAATTGAAGTAAATCTTATTATTATTATCAATGGATTCTCCCAAACTCTAAATAATTTTCCATTCACATACAATGTCTTCTGGCCTGACATGGCTAGTGCCGTATCTTTTTCTAAAGCACTTGTCTTCAAGTATTAATTCGGCCCTACTGGGTTTCAGGTTTCCTGTTTCGTGTCCGACTGTCCCGCCGGCTGCTTCTGCTACTTCTGGCCCTACTGGGCTCTGATGAGTGTGAACTGCTCCTCCGCCAGCCTCACAGAGATGCCCCATGCTCTGCCCGTGGCCTATCAAGACCAGATGGTTGCCAAGATACAGCTTGTCCTCCGCAACAATTCCATACAGCACCTGCCGGAGAGTCTGCCCAAGGCTTATGAGCTGGTGACAGAACTAGACCTGGCCAACAACAGTATGACTCACGTCGATGTGGAGAGACACTTCCGTAGATTAGAGGTTGGTGTGTTTTGACTAATTGCTCTCAAACTGTTAGGGCCACAGTATGAGACAGGATTATATTATTATTATTCAACACTTTATTAGATTTTTTTTGACTTTGTCCATTTTTTTTTTTATTCATAAGTTAGTCCATAAGTTTGATAGATTGACAATGTTTTATACATTTTTCAATGTCTAATAAACTAATAAATATACTTTACTATACTATAGATATAAATGGACATACAGTACAAATAATTATTTTAACAATGAAAAAAATGGAAATAATATATACAATAAAAATGAAAAAGAATAGAAAAACATATGTCCTAACTAAAGGGTGGGGTTATTGCCTATGGCAATCTCTTTCACCAAACCTTTTTTTAAAAAATAAAAGATTATAGTAAAGCTAAGCCAGACACGCCCTCAGAGTTTCAACCAATGTTGTTGTAGCCAGCTTGGCTACAGCTGGAGGGGGGAATGATGGTCTCCAGCCAATTTTATTTCAAAGGTGGCTCGACCTGAACCACATATTTCTATGTGAGATCAACCATCATGAGGACTTGGACTTTTTCTTTATAAGTCATTAAACCTTGGGAAACTGCAAGCTAGGCTAGCTTGTAAGGGTTGGCTAGTCTGTTTATAGTCCTCTAGCGAGACACTAGTCTTCTTTCTGTTTAACGTCTCCCACATAGAAAATACAAAGTTTCAACTAATCTCAGCGCACTATAGCCCGAGTTAAGCGATTGTGGGTCCACTTATCTTAAGCACCTACCTGATAGATAAACCTCTGTGTTAAGGTCCATCTTCCGTCCAACCGATCTTCCATCAAACTTATTATCGGCTTATTATACTGCCCGACTAGGACTAATAAGTCCCATAATTCCATTATTTTTTAAGGTCTTTCTATTATTAATATGACTTTAAAATTTAGATCTGAAAGCGTGCATTTTTATTATAATAGAAAGATGTCTTTCTTTATAACATAAGTACACTTATTTTGGAATATCGATTAAATTGAATTACTTACGGTAAACTTACATTTTAGGTACCTCACACTTGACTAGAATAAAAATCAATCCTCTCTGTATATTGCATATTTACAGACACTGACCCAACTCAGTAGCTTGATCGATAAGTCGGTATTGTAACCTGAAGGTCGTTGGTTCGAGTCCAAAGTTCAGCAAATATTTAGTAAAGCGAGTTTGAGTAATTGTGATCACATCGTGATTAAAACAAATAAGATAACTTTAACTTTTACTTACAGAGACTGGATCTCTCCAGTAA
Source organism: Bactericera cockerelli (assembly GCA_024516035.1). Classification (NCBI taxonomy): domain Eukaryota; kingdom Metazoa; phylum Arthropoda; class Insecta; order Hemiptera; family Triozidae; genus Bactericera; species Bactericera cockerelli. The sequence goes on from CM044957.1 coordinate 395,137, forward strand.
CCAGCTGGAATACCTCAACAGCTCATTCCTAGCCTGGGTATTCTCAGCCGACCTATTTCATCTTGGGCTCCATGATAACCCCTGGCTGTGCAACTGTAATATCACCGAGCTTCACGAGTTTCTACTCAATTATCCGAAGTTGGTAAGATGGTGGCAAGCCAAACACTTCATAAAAGTGTGATTTAAAAAATGTGCATTGTGTTTTTATCTAAATCAAAGTGAAATACGGATATCCTTTAATGCAAGTTTTTTTAGTGTCAATATAAAGACCATTAGATTTTTTTGAAACATTTATATTTGTGTTAAATATTGTTTAAAACCGATAATTATTATTTAAAAAGAAATTCAATTTTGATAATTAATTTTTGAACAGTCATCGTGATTTCAAGCTAATCGTCCATTCCTTACCTCCCGTACCGAACCCAGTAGATAATCTCGAGATGCGCATGTCATCGGTCAATCCTCATTCTCATTCTCAATTTCAAAATGTAATTTTGTGATCTTACGTATTATGGTAGTAGATACATAAAATTGAGAACAGATGCAAGTACCATAATAGAAAAAGATAGGTATCTATTACCAAATAAACTGAAAGCACACACTGAGTACACTGACCTCTTATTATCTGGGTCATTGAGGCGATCTATGTCGATTTTTGTCGGAGGCTCGGCAAAGTACCAACATCAGGCAAAACTAGACCCATTCTATTAGCTCTGACTACTGAGAGAAAGAAATGGGCTATCCCTCAAAAATTGCAGTAAGTTAAAAGGTAGCAATGTATCAGTAAGGGAAGATTATCCTGAGGAAGTGAGAGCTAGAAGAAAAGATCTACGTGATGAAATGAAGAAGCTGAAGGCAGAAGGTAAAAAAGTTTCACTGGTATACGATAAACTCTTTATTCGTGAAGATACTGATGTTGAGCGCGGCTCAAGCTCGCAGAAGCGAGCCCCTTCTCAATCCCCGGACATGCCTAACAAGATAACTCGTACCGGTAATGCAGAATTTTTTAATGCGTCAGATGTATTAATGCACGATATTCATTCTCAGGAAGCTTCTTTCAGCCAGGATCCCTGTCGTAATACCAATCTACAGCGTACCAAGAGCACGGATGCTTCTCGTTCTCGCTCAAATTCTTTGTCTCGTTTATCGACAGCCAGCAATGTCTATTTCAGACTACCTGCAAAGTAAACCATCGCAATTACCACAGGATGAAAAAAACGGGTAAGTGGGTATCCTCTTCCAGCCCAGGATACCCTTGATATAGCATTTTGGAATTTACATGGAATCAGAACACTAAAAGAACTAAACTCACAAGAAATACAATTTATTTTGAAACATAACATTTTAAATTTTTGTGAAACATGGCTTACCCAGGAACCTAATAGTATCAGTGAGTTATTAAATTATTACGAAATGGTTTTCTCCTCTGCTCAGAAGGATAAACAAAGAGGCAGGGCCAGTGGCGGCTTAATCACGTTCATAAGGAAAGGGTTGGATTTTCATGTTATTGATGTCTCTAATTTGTGGATTATAATTAAAGTTTTTATTGATGAAGAATCCCTACTTCTCGCAAGTGTTTACATCCCACCCTCGTATGATATGCATGTTGCACTCTAATTATTCCAGGACATGATGCTGAGCTCTGAAATTCAGGACTGTACCTACTTATGTGTTGGTGGGGATTGGAATGCTCGCATCGGCTCCGGTAGCTGTATGGAAAAGGCGCTGGCGGATGAGCTGGGTGTGAACTCTAAGAGATTGTCATTGGACGAGACTTCAAATAGCAGGGGCGAAGTATTGGCGGAGGTGATGGAGTCATGCGGTCTACTAGTTCTAAATGGAAGGACAGATGGAGATGTCCCCGGCCAATTTACGTTTGTTAGTAAACTTGGTAAGAGCACTGTCGATTTGGTTTTGGGAAACTCCGAGTTTTGTCGAGCTGTTGAAAATTTGGTTGTTTCGGATGCACTTCTTACTTCAGATCACTTACCTGTTATTGTCTCTACGAATCTCAAAATGGGCACCAGCGTGTCCACCGTTATGTCATATGGTGAGAATTCTAAAAATAACTCCCCTTCATCAGATCGTTATATTTGGAAGGAAGAGAGTAAAACTATTTTTTTATCAAAATTAAATGAAAATATTTGTATAGAAGATCAAGATAATAATTGTCTCTACCGTATATTATGTTCTAAAATTGAAGAAACAGCCTTAGCCCTAAACCTTAAGCTCACGAAAATGTCCTACCAAGGAAAAAATTATAGAAAATCCAAGAAGCCATGGTTCAGTGGCAAATGTCACATGCTAAAAAAAATGTTTCAAAATAAATATAGAAAGTGGAAAAGAAATAGAGGTCGTGAAGAATTAAAGGATTATCTTGAGACAAAATCGCGATACTCTCAGCTATGTACGAATCTAAAGGTACAGTATGAAAAGACCATTAAAGATAAGCTTAGTAAAGTTAAAAACAGTGCCGAATTTTGGAAAACTGTTATGATTTTTAAATCCAGGCCCCAGTCAAAATGTAAAGAAATCACACTGGAAGAATGGTTTAATTTCTTACAAAAATCTTTTCCCACACTTATTCAAAATCAGCACTTGTTATTCATTGATGTTTTGCGGCCAGACTTGGACTCTGATTTCTGTAGAAAAGAATTGGATGACGGGATCGCACATCTAAAAAATGGGAAGAGTCCAGGGCCGGACAACATTTTAAATGAAAATGTTAAATGTCTAGGAGACGAGTGGAGACAGAAACTGCTCCGATTCTATAATAATCTGTTTGACTTAGGTGAAATTCCTGACTCCATGATAAAATCATATTTTTTTATGTTACATAAGAAAGGCGATAGTAAAGACCCGGACAACTATCGAAGCATTGCTTTGATGAATAATTTGCTGAAACTACTCACACAAATGTTAAATAAGAGAATGATGTTCTGGTGTGAAAATAATAATATCTTGACTGAATGCCAGAGTGGTTTTAGAAGCGGAAGAGGCTGTATAGACAACATTTTTTCTTTGTCATGCATTGTTAACCTGCATCTTATGAGTGGGAAGAAGCTTTATGCAGCTCTAATTGACTTCAAGGCCGCTTTTTCAGAAGTCAATCAAAATCTTCTCTGGTCAAAGTTGTTTTCGGTTGGAATTTCAGCAAAGATTATACGACTACTGCGCACTATCTACTCCTTCACCACAGTTCAAATAAAAATTGACAATTTACTTACGCCGCCAGCTGCTGTAACCAGGGGGAGTCCGTTAGCCCACTGCTCTTCCTGCTTTTTCTCAATGACCTTGAAGAGTATTTCAAGCTAAAGGGCGATTATAATTATCTGGGTATCACTTTTTCTTCCCGTGGAGTATTTTTCAAAGCGGCCACTGAAGCTCTATCTAAAGGGAAAATAGCCGTGGCGAACATTAGGAAAATTATGTGCAATTCTAAGATGGACTCGTGGGACTCTAGAATGAAACTATACAGTTCTGTAGTTAAAGCTACCCTGTTGTACAGTTCCGAGGTCTGGGGATTCAGGTACGGAGATCTCCTGGAAAAATGTCAAACCTACTTCTTCAAGTCTATTTTCTGTTTAACTCGCAACACACCAAATTATGCGCTCCGTCTTGAGATGGGTGTTGTTAAATTGTCTTTTTTTGTTTTCAAGCAAGTATTAACTTGGTGGGCTAAACTCCTCAAGATGTCGGACAACAGAATCCCGAAAGTATGCTACAACCAGCTGAAAAAAGTGGATGAACTCAGGTCGTATAACTCGCTAAGATATAATTGGGTCACACAATTAAAAACTCAACTTTGCAGTCTGGGATATGAGGGAGTCTGGCGGGACCCATCTCAAGCTGAAAATAATTTCAAGGATATTCTAAACAAATATTACTTGCAGCTTATTGAACAGGACTGGCAACGTTTATTTGCATCAAACTACTTTGGACCTTACAAGGAGCTGAAGTCGCAGATGGTGATTGCTGATGTCGAAGATAAAACAACATCTTTTTATCTTCTCTGGAGAACTCCAATAGACCGGACCCGAGTTGCAGCACAGTTGAGACTATGTGGTACCCACATTAGATTCTATATCGGTAATATTGGCTACTCTTGGGATGGTGAGGAGTTGTGCAGCATTTGTAACCAGCAGGCCAAGGAAACTCTTTCTCATTTTCTATTAGAATGTCCTCAGTATAGTCCAATCAGAGCTAAATTTCTTCACAGTATCCTACAACAAACAGGCGATAAAATGAATAACCTTCTTTCAATGCAATCTAGATAGGCCATGAACAATGTTTATTATTTTGTTAAATCGGCTCTCAAAATTAGGGCATTTATTGTACAAGAATAGAATTTTTATATAAAATTCAAGTAAATTGTAAAATAATCACACAAATATAATTATGAACTTAGCAGAGGTTAGTCTTGGTCGAAGTAGCTATTGGCCTGGTTAGGCCTGTTATTATGTTGATTACAGTTTTTTTTATTTTTTCTGAGAAAGCCTGGTTAGGCCTGTTATTATGTGGATTACAGTTTTTTATTTTTTCTCCAAAAATATTTATTGAAAAAAACTATTTTGCTGGAATTCATTAAGTTGAAGCAACTATTGGCCTGGTTATTATGGTTTACTACAGTTTTAATATGATAATTTTATTTAATATGTTTATAAAATTGACCTTTAATTTTGTTTTACATTAGGTTATAGGTATAACCCCTCATTTTAAAAGTACTGTTTTGAATTTATTATGTAAATAGTGTAGCTTTCTCTTTATTTCTTTTGTTTGTATTTTTTTGCCAACTCTTGTAACGAAATTTGTTTCAATACAACTAAAATAATCTAATCTAAAAATCTACTCAATTATCCAAGCAAAGTAAGTTTTAGGTTTAGTTGTACAATTTAAATGTTTAGGAATTTCTTTTAGAAAAGACCCCCAGAAATAATGTAATGTACTATGTAAATTATTAATTACGTAATCCTATAGAAACAAAAATGTGAAAAAGAAAAAAGGCCAAGTTCTAATCCAATAAAGATCAAGCCATATAAGTAACAAAATCTGAAAGAAATTGACCAAGTACATAAAATAATCAATATCATCATATTGATCAAGAACGTTAGTTTTTTTTTTAAAAAAATGATAGTTCAACGACTGGGTGGGTGAATTTTTTTGTTGCAGTAAAAAAAAAAAAAAAATACCTAACAAAAATATTTTGATTTTTTTTCTTGCTACATTAAACAACTCTTTTTGGTATCAGTTTCTTGTTTTTTTGTCAAAGCACCACCAAAGTGTATTTTTGCTATACTCACTGAACATTTGGGTTGGGTGGAAGAGATTGCCAAAGGAAAAAAACCCCACCCTTTAGTTAGGACATATATTATGTATAAATTTATTTATTTTTTCTTTATTTTTTTCTTCTATTATATTGTATTTTAATTTGTAATTATTTGTGTTGTATATTATACTAGCGGGCTGTCGCCCGCTTTGCGGGCCGAGGCATGGCCCGCAAACAAAAAATCTCTTTTCGCCAATGGCAGGTGTTGTAGTGGGAATTTCGAAAAATCCCGTCTTATTGCACATCTAGACTATGAGACAAAGCTACCTACCAAATTTCAGCTCGCTAGGTATTACGGTTTGGGCTGTAGAGCGAGATGATCAGTCAGTCAGTGACTTTGACATTTATATATTAAGATGTCCTATTAATAAAGTGTAAAAAAATAAATAAATTAAACATTTCACTTTCATTTCCAGGTCATCAACATGGAGCACATCGTATGCCAGGGGTGGACGGAGCCTCTGTATCGTGTGAACATCGACGAGGCATGTCCTCCGGGCACGGACGTCTTGAAAAGGGTCTTCAAAGTCCTCGCAGTCCTGGCCTTCCTGGTGGGCTTCCTGTCGGCGCTGATACCTGAGAGGTACCAGCGCGTCTACACGTGGGCGGGGTGTTGGAAGAGACTCAGGGGGGCGGGGTGTGTGGAGAGACTCAGGGCGGGGCGGCAGGCGGGCGTGGGGAGGCATGGCCGCAGTGTTGGGATAGGCATGGCCGCGGGTGAGGCGCGTGGTAACCTGCTGCCTGACTGACAAGCAGGGGTCTCCGTGGCATCCCGGTAGCTCAGTGGTCAAGAGGCCACCGTCGCGCGTCGGTCTGGTAATCCAGAGGTCCCGGGTTTGAAACCCGACCGGGATATGACAAGTTGACAAGTTATTTTCCCATTATTTAGACTAGAATAGAATAGAATAGAATATACCTTGTTTATACTGCCGAGGTAAGACTGAAAAGTCCCTGTATACTGTAGTAGAAAAATGTCCAACAGAAAAAAATTCAGTGCCTTCAAATGATGTCTTAAATGTACCTAATTTTTTGCTATGTTTTTGAATCTCTTGTTCCTCTTTATTCTATTTTTCTACTTATATTTCTAAGATTTGTGTTTTATTTTAAGATGCAGCTTGTGTAACCTATAATTCTCACCTACTTTTCTAAAAATAAGTTCTAGATACTGATAGACTGTATTATTTTATTTTTTGAATTATATATATTTAATGCTTCCATTTTTAAATTATTTTTCTTAATATTATTATCATCATTATCCTTTCTTTTTTTTTAACATTTTTATTATTGTTATTCCTTCTATAGTGTATACTATGTAATTGGGTGCTGGCTAACTTTTGTAAAGCCAACACCTGTATTGTACTGCACTCTAAATAAAATATACTTATACTTATGATTAGGTAGAATGTAATGAAAACGATCATCGGTTTTTTTTTTTTAATTGGTTTTTAAAATTTGAATTATTTAAATCTTTTTTTCTTATGTATATTATGTAGAACAAAAATGATCATTATTATTAAATAAATTATTTTTAAATACGTGAAAATTTATTAATTGTTTATACACTGAAATTAAAGTAGCTTTTGAAATAATTTATTTCAATATCCCATCATAGAGGTTGCTGCTATATATTTGAGAAATTCTAAATTTGAGCGCACAATTAGCTCAGGAAGGTCCCGGGTTTGAACCCCAGAACCAAAAAATGATTATAGTTGTTTGTAAGTGACACCTTATGGAGCGCTCGTGTTGACCCATCATTTAAATGGGAAGTAATAGAAGAAAGTCTGGCTGGGGGACTATAAACAGGGAGTAGACCAGTAGTTTGGTCGGGGGACTATAAACAGGGATTAGACCAGCAGTCTGGTTGGGGGACTATAAACGGGGATTAGACCAGCAGTCTGGTTGGGGGACTATAAACAGGGAGTAGACCAGCAGTTTTGTTGGGGGACTATAAACAGGGAGTAGACCAGCATTGGCTTGGTTCTGGGGGCCCTTGTCAATTATCAGCCTCCTTGTAAAGACAGTGGTAGAAGTGTTGAGACTTTCCTGCACTGTCTGGTTACCATCGTTCACGATGACGTCACCCTATGATGATGATGAATAGAAGTCATTTCTCGCCCATAGAGCCGAGGTATACTATGAGATGAGCAAGCTACCACAAGTATTACAGTTGCAGTTGTTAGAAGGTCACGAAATAAAAAAGGCTGTGAAACACTCATCTCCTTTTTTTTACTGAATGAGGCTCGCCGCACCCCAATGAACATAAATACCAAATTTCAATAATATGAAAGGATCCGTTCTGTAGTTATCGTAGAATAGACAAACAAACACCGACAAACGAAATTCAATAAAACGTGAAATGCGAAAATTAAGTCCCAGTTTTTTAATTATCCTTTAATACAATGCTCCTCTTTTCTGTTAAGCTAGGAAAACTAAAATTCCGACAAAAAATTCGATATTTATCATTGTTGTAATTGACCTATTGTAAGGTCGAAAAAATTCATCGTAATCGAAATCGGGACTTATACTTGCAGTGCCGATGTGATTGTCAAGTCAAACGTACTACTGTTTTGTATTTAAGTTAAGAAATATTCAAACACAAATTTCGTACATACACCAGGATTAAATATTGAGGAAAAAAAATCGATAAGCTTGGAAAACTTTTCATAACATAATTATCTCCCATTGTATTTATTCAAATTATTCTTAACTATATTTATGTACACATTATTTACAAACAAAATTGAAGGTACGTTCATTTTAAAACTCAACAAACAAAATCATTATACAATATTCAATTATTTTTGCTCAAAAACTTTTATGTTTTAAATTTCCGTTAATTATTGTTTGAGTTTTGTACTGTGTCTCTCAAATCTCACCATCATTCCCTGAAATCTCATCTCAAAATTCTTGAGGATTTTTGATTTTTATTTATTTATAACAAATCTCTATAAAAATACTTATTTACTAGATAATTAAATTTATAAAACTAATATCACACAGATTTAGTAGAAAGGTACTAACTATCCTATTATTAATTATCAACAAATCACATTAATTATCAACAAGCTCAGGTACTTGTTAATCGACGAGATCAATAAAATTTTGAGTTGTGAGTAAAATTGGAATAATAATTCAAATCGATCGGACTTGTACTCCTTTAGTTAAAATAATATTACTTCGATTTCTAATATTAGAAATTTCTCGTAAGTAATATTCTGTTTCTGATTCTTATAGTAACAGTGTCACAAAAGTGTCAAACTAATTGTCAAATCAATACTAAGGCTAGAATTAATGAACGATGCTAAAGCAGACACTGCTATTGTTTTTTTTATATCATGTTAACAGCCAATCACATGGCTGATATCTGATACTATAGTAACAGTGTCCACCACAGCAGCGTTCATTAACTTAGGCCTAAGCAAGCGGCCACAACGAGGACCCTGGCCTATACCCTCGACCCCAGATCCTGGTACCTACAGATTGATATACAAGATTTTCGAGACTCCATTGAATGTAATCGGCCACAACGGAGTGCCGAAAATTGTTTGTATCAAGCTGTAGGTACCAGGGTCGAGGGTGTAGGGTATAGGCCAGGGTCCTCGTTGTGGCCGCGCACTAAGTATGCAAGCCTGATCAAAATATTTATTATATCAGCAGGTTTTTTCCAACCCTATCTTTTTCTCTCTTCTGTTAGGGCTGAAATCTTGAGTAGTTGTCCGTTTGTAAAAGTATCCCTAAGAATAATTTGACTAGAACTAAATTTAATACAAGTTTAATCTAGAGATTCAGCCCTTCTTCATAATCTCCGACGTATACACGCCTTGTGGCGTTTCCTTCACATCAGACTTCATCGTGATCGAAACCTCAGGAACCGGTTGCATCGCGATTTTATTTGACGGTTTCGACGGCGCATGGGGCAGAACATAGCGGAGGTTGTGCCAGAACCACGGATCGCTCGTCTTGATGTAGGTGTTGGTTCTCATGTAGGCTTTCATCTCCTCTTCCATCTGGTCCTGGGGCGGCATGGCGCCGTGGATGAGGATGATGACGCGCGCACAGTTGTCTCTGGCGGCCTGTGCATGCGCCACGCGGAACTCCAGCGCCCCCCAGTCACTCTTGAGGAAGTTCTGGGAGAGAACGATGATGGTGCGACGGGACGCCTGCACTTTCTCGTGGATCTGGTTGTGAATCCATTCCCCCGGCAAGAAGTCCCGGAAGTGGTGACAGATCTGGAAGTCCTTCTCCAGTCCAGGAATCAGCGTATTCATGACAAAGTCCAGGTCGTCGTTCGAGAAGCTGACGAAGGCATCGTACACTTTATCGCTGTCCCGGTCATCCTCGGTGAAGCACCAGAGCAGAATCTTGTGGGCATACATCCACACCTTGATTTCGTGTTCGTACTTGTAGTAGAAGGCCATGAGGAGTCCGAACAGGAAGCCCAGAGTCCCCAGAGAGACGATGGCAACCATGAATCTGCGAGCGAATGAGACGCAAAAATCTTCCGAGGACATTTTGTTAAGAGGCTTCTCCCAGCCTTCACAAACGATGTTCTCTGCGTCGATTAGCTGCAACACGAAAACAAAGACAATAATAGTTGCACTATTTTATGACATCATTATCATGTGTTATGTTAATTTTACTGTTGTGTACCCTAGGGACGTGAACAAAAATCGTTTGCCTTCGCCTTATCTTTTATGCCAGAAGCTATACAATAAACACAGCTCACCCAAATGAGAATCAACTAGGTTCAAAAAAATAAACTGTCCGTTTAGTCAATACAAATGGCATAGCTTTAAGGTAACTTAATATTTGTAAATCAATCATTTAAAACATTGAGCGAGTGTTTTATAGTTTATATTATTCAAGTAATATGTAATCCATATAGGTTCAACACACGAATCTCAAACTCAAGACGCCTTTTTTAAACAACAAAACCAATAAAACCATTATCCACCTACAGAGGAAAATTTTCCCCGAAGATTACTTATATACTTCTTTCTTCATACCTTCAATATTGTACCTTTCTACCATCTTAATCTATCAATAAATTGTAAAATGTCTAGAAAATAAGGAGACATTGTAACAAATAAATAAAAATAAAATAAAAACACTTACAATGTTATGCTTGTCCAACACAAAACTGAACAGGGATCCAATGTTGCAATTGCAAGTCCACGGGTTGCCGAACAAGGCCAATCTACCCAGTGTTGCCGATACATTGAGAAAGTCTTGACTCACTGAGTTCAAGTGATTATGAGAGAGATCCAGTTTCTGCAACGACATGAAAGATAAGAGACATTGGTCTAAAACTCTAAACCTCTGAAAACTAAACCTTTAAACAACAAAACCAATAAGACCATTATCCACCTACAGAGGAAAATTACTTACAATGTTGTGCTTGTCCAACACTAAGAAATCTTTGAAATTCAATACATAGTGAGAGGTTGAAAAATTGAGAGTTACCAAAAGGACTATGGTTAGCCTATGAGGACTGACTAGCCCGAAATATATGATTTTGTTCTACTTTGCTACTGAGGTACTCCTTCAAAAACTTATAGATTCAAATAGACAACTTAAAACCAAAAAAAAAAAAAAAAAAATAGTCAATAGACATAAATTAGATGCGTTTGTTATAATTATGCCCATGTTGGTCTATCTTGTAATCTGCCTATTTTGTTGTTATAGGTTTTCAGTCAGATTGGAAAAATGAAACCATTTTCCCTTTCATGTAGGTACTATTTAACTCAGAAAATCAGAGTATTCAAACATATCCTCAAATCCAAAATTTTGTAAGCTAGAAGTTTTGAACTCAAGATTGTTGACCTTTGACAGGTATCCCTTTTCAACTACAGATAGTTGAAAAGGGCTTAGGATGGGTCCTCTGTATACAAAAAAAATATGAAAAATAAAACAAATGATTTATTTATTATTATATATTTACACTAACACAGTGGGGTCAATAAACTCACCTCCAGACGAGATAGATAGAATTGCATGTGGCCGACATCTGCTAATTTGTTCCATGACAGGTCCATATCTGTCACTAGATCATATTCTCTGGGCGGATTCTCCAGCAAGTGCTGTATGGAATTGTTGCGTAGAACAAGCTGTATCCTAGCAACCTTCTGGTCTTCATAAGATACGGGCAGAAAGTCGGGCATCTCTGTGAGATTAGCCGAGGAACAGTTGACGCTCATCTGGGCGAAGTAGGGCATAAAGTTGCAAGTACAAAGAGCCGGACACCTGCTCTCAACGCTACATTCAACACTCTCCGGAAGGATCGCGTCGATATCAACGTCGCCTTCACATTTGACATTGTTCGTCTGAATTTGAACCATCTTGTACACATCTTCGGACATGTTCCTGTTAAGGTATCGGAACAGGTCATAGCTTGAACAGTTACAGGCGATGGGATTGTCATCGAGAATGATTTCTCTCTTGGAAACTTTGATGCCACCCTGCGCCCAAGCAACTAGTTCCAGCGAGCGAAGGTCGACAGTGGTAATGTTATTGAGGGATAGGTCCACTACGAGACTGTCGGATACAATTGAGTGCAGAATGTCAGGCTGTAATTATTTAAAAAAAAAGAATATATTATATAAGGGAACGAAATATTACTGCAAGGTTCTTCAGATGTCTTGTGTTTGTTAAGTACTTACCAGTTATTCTTCTTCTACATTGGTAAACCCAGTTAAATTAAAAAAATTGTCATATTCCTACCGAAGAAAGCATTCATTTCTTCATTTTGAATATTTAAACCAGTGATCCAATTTCCAAGAAACGAACGCCATCTCTTATCTTTTTCTCTTCTACCCTAGGTAAACCCAGTCAAACCTAGAAAATTACCATTTTCCTATCCAAGAAAACATTAATTTCTACGTTTAAATTATTTCAAACCAGTTATACAATTTCCATATGACAAACTTCATCTATCATTTTATTATTATACTAATAATTTATACCTATCTATTTCTTGATAAATTTGATGAACTATTCAAATGTACTTCATAATGAGCAACAGAAAACCCAGTCAGAAGCCAGCGTCGATGGCATGTTGAATACACCGGTTCCCTTCAGAACACCGAAGTTAAGCGACAGCCAGCGAGGTTAAGACTTGGATGGGTGACCATTCAAATTCTAATTCTTGTGACGCTGGCTTTTCCCGGCCCCACTCAGGCTGGGTGAGGTCAATGTGAGTAGCAGGTTTGTGAGTTTCCTGCGAATGGAGGGTAAAACCCCCGTCGTGATATGACCATGGCAGTTGAAAGCGACGTTAAACCCCACTTAAAAAAAAAAAAAAAAAAACCCCAGTCAGAGTGTTTGGCCAAAGTTACCTAAAACGATCGCGACCATGTCTCTCAATTTATTATTTTTGTTTCAATGTCGGCCGAGCAACAATGACTACTCCATCGATGTAACATTAGGTAATTAATTGCTAGTTTGTTGGGAAACCTTGCTCCATTGCAATTATATTTTCCACAGTTAATAAAGTCAATAGAGTTACGTAACATTAAACCAGTTCTTCCTATGTCTACATGAACAGATAGTCCACATTGGACTGACTTACTATGAACGTGAAATTGTTCTCCCGTAAGTCCAGCTTCTCGAGGGTCGTCATGGAAAAGAACCAATCACTGTAGATCCAACTGATGCGGTTGTGAGAGAGATCGATTTCCACAAGTTGGGTGCATGATTTTAGTGGAGAATATTCGAGGTTCGGCTCAAATTGTAGAAGATTGTTTGAGAGATCTACTTTGCTGAGTTGTTTGAGCGGTTCGAAAGCAAATGTATTGATTTCTTTCAGAGAGTTGAAACTCAAATACAATTCTTGCAGACTATCCAATCCGACAAACATGAGTCTAGAAATGAGAGGAACAGCAGAAAGTTAGTAGGGTACAAGCGTACAAGGACATACATTATTACATATGTACATTTTACATTACATATCTACAATAACAACGAAATTCATATAGTTAATGTCACGAGAGTCAACCTTAAACTCTTAAACCTCATTTAAAAATCCAAATGCTCACCTGTAGTAAAATGAGTCCCATTTCAATGAAGTTCAACTGTTCATTCATAATATTCATATCCATAATTATACATAATTATAAAGACTAGTCCCATAGAATAGTCTAATTATACAGAGTATAACTTTAGCATAAACAGGTAAGATATTAATACTCAATGCCGATGACAAAGGCTATGTACCATTGCTTCTTTATCCAATATGTGTGGGTCGAACGAATCAGTCAGAAATATTTCACTAGTGATCCTACCTATCACTTTTAATACTTTTCATGTAAGTACACCATTTTTTCTGAAATTAATTTTCGTTCTGGGTAGGTAAATAATATAAGTTCCTCAAACCTGAAAGTATATCATCAGTATCTATGCTTTTAAGGTTGTCATGATTAAAAGGTACAGACAATAATATTAATATTTTGGACATTACAGATTTTGCTGAGAATTCTTTTGATACTTACTTTGTAATTGTTTCAATTTGATTCCTCCTCAGGTCGAGTGTTTTAAGGTTCTGCGAGTACATAAATAGTCGACTAGGCAATTCTCTGAGCTTGTTGCTGCTGAGATCCAGCTTGTTCAGCTTTGCACAGTCCCTGAGCAAGTCTTTCGCAATGGTCGTCATGTTTCTGTGTCCTGACAGAGTAATGGACGCCAGTTTGGGAGAGTTCCAGAACAGGTCCTCAGGCACTTGTTGGATTCCACTCTCGTGAAGCAGAACAGTTGTGAGCTGGGGAAGATTGGAAAACAGTCCGGACGGTAACTCGACCAACGAGTTCTTGTGATATGCTATTTTGATTTCTCTTAGATTTGTATTCTTCGAAAATAATTCACCGGGGAACGTTTGAAATCTGTTCTTGTTTGCTTGGAACTTGCGTAGTTTTCCCAGATCAGCAAACACGTCAGATGGTAGGACACTGATGCTGTTGCCCGAAATGGTCAGAGATTCAAGAAGAGGTACATTGCTGAACAGTGCACGTGTGAGATTCACAATCTGGTTATGATCAATGTTGAGAATCCTCAGTGACGTCAGGTTTCTGAAGGTATCTGAGTCTAGATGTGTGATCTGATTGTTGCCAACATCCAGTATCTCCAGTTGCAAAACACTTTGAAATGTCTCGGGATCAATTTCAGTCAAGGAGTTTCCTCTTAGGTACAAGTTCTTCAACTGTGGGGTCCCTCTGAACAAATTGCTTTCTAGTTTGTTTAAATTGGAATTGTCTGTCAATGAGATGTACTCAAGAAAAGGAAGGTCGTCAAAGTAGGGCGCACTCAACGTGCTAATATTGCTCACCGAGTAAGAGAAGTACAAAGAATCAATTTGGGTGATATTGAATCTGGTCAAAAAAGATCGAAATGACCCTTCAGGTAGCGGACAAAATCTGAATTTGATTTCTTTGAGCGGACCTATGTTCAAGTTTGGTAGATAGTCATAGATGGACGCATTAAAGGTGGATGTGTTGGCGAGGACTATGTGACTGCAGTCGACTTGGAGTGTCTTGGAGCTGTTCGTGAGAGTGAGCACCACTTTCCTTGTGTTCTCGTCGACATACATGGGTCCTTCGTCCCCTAGTCTGCCACCAGAGAGGAAATATTCTTCAGAATTCCCCACAGGCAACACCGAGCTGGAAGGAGCAAGTGAACAGTGCCAGGCTATCTCGAAGGCTGTCTGGTCGCACTGGCAGAATTCGCTGTGACAGGACTCTAGGGTCTCTCCCTGGATGTGCGATACCACCAGTAGTAGAAGGAACACGATGGCTTTCATTTCTACGATGACACGACAGGAACCTGAAACAATCAAAGACCATTTTATATGAGACTATTTAAGCAAAACTTCACACAAATACATACTGCAGGGATACTTTAAGGGCAGTAAAAAAACCATTTTTCTATTTCTTAAAACGAGAATACTTATCATAAAATTATTAAAATTAAAATGTTCATTCATTCTACAGTTAAATTGCCATAGCCCCAAACGGTAGTTTAGAGATAACGAAATTTTGATAAGATTCGACTTCCTCTCTAAATTGACAACTCTACTTGAGAATCATTTCTTTAATTTATTTATTTTTTAAAAATCTAATCTGCGGGAATATAATATAACTGCATGTTCATATACGATGGGGGTTTCACTCTCCATTCGTAGGAAACTCACAAACCTGCTACCCACATTAACTTCACCCAGCTTGGGTTGAGTCGGAATGCCAGCATCACGAAGTCTTCACCTCGCCTGACGTTGGTTAACTTCGGCGGTACTACGAGAAACCTAGCATTCAACGTGCCATCGCATCGACGCGACCCGACGCTGGTAAATGTTATTATCTGATTATATTACCCGACTCTACGCAATGATTACACAACCAGCGAGTTCTGATTTGTGCAGTCACTGCAGTCAATCAACACTTCCAAGAATATGATTGGTATTCGCATAATAATCTATGTTTTTTTAAAACATTATACCTACATACAGAATGCAGATTACTCTGGGTGTCTCTCTCTAGCATACTTTTCAAATATATCGATAGAATAAAGGGTAACTCTGGTCTTATAAACGGGCACTCAAATCAACAGATTCGCGAACTAGGTGGGTATCTAATGTATTTTTTATTTTTATTTTTTTTCAGAAGAGGAAAGTTTGCATCAAACACCAGCGTAGGTTAATGCCTGTGAGGCGGCGAGAAGATTCTTTACCGTCTAAAAACCTCTTGGTTGTGTTTCTATTATATGTAGCCCTGGGACCGCCGTGTGGCATTACTTCAGGTATCTAAGATCTAATGTAAATAGGTATCTATGTAGGTACATAGGTATGTGCAGTACACTATTGCAACGCCTGTATGAAGCCTTTTATACAGTACTCCATTCTACACTTCTACTGTTTTTTTTTTATTATTAGCATTTTCACAGATTTCTGTAGGTGTTTTGCTATACCTATATTAATAAGGGCCAACTGCTTTGCTGCTGACTAAAATTGTGGCAAAATAACACAAACAAGTCGAATTCCACCACTGGTGACTCAACGGTAACAGCACAAAATGCCAGATTCGTAATCAGCACCTTAAAACACACACACACACACATGACGCATCCAATTTGTACTTTGAGATCTCAAACAGTGTGAATTTGGATGAATCTACTTTTTCGAAGTGTCCGGTTTGGGATTTTGAATCTGTGTTGAGAGAGGAAAAACACTCTCCTCAATTTACATCCTGTAGGTACTGTGTGTGTTGCCTCCTATTATTTCTTGATATTAGTTATTAGTGGAGGTAATTAATGCAGACTGTCTCTTCATCTGTTGCTAGGCGACGAGTGAGCTCCTCTCCTGTTTACTCTCAGTTTCCAAGAAATAAGCAACACTTGTCAAGGTCAGCACGGCAATACGTTATTGATGCCTTCTACGGTTTCTTAGAAGAGATGGTTGATCCTGGTGGTAGATACCTACAGCTCACAGTGCTTATACCTACAGGATCACTAGGTAAATAGATAAAAACAAATTATCTCTTTTCAAAAAAAAAAAAAAAAAAAAAAAAAAAAAACGAAGTGTTTGTTCCTAGTTTCACACCTGGAGGTCACTGACCTGAACAACCTCGTAGTCCCATTATTCCAGCAGTAAGCCCAAGACGTATTATTATGTGGTAAAAATCCCAACTGGGAGGATAACTTGTCTTGTCCCGGCTGGGTTTCCAACCCGCGACCTCTGGAAAAAATCCTGCCACGCTGGGGATCGAACCCCAGGTCATGATGCGTGCTCTGCCTAGCGCGCTAACTCACTCGGCCACCGTGACTACTAACTCTAAATAATAATACACTCATTGGTCTGGGATGTTTTTTAAGTCAAAGAAGAGACATATAAAAATTATACAAGTTTACATGTTTTATATACAGCCACATTACATGAATGTGTTACCTATATCAACACCATGAGATGTGGGGGCCAGGCAACCTAGATTCATGTTCATGCTTTGTTATTGTTGTTGCATAATGTCAGGAGAAAGTAACAGTTTACATTATAAAATACTCAGTAAGTCACCGTGGCCAAGTGCAGTTGCGCACTGGCTTGCACGCACGCTGTCCTGGGTTCGACCCCCTGCAGGGCAGAAATTTTCTGCTCTGCTTGGATGTCCAGGGTCCACCCATTATTTGTAGTAAAATTATTATAAACTAGTAGGAGTCCCACAAGAGGGCCCCCCATAATCACACCGACTTATTTTTGACATTTTCATGTCTTTGCTCTGGCACATAACCAAAATTATGTGACGAAATTATGTAACGAAATTATGTAACGATATTATGTAACGATATTATGTAACGATATTATGTAACGAAATATTGAATTGTAAAGGGAGAGAAGAGGGAAAGTGTGTGTCATGCGCACAATGGCGAAGTATTGAATTGTAGAGGGAGAGAAGAGAGAAGGTATGTGTCATGCGCACAATACGAAATTTGGTCAGTTGGGTTTTGGACCTTGAATAGTAAAGATGAAAATGTCCCAATGGTTGCAGACTCGTATGCAAGCGTTTTTTTTTGACATTTTTTCTGTCCCTTTTCCTCTCTCTCTCCTATCTCACGCCCCCCCCCCTACTCTCTGTGCCTCTTACTGTCAATCTCTCTCCGTCTCTCTTTCTTTATCCTTCTCTTACTTTTTTTGTTTTGATTATTGGGTCACCTATCTTATTGGTCAACTCATACGTAACTCGTGAGGAAAAATGAGTAGCTGTGAGCAGTGTCCAGTGGGAAAAATAATTATAATATTATTATGTATAATAATTTGCCATGGCTGGGTTTCGAGCCCACGAC
This sequence comes from Bactericera cockerelli, assembly GCA_024516035.1. Classification (NCBI taxonomy): domain Eukaryota; kingdom Metazoa; phylum Arthropoda; class Insecta; order Hemiptera; family Triozidae; genus Bactericera; species Bactericera cockerelli. Next base: position 413,279 of record CM044957.1, read on the forward strand.
CTCTGGAATCTCTGGATTCACAGAGCTACCGGGACAGACAATGTAACAGAAAGAATAATATAAAATATTCAAAAGTCTCAAATTTTCGGTTCAGCTAGGTCTTCCCAATCCGAGCTTATCACTGAAAATGGCCTCTGGGCGAATTTAAAAATAATGTTTTTGATTTTTTCATGACCATTCATTGATAAAACTTACCTCTATTTTTATTCATATTAAAAAAAAATATCCCCTATTGCTATTATTATGTACCTATTGTTTATCTCCTTCTTCTATGCATTGAAATTAAAGGTCAATCAATACAGTAGAATTACGCAAGTGATAGTAGAATCACAACAGTGATAACATTATCGCCACAGAAGTGTATATCCCGTGATAGTAGCATCGAGTATCCACATGCATTGCGGGGAAATACAACGCAGATTATTTCAAAATATTTCCAGAAACGTCCTAGATTTGATGATAGTATATAAAAAAACCTCCAAATTCTGGGGAAATACAAAAATACTCTTAATCCCATGGCCTACAATACAGTAAAAAAATACAGTTTTTTTTACTATGGTCGTTCACTAACAGACCAACTGATATATTATCATGAACATTGTGGTTGATTGATTGATGAAAATTTTTGGTCAATTCGATGATGAATTCTCTCTATTTGCAATTGGACTTCATTAATAGAATTCTACGAAATTAGGTAAATTCCCTTTAATTCGTCAGTTGTTATTAATAGAATTCTACGAAATTAGGTAAATTCTCTTTAATTCGTCAGTTGTTATATTGTTATTACCAGCGGACTGTACTCCCACCACGTCCTCACACACACCACACAAGTTCGGACAAAAAAGGTAAAAACCAAAATACATATTGCCAATTATTTCGGGAACGGGGCCAGAAAATGGGGGTTTTTTTTTCGAGATAAGTGTTTCACAACCTTTTTAGGGTTTTGTTCATATGAAGAAAAAACCCTAATGAGCCTTTTTCCGTAGGATGTTTTTAAGTTAAAAAGTTATATCCTACGGATATAACAAAAGTTATATCCGTAGGATATAACTTTTGTTTTTTTAAGTAGACATCATGAAACAGCAGCTACTGCAGAGGCTTGTGGTCTGTATTGTAGCTTTCCCAACCCGTAGTATACCTCGCCTCTCTTGGGCGAGAACTAAATGTCTAGTTTAGACTATATTTAGTCCGAATATTATTATTATTATAAAATAGAATGCAGCGCATGGCTCCTTGCTTGCAGTTTCATCCTCAGCAGAAGGTCAAGGGCCCTCTCAAGTCCCTGGTGTTACCTACCCCTAGCGAGGTCCCTGTTAGTTTTAGCGATAATTCCCCTCCAGGGCCCTATGTCACAACAATATTTATCCACAAGTTTATTTATTATTATTATCTGACCTGGTTGCACGGTTTTCAGTGAAACCCTTACAATTTACACTGCGACCTAATTAGATCTATTGTGACCAGTTGATTCAATTCGGTTTTAAAGTACTGGGTTGAGATGGATATTCAGGACGGGGGTTTTACCCTCCATTCGCTGGGAATCGTACCAGCTACCCACATTAACCTCACCCAGCCTGGGTAGGGCCGAAATTCCAGCCTCGCGTGTTTGGAGGGGACAAAATTTTCTTCGAAAAGTCTGCCCCAACCGGGAGTCGAACTCGAGACCTCTGGACTATGGGCAGTAGTCATAACCGTTACGCCACGGAGGCTGGCTATCCACAAGTTACAAACCAGTTAACAATTTAAACATTCAGACAAATGATAAACATCATGAAAGTTATCATATTTGTGTTAGACACGATGCGTTGTGATCAAGCGAAACGGTCGTTTCGTGGGAGAACGCCTCCCAGAAACTACAGTGCTTGTATCACAATTACTCAAACTCGCTTTACTAAATCTTTGCTGAACTTGGGACTCGAACCACCGATCTCCAGTCACAAGGGCTATCGATAGGGCTTCGGAGGTCCTGAAGTAAAAATCTACCAGTGCAACTTGTTTAATGCTAAATTTAAATTTCATATGTCTGAATTTCTTACTTTTAAATTTACCTGTTACCTACTAAACGTGCACTGGTAGTCAATTTATTAACGCCGTAGTCTGGTCACCCAGGTAGCGTAGGGATCCGTTGATTCGAATCCAACCCATGCATGCATTTTTCCTCATTACTTTGAGTTTGTGACCATGTAATAGTAAGAGACTGTGGGTTAGGTGGTAGAAAATGCTTTGAGCATTGACCTCGCCTGGTGGTTACCTTCCACTAAAGAGTGTTATCATTCTAAACTTGATGAGTGATTGTGATACAGGGCCCAGGAAAAGCAAATGTCGGCGTTCCCCGGATAATTTACCTGAATGCTTGAAACTTCAACTGCAATATGCGTTAAAACTGCATAATTAATGAGAAACAGAAAATAACACTTAAGCGTCGCATTATGAGGACCGGACGAGACATTCTTTCATGATTCAATTACGGCACCTAATGGAGGCCGGACAAAACTGTTGGCGTAATGGGAGTTCCCAGACTTGGCCGACAGTATAAATTAGGGAAATCTAATAATAGCATAATTCCATTTAATTGACAGGTGACCCTGGGTTCGTCTGAAATTTCATTTATTTTGAAATGAACGTTCGACATTACATTGAGCGCGCAACGAAAAGGGATCGAAAGCGCTATCAATCTTTCTAGCACAGCAAAGTTGTTGTTGAAGCAAAGACCTAGGGCAAGGATATTACCTACTATTTTTTATATATATTTTTTTTTTTTTTATAGTATTTGTGTTTTATAGTATTTTGTATTTTTAGTTGTAGGAGAAGTAAGAAGCAGTAGACTCCGGTGGATAGGACATAATTATTCTGAGAAAAGAGAAAAGTTCAACTGCAAGACAAGTCCTTCAAAATGTACCACTCGGTAGAAGACCCAGAGGAAGACCTAGGACAATATTCTAAAATCAAATAATTAAAGACCTGGTAGTCTGGTAGTCAAGTGGTTAAGGCGCTAGTCTGATAATCCAGGTAGCATAGGGATTCGTTTTTTCGAATCCCACCCATTGCATGAATTTTTCCTCATTAAATTGAGTGTGACCACATAATAATAAGACTCTGAGGGTTAGGTGGTAGAAAATGCTTTGAGCATTAACATCGCCTGGTGGTTAGCTTCCACTAAAGAGTGTTATTATTATAGGTCACTTGAAGAACTTATACCTATAAATAGATATTATTATATCCAACCTTTTCGTGGAAAATCCATTAACACTGCGACCATCATATATTTAAATAGATGGACTTATTGAACCAGAGGTCATGGACTTCCCCTGATAATAATAGAAAGATGTTTTTTACCATTAATATCAATCTTCAAAATGGCGGATACCTATCTGACTGGCATCAACCAGCTGATTTGTGATTTATTGCTTTTTTACTTTCCTTATCCTATAATAAGGAAAGTATTGTATTCGTCGAAAATTTGACCTACCCAGCTTTTCACATTTCTAGACGAATCATAGCCTCAGGATACCAAAAAAGTGGTTTTCAGCCATTGGTCCGTGCGTCTGTCTGTGTGTGTGTGTGTCTGTGTGTGTGTCTGTGTGTCTGTGTGTGAACAGGATATCTCAAGAACGGTAAGAGCTAGAGACTTGAAATTTGGTATGGTAATTAATTTTATACACCAGACGAACCATGAAACTTTTGGTTGAAATCGGCCGCATTCTGTGGCCGCAGGGCCGCAAATATTGGCCGCAAGCACCGCTTCTTTGAATTGGTTAAAGATACAAAAAAAGTTAGAGAACAACATTTTCTCAAATTAAAAAAATAATAGGGGTTCACTCTGATCATTTTTTTGATATCTTTAACTTTTTGGAAACCGGCCCCAATTTACCGGTATTGTAGGGGGACCCGTTTGGACTAACTTTTTTATTATTCATCCTAGATGGGGGTTGTGACATATCAAATTAAATGATTTTGAAGTGCTGATCACGAATTTGGCATTGATTTTTAGTTATCTGTTACCGTTCAGTCACCAGTGGCGGAATTCGACTCCTTTTTGGGAGATAAGGAAAGTCGTGTGATGTTTACACCAGATTTTTTTATTATGGAGAGGAGGTAAATTTTATAACCAATTCAAAACGATGCGCGATGTGCGGGGCTGATGAGCAGAAATCTGTGCCCAATACCCACTAAAATCCTCCTCTCCCCCTCCTTTAACTAATGTACCCGGAACCGTATAAAATACATTACTTCAGGTGATTTATTGCTGTTAGTATCAAGATAATGTTTATTGGTGACATTTCGACTAAATTTTTCGCCTCTCTACTTTGGTTGTTAGGTTTCTTCACATAAAAAGATGGTTATTTATTTATTATTTTTAACATTCAACTGAGCAAAAGCCTAAGTGTACAATATTTAAGTTAAAAAATATTAAGACTAGGTAATTAAAAATAATAATAATAAAAACAAGAAAGAGGTGGAGACAAAAATAATGGTCATGGAATCTGCAGTAACAAGTTGAGATGTACTGAGTCTGGAATAACTTTTTTAAGCTATCTTAGAGCAATCTGTCTGGCTGGGGGACTATAAACAGGGAGTAGACCAGCCATTGGGTTGGTTCTGGGGGCCCTTGTCAATTATTAGCCTCCTTGTAAAGACAGTGGTAGAGGTGCTGAGTCATTCCTCCACTGTCTGGCTACCATCGTTCACGATGACGCCACCCTATGATGATATGATGAGAGCAATAGATATTACTTATATTCGAACCTGGATATATGTAAGAGAACAATGTCCAGGTCAAATTTACCTCTCTATAATGGATGGAGCCTCCGTGGCGTAACGGTTGTGACTACTGTCCGTAGTCCAGAGATCCTGAGTTCGATTTCCGGTTGGAGCAGACTTTTCGCACAGAAAAATCTGTTCCCTCCGAACATGTGAGGCTGGCAATTCTGGCCCTACCCAGGCTGGGTGAGGTTAATGTGGATAGCTGGTACGATTCCCAGCGAATGGAGGGTAAAACCCCCGTCCTGTCTACCTCAAGTCAGGACGTTAAAACCAAATAGAATCAATGGACATGAAAGGAGCCTAGACATTGGATCTGGGCGTCCATATAATCCTCTCACCACCGTTATTTAGGTATCAATACCTATCTCACGGACACGGAATTATTATTAATGGATGGATGAATAAAACAAAGGAATAGCAATATAAATACCTCGTGATTGATAAATCATACTAACCTTGAACAGGGCAGATATCTGCTTCTGGTATGTTGTTGGCGATGGTGTATGCTTGTACACAATCATGGGCCAATCAGTAGGCTATTTGCCATAATATATTGAGAGTCAGGATTTTACAGTTGTATCAGAAGCAGCAATAGCATTGCTGTGTGGTATGCGTATCCTTTGCATAGGTTTCACTTATCAATAATCACATGGCGTAAGTATAATATCTGAGGGGACTGGATCCTTTACAGATTTTTAACAGAAAAGTTAACACAGACACGGACTTGTGAGTTAGGTGTATCTTTTGCATAAATTTCACTTGTGAGTTATGTATAGGTACCTAGTGTCTCTTTTTTCTATAGGGTGTTCTTCACACCTCGGCCGACGTGTTTGATCCTTTGCATAAGTTTCAGTTATCAATATAGTCAGTGGATGTATACTCGTATGTGTGTAGTTGTATAGTCAGTGACGCATTACGCAAGTGAAATCTATAGGAACAGGCGGGATCCTTTATAGATTTTCAACATTTAATACAAGATTATTTCATGATGAGTTAACAGTTGCGTCTATGGCCTTTATCAGATAACAGTTGATTAGTTGTGGGAGTAGGTATACCTATCGGAACATGGTAGTTGGTGTGTTATCTACACTGTTGAAACTTTTGGTAAAAAAATTATAATAAAAAAATTGGTATTAACCTCCAGACTTCTTCAGAGCATCGGAATTCATGTCAATTATTTGGATTTTACGTAACATAAAATTTCAACATCAAATTCTTAAGAATATAGGTACTAATGTATGATAAATAAATAGATTTAAATTGTTGTTAAATGAGTAAAAGATTCTTGTAAATTTTAACTAAATTAAATCAAATGTTTTATGTTTAGATAGTTTTAGGTAGGTAGGTAATATTAGGTATGATTTATTCACAACAAATTTGACATTACATCGTGTCCTAGTTATTTCATAAGTATATACTAAGCGCATTCATGAATTTAATACATAGATATTTATCGAACGAATTGAAAAATAAACTGGTAAAGAATAAAATTTGGTAAATGAAAGTTCTATTTTGTAAAAATAATGGTTTATTTACAAAAAATAATGGTTCTGGTTAAAAATGGCACAATAACAATGATTTACATTAAAATAGTTTACAAATTGCTCGAGTGTTATTCACTTGTTATGAACGGATACTATTTCTGATACTGAACTGTGAGTACCTAACTGATGGAGCGGAGTGACTTGGGAACACCAAACAAGTTAAAGTGATCAGTAGGATGGTTGGTCGGACAGCCATTTAATGTTACAAACGTGTGATGGAAGGATTCAGATCTAAATGAAATGAAATTAAATATTTATTTTTTTCTTAGTACTACTTAACTATAATTATTTTTTTTATATATATATAAATGAAGAATAAATAGAAGATAAAAAATAAAGAAATCTTGTATACTGTGTCGTTTAGGCAACTGCCCATGTGGCACCAGTTGTAAAGTATTTTTTAATAAATATTTTTAAGTTCTTCTCCCAGGGACCGTCCTTCTGGGAGGGAACCGAGGATGCTAAACCAATTATTTTGGTAAATCAATTAAATAAATATACTTCTGTACTCTTTGTAGCTCTGTAGCAATGAATGAATTGTGAGTTAATGTAGCGAGTAGTTATTAGCCTGTTTCGGGACATTTCGGGTAGCGGCCTTATAATTGGAGGTCAATGGTTAAAGTTCCAAGATAAGGAAATATTTATCTTAAAGTGAGTTTGAGTAGTTGTAACATCACGAAAGTGACTTACACAAATATGATAACTAACGTAACTAACTACAAAATTAAAAAAAAAAATCGGAGCAAAAAAATATTTTTTTATATAAAAACGAACACAATACTTCCGATTTCTAATATTAGAAATTTCTCGGAAGTAATAGAAAGGCTGTTAAACTCTCGTCCAAAAGAAATATAATTGGTAGTCAAGTGGTTAACGTCCTAGTCTGTGGTAATCCAGGTAGCGTAGGGATCCGTTGGTTCGAATCCCACCCAGTGCATGAGTTTTTCCTCATTAATTTGAGTTTGTGACCACATAATAATAAGACTCTGAGGGTTAGGTGGTGGAAAATGCTTTGAGCATTAACCTCGCCTGATGGTTACCTTCCACGAAAGAGTGTTATTATTATTATTATTTTTTGTGGTACCACGTTAATAGACAAGGCACGATAGGGAAGAGTCGTGGCGCATCTCTTTAGCATGAAGTTTCCTGTGGGGTCCAGGAATATGATTGGATACCGTCAAGGCATCACTAGTGCTTGAGAGAGTGGGGGCATTCGGGTCCTCTTTACAACTGGTCCATGGAAGTACCCCCGGAGTGGGGAAATACGACCTTCAGTTCCAGTGACGTCACAGCCAGAGAGAAATTACTGGTTTATCCTACGAAGACGGGAATAGTGTTTTTATCTAAGTTTACCTGAGTTCACAGAGAGGTGACGTCACATTTTATACATAGGTACAAATGTTCAATAGATAACCGATCTCAGTAGCTTGATCGATAAGGCGGCGGACTTGTAAACTGGAGGTCGGTGGTTCAGGTCCTAAGTTTAGCTGAAATATATAAAACGAACTTGAGTAGTTGTTAACATCACGAAAGTAATTAACACAAATAAGCAGAACCAGCGTCGATGGCGCGTTGAATGTGCATCGGTTCTCGTAGGATCGCCGAAGTTAAGCAACGTCTAACAAGGTGAAGACTTTGTGATCCTGGCATTTTGGCCCAACCCAGGCTGGGTGAGGTTAATGTGGGTAGCAGGTTTGTGATTTTCCTGCGAATGAAACGTAACATCTCGTCGTGATAATATATGACCATGCAGTTGAAAGCGACGTTAAAACCCAAAATTAAAAAAAAAAAAAAAACAGAAATTATCTGTGCAAAATACCATACGGCAAAATCCAGGATAGGTAATTTTCTCTGGCGGAAGGTAAAATTTGCATCATTTGCGTTAATGGCACATTGCATACCTACACCAGTTATACCTAATGTAAGATCGCTCAAATTAAGCATCATCCAGCGACGTTCGGATTTGGCTGATGACCAGTTGACCAATCATACATGGATTCTATTCCCAATTACACCCAGGCTGGGTGAGGTTAAATTGGGTAGTTGGTTTGTAATAAGTTTCCAGCAAATGGAGGGTAAAACCTCCGCCTCGAATGACCTAAGATGTACCTAGATGTCCAAGGAAATGTTTAGAAAAAATATACTGGGTTATTTTTGTCTTATCATAAAAAAAACCTTAATTAAATTAATCTTTAGGAAGGATTTTTTAAAAGAATGATAAAAATGCTGGTTTGATAGTTCAAAGCGTAATTCCCCTCGGTCTATAATTATCTACCAGTGTGGTTTTGTTTCCGAATGTATGTAGAGTGATATCGAAAGCGGTCTATTAAAATACAATATTTTTATACATTTTTATTTTACTTTATTATTGTGCGTCAACATAAAAAGAGTTTCATTTGATTTCAATAAACTATAGGTACCTACTTAGTTTAGAGGTTGATGGATGCTTAAGGTTCAGAGACTTTTAAGAGATTAAACTCTCAAAATTCAGAATACCTAACATATCGATTATAAAAATGATTCATTTTCATCGTCAAAAAGTGCATTATCTATGTATACGATATGACGGACGGTGACGTGAACTTTTCACGAGGAAGAGATTTGTCCCTAATTGCAAGCTCAAGTTCGGGGAAACCCTAGTATATTTTATTTAAAAACAAAAAAATGTGATGATATACTTTTTTTAATTGGGATAAATGCCCCGACCTCATTAGCTTGTTTGATATTACGACGGGCTCGTCACATAATGATTAACTTGTTTTTTTTTGCATTTTTCTGATAGTCTGTTAAGTAGTGTTAAGTATTTTGATCAAAAAATGTAGGTAAAGCACGTTGCAACAGAATCGTCCATTTGATGTTTTTCCATTTCAGTCAAGATGGTGAAGACGTTATAATAATAATATTAATTCTCGTGGAAGGTAATCATCGACCTCAGCAGATTGATCGATAAGTCGGTGAACTTGTAATTTTTTTTTTTTTTTTTTTTAAGTGGGGTTTAACGTCGCTTTCAACTGCCATGGTCATATCACGACGGGGGTTTTACCCTCCATTCGCAGGAAACTCACAAACCTGCTACTCACATTGACCTCACCCAGCCTGAGTGGGGCCGGGAAAAGCCAGCGTCACGAGAATTAGAATTTGAATGGTCACCCATCCAAGTCTTAACCTCGCTGGATGTCGCTTAACGAACTTGTAATTTGAAGGTCGGGGGTTCAAGTTCCAAGTTATTATTTTAGCAGCATGAGTTTGAGTGGGTAGTTGTTAAATCACTAAAGTGATTACCAAAATAATATGACAACTCTTTAGTGGAAGGTACCACCAGGCGAGATTAATGCCCAAAGAGTTTCCTACCACCTAAGTTCACCTAACCCTGAAAGTCCTCTTCTAACCGAAGTTAAGCAACATCCGGCGATGTGAAAACTTCGTGATGCAGCCCAATCCAGGCTGGAATGTGGGTATAGCAGGTTTGTGAGTTTCCTGCGAATGGAAGACAAAACTGCCCTCGTGATAAGACCATGCATTTGAAAGTGACAATAACCCTTTCCCATTTAGGTGCTGGGTCAACACGAGCGCACCGGAAGGTATCCCTTACAAACAATTGTGACCAAATTAAGAATACAAATTTTTGTCGGCACGGGGGATCGAACACGGGACTTTCGGCATGGCAAGCGAGTGCTTAACCACTGAGCTAATCGTGCTAATTCAAATTGGAACCCTGATTCCCGGCCCCACTCAGGCTGGGTGAGGTTAATTTGAGTAGCAGGTTTGTGGGTTTCCAGTGAATGAAGCCTAAATTCCCCTCGAGATGCGAGCATGCACTTTAAAGCGACGTAAAATGAAAGATAATAAGAACGTCTTCCTGGTACTAACGAGTGCGTCACATCTTTTGCAAAGGTTCCGCTGCTACTATTTTTGGAACTACCCTGGAATTCGTGGAATTCCCCACTATATACCCTTATTAAAGACAGGTATCTACTAAACGTAAAAGTATTTATCTTCTTTACATTATACGATGTTCTACTTTATTATTAAACCTGTAGTGACCGTGGCCGAATGGTAAAGTGGTATAGCGAGTAGCACAATACATTTGCTGGTGACCGGGTTTGATACCCAGCATGCAGGGTATGAATTTTTCTCCTCATGTACTTGAAAAATGATGAAAGTTGGAGTTTCATAAAAGTTGTTCCTTGTTTATATATTATGTCATATTAATAAATAATTAAATAGGTAATAATAATCTCATTATTAAACTTAAATATTATTTATTTAACAAGGGGTGTAATAAGGATTTTGGCATTTTCTGCCTCTCCTTTTCCCTGTAATGTGAGTTACGTGTGTGTACGTGGTGTGTGAGATAGAGATATAGTTTGATTAACATTTCATCATTAGTTCATTTGAAATGCTTAGTTAGCGCGAACGACCTATGAAGGTAATGACAAGGTTAACACATTGCCTACCATGGGTAGCACATTTGCAAGACACTGGTATTGGCCGGGGTTGCATATATGCAGACAGGTTTGAACCTTCTTGGGTAGTGGGTACCAATGGTACCATGTATAGTATTGTATAGCATATATGCAAGACAATTTGTCTATCACATATCCTATACACGGTCCCTAGTGACAAGGAAATATGGGTTTTTTGTCTGGGGGACCGCGTGTTGCACATATCTTAGACAGGTGATTTGAGGAAAATACCCTTGGTCCCCAGGGCAAGTTTCATAAAAATGGATTGGTTGGCAATGGGTTAAAGCGCTTAAGGGGAGAAAAGTAAAAAAAATAAAAAAAATGGTTAGTTGATTACAACCTCCAATGATGCTGAAAGAAATCTATATGGAAGTTCTCATGGAATATAATTTTCCGTAAAACGAACACATTTTCTTCGTTAATTAAAAAAATCCTTCTGAAAAGGAAAGCTTGTGAAATCACACCTACAACATACAAGGACATTTCACTGCTATTGAAATCCTGGCATTCTCAACCTCATTAAAACCTACTTGCTTTTCTTTCATCGTTTGTGTACACTTTTATTTATATTATTATTTATTCAAATAATTCATACCTACAAGTAAAAAGCGAATTCATCTTAATACTTTTCTCCATTAACCTCACTGTTCTATATTTTACTTCCGATAGTAGATATCTTCTAGATAACTTCCATAGAGTAGATAAGGGTTGAGTGGAAGAGATTGCCATGGGCAATAACCCCGCCCTTTAGTTAGGGCATAATGTGTATTGTATATTTATCTATTTTTTCCCAATATCTATTGTTTATACTGTTTCCAATTTATAGATAAATTTTGTAATCATTATTTGTACTGTATTAGGTACATAATATACATATGTCTTATTATCGAATAAAGAATTATCTAATATTTTTTAATAATAATAATATTCATCCAATATTAGATAAAGGAAGTATTGTGTTCGTTTTTTGCTCCAATTTTGATTTTTTTCGACAAAATGTAGTTTTTTTTGTTTGTTGGTACTACAATTTTTTGTTGTTGTTGTAGAATGCAGAATGTAGAGAAAAAAAAGGTCATTCTACCTAATAAAACAAATTTAGAGAGAATCGGTTGAGAAATTTCGTAGATACAATAATTAATTATTTCCTAACATAAATATGTCAAATATGGATAATAGGTAATTTTTTATCGCCAAGTGCGTGTAATGCGTGTTTACCTACGTTATCATTCGCGAGGAAGTATCGTGTCCATAATTGGCAGTGTATTATTTTGTTGTCTTCAGATCATTTCCTTTTTTTCCAGTATTTTGAAAACTTTATCAAGGCCAGACGGAAAAAAAATGAACAAGATCATGCGCTGAGATTTTCAAACTCCTCTCGAGATTTTCAATTTCCCAACGGTTCTACGTTTCGTGCGTTTCAGTAATCGTCAGACGTTCCGTGCGGTATGTTCTACGTTCCGTCGCTGTTCCGTTTTCGGTTCGACAGTTCGTGGGTGTTCGCGAAATAATTTTGACACCGGTGTTCGCGATTTTTTTGCATGTGAAGTGAGAAAAATAAAATGCGAACGCTTATCCTGTTTGCGGGTGTGCTGTTGGTTGCGTGTTTCAGGGGTAAGTTGTGGATTTACTAATTTTACTATCTTGAAGTGGTGTTTGGATCAGAATTTGACAGTTTTTTTTAGGAGAGAGAGAGAGAGAGAGAGTAGAGAGGAAGAAAGAGAGAGGGAGGAGAGAAAGATAGAGAGAAAGAAAGAAAGAGAGAGAAAGGGAAAGAAAGAGAGAGAGAAAGTTATAAAAAGTCATCATATTTATTTAAAGTATTTGACACCATTGCTCTCAAAAATTAACTCTCTGATGTAACACTCTTGATATCAAGAGTTCTTCATACTTCGGCCGAAGTATGAAGAATGTCCTAAAGAAAAAGACATAACTATCACTATAGTTATTCAAACTTGATTCAGGCTTGATTTACTACATTTTTGCGGAACTTGGGACTCGAAATTAGATCATAAGTGCGCCGCCTTATCGAATAAGCTACTGAGCGTACTGAGAAAAAAAAACTGGGAAATAAAAACAAGGTTTACTCAAAATAAATACTGTTAAATAAGGTCTGTTCAAAATAAATACAGTTAAACAAGGTCTGTTCAAAATAAATACAGTTAAATAAGGTCTGTTCAAAATAAATACAGTCAAACAAGGTCTGTTCAAAATAAATACAGTTAAATAAGGCTTGTTCAAAATAAATACTGTTAAACAAGGTCTGTTCCAAATAAATACAGTTAAATAAGGCTTGTTCAAAATAAATACAGTTAAATAAGGTCTGTTCAAAATAAATACAGTTAAACAAGGTCTGTTCAAAATAAATACAGTTAAACAAGGTTTGTTCTAAATAAATACAGTTAAGCAAGGTTTTTTCAAAATAAATACAGTTAAACAAGGTTTTTTCTAAATAAATACAGTTAAACAAGGTTTTTTTTTTTTAAAAAATACAGTTAAAAAAGGTTTGTTCTAAATAAATACAGTTAAACAATTTTTTTTTTTTTCAAATTAAATACAGTTGGTTCTTTAAGAAAATAGGTACTCGAAAGCTCTTAACAACTATTCCGGCTGACTATAGGACATAAGTAGGCGCTAGATACGCTATTATTTGCTCTCTTCAAGGAATACGGGAGGAGAGAGATCCGTCCTATATTGAAACGAAGTAAAGAACAGTAACTAACTAACTATTTACATAGATAATTATAGTGCTTTATTTAGATTGCCAGGGACTAGTAAAAGAAGTGCGCTTAAGGGCGGGATTCATAGACGTTTTTGTAGTACCTCTGTGGCGCTAAGTCTCGGATTGCGTATTGTCTAAGGGCGAAATGAATAGACAAAATCGTTAACTTAAGTCATTGCTTAGCATTGGTTTTCCTTATCATAGACAGTACCTACGCAATCCGAGACATAGCGCCACAGATGTATTACAAAAAACGCCTATTAATTTCGCTCTAAGATAGGGAAAACCGATGCTAAGCAATTACTTAATATAAAATCTATTAATTTCGCCCTTAATTTTGTAAAACCGTCAAACCTGGATATAAAAGAACTCAAGGAACCGGATTTTTCTCTCTCTTATATCCTGGTTTCTCTTAAAATGAGTTTATTTTTCCTTAGAGAGAGGTAAATTGGACCTGGAAATTGTTCTCTTTATATCGAGGTTTCTCTTATATCCAGTTCTCTTGTACCCAGGTTCGACTATATGGGAACAGGATAGAATTATATTTTTTATATTCTACAAGACAAAAAAGATGCGACAGATGAAAGGAGAGAGTCAGTAATATAACAAGGAAGAGAATGCCGTTGGCATTAGTACCGCCCTTGATCAAGTTATGTTTTATTAATTTTAATGTCTATGTATATAATTTTTCTATGTTCTCTATTGTAAATATAACTTGATGAAACTTGTTTGAAAAAATAAAATAAATAGGGGCCGCTGTTGTTTTAGCTAACTTGGCTACAGCTGGAGGGAGTGATGGTCTCCAGCCAACTTTAGTTGAAAAGTTGGCTCGTTCTGAAGCACAAATTTCTATGTGTGATCAACCATCATGCTAACTTGGACTTTTTTCTATAAGTTATTAAACCCTTGGGAATCTGCAAGCTGGCCTGGCTTGTTGGAGTTGGTTAGTCTTTTCTCTTTAGGTTCTCTAGAGGGGTAATATTGAAATTATCCTTGTGGTCGGTCTCGTCTACGACAAAAACATTATTTGTCGTAGACGGGACCTATTACCAAATTTATATTATACCTGTCCGAAGAACGGAATAGGTGTCCAAATATCCAAGCCCTCTCCATTTGTATACTCTTATAATAAAATATTTAACAGGTCATACCTATATTACGTAAAAACAAATAATGACGAAAAATAAAATACAAAATTGACAACAATAATTAAATTATTTATTAACAGGACATATGTAAAAACAAATAACGATAAAAAAATAAAATACAAAATTGACAACCAAATAAACAAGACAAAGATAAACAACATGGATAAAATATATTCCCCATGCTTAGAGGGACCCATGATAAAAACCATAGACTACGGTTCCCAGGAAATTATAAATTATTATAGGAAGTCAGTGAACTGTGAGCAACACGTATCCCTTGTAATCTTCCTTTTTTTTTGTTGTTGTAGTCCAAAACCCCTTTTTTCTCTGTAACTAATCTAGATACTTACTTAAAATGGAAGGAAAAAATAATATATTGGTAAAAATCCCTGATAGACTTAATGAAATTTCAGACCAGGCATTTTAAGCTCCTAAAGATAAACAGCAGCTTTCAGTGAGGTACTTTTTTATTATTATTTTAAACTTTATTAATAAGGACATATTATACAACACAGATAATTACAAATTAATCTACAATATGAGAAGAAGTAAAAAGATAAAAAAAACGAAGAAAAAATAAATAAATAAATACATATGTTCTAACTAAAGGGCGGGGTTATTGCCTGTGGCAATCTCTTCCACCCAACCCTTCTAATGTAGCTCTGATCCCCTCCTCTGAAATAGGTACCTATTCATCAACCGTGTTTCTCATACCTCTAATAATCCTTCTCTTCACATTCACATAATTATGAAAATCACACATAGATATAATTATGAAAAATGAACATAATACTTTTAGGTTAACATTTTATAATTTGACCGTCATCCGACCTCAGTAGCTTGATTTAAGGCGGCGGACTTGTAGGGGTAGGTGGTTCAAATCCCAAACTAAGCAAAAAATAGTAAGAGTGGTATGCAGAGTCCTTACAGTAGGGATGCCTGGGTCATTTGTCCCTTCAGCTGATTTTGTTATGCAGAGATGTTTGTTTGAAGCACCTGTGCGCATGCGCATTCAGATGTCTCTTGAAAGAAGAGATTGAAATAATTCGCCTCTGACAACACAAAGAGGCGTAAACCACATTTTCGAAATTTTACAGGAGAGCAAAAATGAGTTTTCTTGTGCATAAATTTTCTGTTCACGGTAGGAACATTATCACTTCCCTGTACCCGTGAATGACCATACGAACTATTTCTGTTGCCAAATTTGATTATTTGACTGTGACTATCGATTTACGCCTATTTGATTTGTCTGAAAAAGAGAAAATGAGGGATACGCCTGATTTCAATTTTTGTTGTATCTTTTTTTTGGATTATAATTGGATTACGTCTATTTGTGAGAACAAAATATAGCACAAGTAGACTCAATCCAAGCAATAAAACCGATTTCAAAAATTTGTGGTTTACGCCTCTTTGTGCTGTCAGAGGCGAATTGTCAAGGTCGAAGTTTTCCCTATAGCAAGCTCGGGACCACCCCATAATGAATCCTATAGGGATGAAAAAAAAAAACGTCTCTGCATACCAGTCTAAAGCTTGTTTGAGTAATTGCGATGAATACAAATATGATGTTAAAATAAAAATTGATTCTTAGAACTAAATATTATGTTTTTATTTTGCCAGTATTTACAATTCAGTCATGCCTTAATAAATTGAAACTCTTTCCACGTCCGATCATCGGCCAATGAAAATCATACAAGTTTATGATGGGGTTCTTCAGAAGGGAGGATTGATGGGGATAGTTTCAAGGTCTGAGTAGGGAATTTTAGAGTGGGGATATAATGAGGGGTATTTCAGTAGAGGAGGGGCTATTTCATGAGCGGAGGGGGTGAGTAGGAAGTAGGGAATTTTAGAGGGGGGATATAGTGAGGGGTATTTCAGGAGCGGAGGGGGTGAGGTGAGAGGTACCTCGCTGAAAGCTGCTGTTTATCTTTCGGAGCTTTTAATGCCTGGTCTGAATTTTCAATTATGTCCACCATGAGGATATGATAAGGCCGAGATTATAACCTTTATTGTCCCCTTCATGCTGAAATTACAACGTGTCATGATGGTGGGGCAGTGGTGTCATGCAGGAAGGGACGGTATTTTCTGAACAAAAAAATACAAGGTTTACCTATAATAAAATACATATAAAGCTTCTGAACATTAAGAGCCCAGACTTTTTGGTGGTAAAGTTCAAGCTTGCCATGCCAATGATCCCAGGTTCAAAACTCGAAATTAAAAGAATTATTTTGTAAATTGTCTTTGTAAAATGTGAAGTGTCTAGTTACCTATAAAGTTAAAAAGAATTCAACATCGAACTTATTATTCCTGAAGTTTGGAATCGAACCACCGACCGCTAAGTTACGAGTCTGTTGCATTATCAATCGAGCTCATGAGGTCAGTAAAGTTATCGTTGGGGCAAGGACTTCGATTGTTATAGACCTCTCTTTAAATAAATGTTCATTAAAAAAAAAAAAAAATATTGTTTATTAATCACGATGTGATGTCACAATTTCTCAAGCTCGCTTTACTCAACTTTACTGAACTTGGGTCTCGAACCACCGACCCCCAGTTGACGAGTGCGCCGCGTAATCAATCAAGTTATGAGATCGGTCCATTTCAATATCAGTCCAACGAGTTCTTGGTCTTCCTCTTGATCGACGTCCTTCACTGTTTTTTAATCATGTTTTTATTAAAGAGTATGTTGTGTCCTCACCCATTAACATCGAACTTATTATTCCTCATCCTTGGGAATTGAACCACCAACCTCCAGGTTACGAGTCCGCCGCCTTATCAATCGAGCCACTAAAATATCCAATACATTATCAGCAAACTCACACGGGATAAACTCGCAGATATTGCTGCACAAAGCCTACTTAATACTCCTTCACTGTCCCCTGTCATGCATCTGTCACTGGAGTACTGAAGCTTGAAAGCTCAATGGTCATTAGCTTTCCAATCGATGCTAATTTCGGGCTCCCAGATATTTCCGCCTTGTCGACAAAGTTTTGCAGCGAGTAAAGCAGGGTATTTATATTCATTCATGTATGTCACATAATCCATGTACATAGGTATATGTATGTCACATAATCCATGTACATATATATGTACTTATGTCACATAAACATAATCCATGTACGACTGTGCGTGTACGACTGTACGTACATACTGACTACATAGAATTTCTCTAGTTATGACAGTACATGTCAATTTATAAATGATGCCTATTGGATTTTATGTCCTATAAAATGTTCAGTCATATCGTAGATAATATATTTATTATACCTATAATTCTTATCATGAAATTATGTCGATTTAATATCGAATAAGCTCAAATGTTTGTATCTGAATTTTTTTTTGTCATTGTTCTTTTTGTAAATTGGGCATGTACCGTTAAATATACAATACCTAACGGTATTTCTTCTTCATCTTATTATTATTATAATTATGATAAGTGTCGAGATACCCCTGCTAGCTCTAAGCTCATGTAGATGTAAGGTCACGTGATTACTTTGGAACTCTGTGAGTAGGTTACTAGATCTGGCTATTAATTAGTTGCATTTATTGGTCATTCGGTTAAAACAGAAAAGTGAGAATTAATTAAAAACATGGTCACTAATATTATTTTACTTACCTACATTACTTTATGTTACGTGATTATATATAAAAAAAAAAAAAAACACTTTCCGGTGAAATCTACATTTAAGGTACCTAGCTTTTATTTTGTGTCTTCAACAGTCAAATTACACGCCGAGACAATGAACATAGAATATACCTACTTGTTGGTATATTTGGGTTGTCGTTTTTAACTACATGACCGTAACTATCACAACGGGGGTATTTACCAACTGAGGTCAAATTGACCTCACCCAGCCTCAAAGAGCCAGACACAACGTTTATTGACATGATGATCCCTGTATGGATTCGAACTCCGTCACAAATCCATACCACGCTGGACGTTGCTTATTTCAGATGAACCTGCAGTCCCTATGTAAGGATTTTAAAGGGTTTTTTGGCCTGGAGAATTTTTGGGAAAACGGTCATCAGTACCATATCTTCACCACGCTGGACATTGCTTATCCCAGATGTCCATCATCACCACGCTTGACCTGCAAGTGTCATGAACTTCGCCAAGATATCACTTGCTGGTGTAACTAAAGACGAGTTTCAAAGCACAGAAACCAGAAATACCAGAATACTCATGGATAAATAAAATAAGAAATTCAGACGTCATCGTCATAACGTAGGTATAAATCTGTCCCCTAACAGTCTATCCAATATGGCTACCGTTCAAAAAGCATGTAAGATAAAAAATAATTTGTTATTGTTATAATTTTCTCTATGTTAAAACTAACGGAGATGGCCGATTTTAAGGCACAGATTTGAGGCATTACGAGTTACCCAATTCTAATTTCCCCATGAGAATACTTCTCTCAAAAGTGATGACATTGATGATAAAGGAACTTTTCGATTTTATTTTTGAAAGGGGGAAAATAAATCCCGTATAAAAAGTAGGTATTGAGATTTATCTGGGTTATATTCAGTGATGGGATGAAAACTGACGTATTCAATATGCCATCTCCTCTGGCGAATATACTTGTCCAAGGTTTAACAGATAGTATGGCGTCCAACCAAATAGCTTTCTCAAGGAGCAAATATTGTTATTGGTTTCTTTACGAAGAATTCAGCTCGTTTATTTAAAATACAATAAAGCTTATTGCGAGAAATTGAGCTCAATCAATTCATGGAAAATATCTCATCGACACGGGTTCATTTTAGCTTACTTGCAAATTGTGAGGCTCATATTGTTCCTTGGCCCTGTATCACAATATTCACAATCGTTATATGTATACAGAAATTGGTTGTATAAAATACTAACTAAAGCTAATGTTTTTTTCTAAGTGGTGCAAGATCATGGGTTGAATGGTAGAGGTTGCCTTAGGCAATAATCTCGCCCTTGTGATTTATGTAAATACATTTTAATAAAGGTTTTAGTACTACTACTTGTAGCTAAAATCTGGCATTTTCTGCCTAGGTAAGGTTTTTGCCCGTGGCTGGCATACTATAAATTTGGAGTTTTAGAAATTAAATACGCCTCTACATTAAAAATGAAAGCTTGTTCAATTTCAAGTCATGTGGTTCAGCCATTTCGGAGTTCTGTTGATAGGCCGGTTGGCTGGCACTACTTGACGAGCGCTCGCCTCCCGGCGGGCTTGATTATGAATGAATTAAAGTAAATGGAAATTGTAGGTACAAAGATTTTTCAAGTTAGAAATTCATACACATTGAAATGAAATTTACTTTAGCATAAAATAAAATAAATGTTAAAATTGAATTTTTCTATAACTCTATGGCGAGAATGATATATTTATTGTAAATTTCTAACAGAGTAAAAGTTTTTATTTCAAACAGAGACTTGCTATGGCCTTCCAAAGAGGCAATGCGGCGGCCATACTTGGCACATTTCCTGTCAACCAAGGGCTCGATGAGGACTTTGTTCTATGAGTTATCAACATTAAAATTGAATATTTAAAGTTCATTCAAGTTCAATTGCCTTGGTTTAACTCAAGCTTGTAGAATCATTGTGACATAGGGCCCAGGTAGTGTACATTCATTTGCACAGGTCCCATGGTATGAGTGTAAGCTTTGAAAATGGTCTATTTTCAGCCTACCTCTTAGAAGTGAATAAATTAATAGTTATTACCTTCAAGACTTCGGTTTCAAATTACAAACTCAATTGGCTGATATAAATTCCATTTTCATTACTTTACCTATGGGAATTACCTTTTAGAACGGATTCAATCGGCAGACCATTGTGAACTAGTTCCTAAGATTCCTTTGCATCAACGAAAGCAGTTCAAACAAAAAGTATGTTTTCATGTAACCTCCTAGAAGTGAATTTATTAATTAAATATAATTGAGTCTCATGTTCCATGTTGTATGGAGGCAAAGATGTTTTCAAGAGATGCACTATGCAGTCCTCTAGAAGCGCTCGAGGACGATTCCTGGAATAATTAAATTTGTCGTTTACTAAAGTCGAACCTGCAATATAATATATTACATGAAAACCCGGGATACAAGAGAAACAATTCTAGGTCAAATTAACCGGCACGAGGCATGGTCCTATGATTTTCTCCTAACCCAATGAGGCATTGCCGTATATTTTTTCAAGCTTGAATTCGGCGCCACCGCCTTTCTCAGGTTCATATGAATGTCTGGATAGTCTATGTGTAAGTCTATATCTACTATTTTCTGTATATATAACCTCTTTGTTTACATAGTATTTATAGATAATGAGCAACCAACGTTAAAAGTATTTATGTCATAAAAATTCTCATTCAATAAAGTTTCAAGTTTTGCAATACTTTTTCTTTACAAAAAAAGGTGCGCGATAGCAATCGCGAACGAAAATTATTATTAATATTAAAGATGAGTGTTTCACAGCCATTTTTATTTCGTAACCATGAAACAGGAGCTACTCTAGACGCTTGTGGTCTGTGTTGTAGCCTGCCCATCCCGTAGTATGCCTCCCTTCTGATGGGCGAGAAGTGACACAATACTTCCCATTTAGGTGTTAGGTCAACACGAGCGCACCGGAAGGTACCCCTTTCAAACAACTGTAGGTAATCAATTTTAGAATATACATTTCTGTCGGCTCGGAGTATCGAAGCCGGGACCTTCCGCATGGCAAGCGAATGCTTAACAATTGAACTATTCGACATTCGTGCATTCTAAATTAGTAACTGTTTGATTTCAAATTTCCAAAAATACCTATCTACAAAAAAAAAGAAGACTTCTGTATTTCCAGATTTCCTGTTTGATCCGAGGTTTTCACAGTGAGGAAATGTTTCACGTTTTCAGGAATCGCAATTCCTCGAATCCCTCATCTTATCACACCCGGCAGGATAATGTGGATTTCTGTGTTGATGAAAATCGAAAGCCCCTCTCCCACATTGACAGCCTCAATAAAGAACTAAATCGAAGAACGGAGGAAACAGACAAGACGCAGCATAAATATTGATAAGAAAACAAAACATTGGGAAATAGTAGGGAGAGAAGGGGAGGGGGGGAAGGAAGAGATAAGGAGAGGGAGAATAGGAGGAGGGGGACGAGTCGTGCCGAAGAATAGAGTCTACAATTCCATGTTTATGACGAGTGGAAACTGAGGAGAAGATAACAGAGCAAACATCCGATGAGCACGCAACACGTATGAGCTAATTTTATGAGCTCCTGAAAACTTTATGGACTATGCAATGTGCGTGCTACGAAACATTCTTCTGTTTTATGAACGCCTGTTAATTATGTTAACTATGCAATGCGTCTATCGAAACATTAGTCTTTTTCACAAAAGGAATTAAGGATAATAATAAGAATTATAAATTCCAAATTTTTGGCTCTACTTTCACTATCTCAAAACAGACCTCTCAACCTGGAGGTCGGTGGTTCCAGTATCAAGCACGGATAGTTTTGGCAAGACGGGATTGAGTATTTGTGACATCAGTTTGATTGATGTCAACTCAATATCACAAATTGTCACAAGCATACGACAACCTTTTACCCACCTATCTTATTTTTTTTTAGCCAGCGTCGATGGCGCGTTGAATGCAACGGTTCTCTTAAGATCACCGAACTTAAGCAACGTCCAGCGAGGTGAAGACTTCGTGATGCTGGCACTCTGGCCCAACCCAGGCTGTGTGAGGTGAATGTGGGTAGCAGGTTATTGAGTTTCCTGCGAATTGAGGGCAACACCCTCGTCTCGAGATGACCTAGCTGTTGCTTAGGGACGTCGAACCCATGAAAATAAATACCTATCTTATTTAAAAAAAAAAAAATTAATATATTTTTATATTGAGGTATGGAGCAATAATAAACACTCAGTATATCTGTGTGTTAAGTTCACGCTGAGGATCTTTTTAGACATACTGTACCATTTGACTTTCAGAACAAACTGGAAAACTAAAGCAAACTTCAGGTGTCTGTTTCACACAATTTCTCATTTTTCCTCAACTGTAAGTTTAGTTCTCTCGTACTGCTTGACTTAATAAGTTAGTGTTTTTATTTAAAACAAGGAGACGTGATGCTTCCAAGAACCTTCTTTAAAGTTGACAGTCATAAAAAAAGATTAATTCATGGCATGGGTATTAATGGGTAATTCGGTATAAATTATACAGAACTCTTACCTGGTCAAAAGAGCTTTTAAGCTCGAAAAAGGTGTTTAAGTGTTATAAATTATATTATGTTATTTACTGGAGTTTTACGTCCTTTTCAATTGCTAAGGTCATAACGAGACGGATTTTGGAGTCTATTCGGTGGAAACATACAAATCTGTTCCACACATGTAGCCCAGCCTGCCTGGCTTGGTTCGGGAATAGCCGTTTGTTCTCGACTTTTTTTTATCAACACAAGAGTTTGTAGTTGAATGGTCATCTATCCAAGTCCTGTATCTTTGCTTGACGTTGCTTAACTTAAGTGACAGAACAAGAACTTAACTGTCCAGGTGTGTTATAATATTCTAGTTTAGTACAATTTTTGATTTTTCTGTTTTGACCAATACATAAAATAATCAAGTTTGGATTGGATAATTTCCATGCGCGGATATAGGGGGGGGCACGGGGGGCACGTGCCCCCCCAGATTTTTTCGGTAAGCGGTGTTTCTCAAATTTCATTGTACCTAATCCCGTAAAAAAAAAAGATCTCAATGAGTTAGGGGGGCACGGGCCCCAAAATAATTCCCAATTCTAAGACTAATCCCGTAAAAAAAAAGATCTCAATAAGTTAGGGGGGCACGGGCCCCAAAATAATTCCCAATTCTAAGACTAATCCCGTAAAAAAAATATCTCAATAAGTTAGGGGGGCACGGGACCCAAAATAATTCCCAATTCTAAGAATAATCCCGTAAAAAAAAAAAGATCTCAATAAGTTAGGGGGGCACGTGACCCAAAATAATTTTCAATTCTAAGACTAATCCCGTAAAAAATAAGATCTCAAAAAGTTAGGGGGGCACGGGCCATAAAATAATTCCCAATTCTAAGACTAATCCCGTAAAAAAAAAAAAAAAAAAAAATCTCAATAAGTTAGGGGGCACGGGACCCAAAATAATTCCCAATTCTAAGACTAATCCCGTAAAAAAAATCTCAATAAGTTAGGGGGGCACGGCACACAAAATAATTCCAAATTCTAAGACTAATCCCGTTAAAAAAATCTCAATAAGTTAGGGGGCACGGGCCCCAAATTAATTCCCAATTCTAAGACCAATAAGAAATCCACACAGATTGTCCGAGAAACCTGAAATTTTACCTATAGGTCCATTTTGATCAGGGAATATATCTCTAGGGTTCAGCTACACGGGGGAAGGACAAAAAATGGATGGGTCACACAAAAAAATCACATTTTTCGACCGAAATGACATTTTTTTTCTCAAAATTTGTCGTGACGGCGCCACGGCGGCGGCGTATCAATTCAAAAAGAGAAAGTTTTTTTTTTTTTTTTTTTTTTTTTTTTTTTTTTTTTAAATAACTGTCTAAACGCACTGTTATAGTGCACTTATATAGACAATTTACAATATTATACATCTATTTCCTACATCTATACTTGAACTTAATTATAAAAAAGTACTTAAACTAAGACCCTATAATAGAATTACAAGTTTCTTTATACCTCTCCGGTAACATCGCTAGGTCCAGGGCTCGAGAATGTCTGTTAAATAGAGATAGACCTGATGGTATGGTCGAATCAAGGTATATTTTTTTGTGTTTTTTATCAATATAGAAAAAATCTTGGTCAACCCTAGATCTCAGTGTCATATTAGGCACTTTTAAGGACATCTGTTCTGTCACATTGGGGCAAAGAATTATGTTGTTCATTATGTTGTAAATTAATGTGAGCAGACAAACATCTCTCCGTGTCTGTAGACTCTTGAGATCTAGGACTTCACATATAGTACTAGACGCTATGGCTGTTGGGTAAGATGGATAAAATCCGTTTTCTTTCCAAAAGAGATATTTAACAAATTGTGATTGAACTCTTTCCACCTTTCTCGTTCCTTCTTGGGTATGAGGTCGCCAGATGACAGTGGCATATTCAAGTTTTGAACGAACGAGAGAGGTGTAAAGAGCTCTGATGGCATCTATATTTTGAAATGGCTTAGAGAATCTTTTTACCATGCCTAAGGCTTTAAATGCGTTTTTTGTAATATTTTCTATGTGATTATTAAAAGATAAGTTTTTCTGAAATGTGACCCCAAGATCTTTTTTATTTGTTACTTTATTGAGAATATGATCTCCAAGTTTATAGTCAAAGCATATTTCGTTTTTGCAAGTTGTTATTGTCATGGCCTCACATTTCATCGGGTGGAGTGTTAGTTTGTGACTATTTAACCAAGAAAAAACTGATGCAAGGTCATTTTGGAGTAAGGAACAATCATCTGGGGTATTTATATTACGGTACAACTTTAAATCATCTGCATATAAAAGATAGTTAGAGTGCAGGATTCCCTCGCCTATGCCATCTATCATGATTACAAACAAGAGACAACTCAAACCTGAACCCTGTGGTACCGAAGAGGTAGGAAAGTATGGATGTGAAATATACTCTTTGTGATGTACATCTTTATAAACCACTCTCTGCTCACGTTCTCTGAGATAAGAAGCAAAAAAATTAAATAGTTTATAAGAAAAGCCGAAGGTATACAATTTTTCTAGTAAAATATCATGATTGATTTTATCATAGCACTTCATGATGTCGGTGTAGATGACATCTACCTGTTTATTATTATTTAATCCTTTGGCCACTGAGTCATAAAAACAGAGCAAGTTAGTGGTTGTAGATTTACGCTCCACGAAGCCATGTTGTTTTATACTGATGTTATTGTAAATTGTTTTAGATATCTTATTGAAAATACATGTTTCAAAAACTTTTGCCAATGATGATAATTTCGCAATTGGTCGGTGATTTTCAATTTCATTTGTATTATCTTTTTTAGGCACCGGTGTAACAAGGGTTCTCTTTAAAAGGATTGGGAAAATATTAGTTTTGAGGGAGGTGTTAAATATGTGTTGTAGAGGTTTGGTTATGTACCTCTTGGATTTCTTTACTATTTCGGGTGGAATCTGATCCGCACCTGGTGCTTTATTAATAGGTAAAGTATCTATGCTACTTGTTACATCAGTTTCTGATAGTATAAAATCTTTTATTAAATCAACATGGTCTACGTGGGAGAAATCATTGTTATATTTTGACTTTGCAGGATCATAGACCGAACTGAAATGCTGTGCAAAGGCTCTCACAATGTCATTACCTGTACATATTTTTAAATTATTGTATGTGAAGCAAGATTTTTTTGTATTTTTTCTCTTTTGTTTTGTATAGTTCCAAAACACTTTTTTATCTCCTCTAATTAAGTTGTTTTCAATTTCTTCTATGTGGTGTCGGTAGTCTGATTGGATTAATTTTTTACACTGTTTTTTTAGTATTTTCAGTTGAGGTTCAGCTTTATTTTTTTGTCTAGAATGTCGCCTTCTTAAAGTTTCTTTATTTTTAAAAGCTGTTTTTGTTTCAGCTGACCACCACAATGGAAAAGTTTGCAAGTTCTTATTTTTATTTTTAATTTTAGGTATGTGTTTATCGAAAATTTTGTACAGGATTTTGTAAAAAATATCAAGAGATGTCTCCGCACAGTCACAGCTGATCACAGATCCCCAGTCTACCTCGGATAAGTCAGCAAGGATAAGCGGAATGTTAGCTTTTCTGAAATTGTATTTTCCAGTATTTATGATTTCGTTATCATTATTAATAGTAAATGGAATAGATAATGATGATGATGCCATTGATATATCCTGTATGTTTTTTGGTTGTTGTGTACCGGGTGTTTTCTTTTGAGATTCCGGTTTAATTTTATTTTTCCTTACATACTGAACTGTTATATCGAGAGGAGGGTGCATTATATCCTCTTTTTCAACTAAACTGTCTCCTCTACTTAATTCAATGTTTGCTATTCTTACACCTTTTGTTGTTCGATTTCTAAAAAGGACTACATCTAGAGTTCTATCTAAGGAGTTTGGGATGTTATTATAAGATTGAAAATTATTTTGTTGTATAAAATCTACTAGTATAGCTGCCATGGAATCTGAACAGATGTTAAGATCTTTGTACGGGAAAGCTCTAACGTTTAAGTCACCTAATATCAGGATATTATCATCAATGGCTTCACATGTACCCTCAATATGCTCGACAAGAGTTGTTATAATTCTGTTTGTGGCATGCGGTACATAAATCAAACAAATAAATAATTTAGAGTATCCAAGTTTGACCTCAGTCCACATAACTTGCATATCTGGAGTGCTAACATTCCACTGATCCCTAACTGAACATAAAAATTCACACTTAATCCCCAATAATAATCCCCCTCCCCTCTCCTTATTCGGATCGACTCTGTCTTGCCTGAACAAAGAATATCTTTGATCAATGACTTCTGAATCAAAAATACCATCATTTAACCAAGTCTCGGTTAGGGCAATGATTTGGTGGTCTTGGGCTAAAACATTTTCGTAAAAATCTTGCAATTTAGTACGCAATCCTCTGACATTCTGATAAATAATATCTATATTTTTTCTTGTTCTTTGATGTTCATTATTGGAAATATTTGAAGTTTTAATTTTAATGTTATTCTTAATATTAACATAATTTATTTTTTTCAAGTTCAAGTTTGTTCTGGTATTGCGCACAAATACATCTGAAATTGTTGTTATAGAGTATTGCTCAAGCGAGACAGAATTCGATTGATGGGGGGCAGTATTATCTACATTGGGAGTAAAATAGAAAGCAGTTGAATTAACTTTGTCGTGGGGTGCTAAAAACCAGGTTACTACTTAGATCGCTAATACTCATATCAGTAGTCTTATCTGTAGGTATCTCTTTATCATATGAGAAGGTAGATGATTGAGAGGAAGATAACAATATATTGTTTGTAGAGACAGTTTCAGAACGAGTGAATGTAGGTGTAACATTCACAAGTTGATTGTTTAAGAACATAATATTATCATTCACATGGGTTTTTTCCCTAATAGTAGAAATTTCAATTCCCGATGTACCTGTAGAGTGAGAGACAACACCCTGTTCACAAAGTAATGTGTTCTTGGTGATAAAATCTTTCAGCTTTAGACTTAAAAGTCTTTTGCCATTGCTGTTTAGGTGTACCCCGTCTCTTGCGTAGTGCCATGGTCTTAAAAAATAATTGGGGTCAATGTATGTAATTTGCTTATTTCTGAGGATTTCACGTATTGTATTATTGAATTTTTGTATTAAATAATTGAGTTGAGGTCTATCCCATCTAATGGGTACAAGTATAAAACACAATTTAGCATTATTGTAATTTCTTTGAACTATGTGTTCTAAAGAATCAATGGCTTGCTCCCAGTTACGTGATTCAATATCACATGATCCACATATAAAAACAATTTTATCTTCCTCTGTAAGCTTAGACATACCAACTGTAGTACTATCTTTTATACCATGATACCCTGAACCTGGCTTGAAAAAAGTTTCAACTTTATTTGCGTATTTTCTAAGGTGGTAGCCTAACCCTCTCACATGACTATCACCTATAATATGACATTTTGAGTTAGAATTAGAAATAGAACTTTTGGGTTGAGTGGTGTTTCTTTCTTGGCTTGAAACATTCTTGATAGCTTCTGTTTGGTCTGATGCGATTCTATCGGTTGTATTAGATTTCTTCCTTCTTGTTTTTGGTGTTGTAGCTGCAACTTTAGTATCATTGATCTTGTCTTCAAGGGTTTTTATAGTTTTTTCTTGATTTTTTATGATTTTTTCTTTTTCAATTAGTGCCTCTAACATTCTGTTCTTCTCCAATTTCATGTTGTCCAGTTGAATTACAAGTCGTTTATTATCTTCTACGAGTCTCTGGTGGTCTTGGCTTATGGGGGTACTAGAAGTTGCACTACTTCCAAAGCACTCAGTTTTAGTATGAATGACCGGGGTACCGATATTAGTTTTACTGGGAGAGGCGACATGTGTTCCTGGGTTGGATGGATGTGCTGGATTATTATCAATTACTTTGGTGTCTCCTTTTTTATTTCTAGCTGGAGTATTAGATGAATTTTTTGAGCTGTTGCTTTCCCGATGTATGCTGTGAGTGTAGTTTCCTCCCAAGATACTTGACTTTGCCTTGTTTACCTTGATGTTTGCAGTACAAAATTTATGTCTACATTTGTATATTAAGCTACCATCTTTCTGGGGGATCTTGAAGACGTATTCTTCATTTCTGAAAACTAGTACGTTTCTGTCTGGATAATAAGTAAAACTTAGATTGAATTCCTCTTGGGAATCATTGTTATTTAGTTTAGAAGTCATTTTCTTACGAGCCGCCTTAGATAGTTGCGGGCGGAGTCAAAAATCTTACTGGTAATTTTATGTTTATTCAATTTCGGAAATAAATACGTAATATTTTTGTAAAATGTTTAAAAAATACTTAGCCTTCACTAAAAAATTCACTGACTTTATCAGAATTATTGTAAAAAAAATATCTATAACAAGATACACAAACAAAGAATACACTAATTTTTGTTCTCGAATAATAAAACATTTAAAACACTAAACACAAAGTTATTTTGCTTGTTTTAAGCAAGGGTTCAAGTTTTCATTTGAGATATCAATCACGAAATTCTGAGGAGCCGTTCTTGAGCTACGATGAGTAAGGACATAAAATGGATGGGTAAACAAAAAGTATTTACGTTTTTTGAACTGAATGACATTTTTACTCGAAATATGTAAACTCAAAGCGCCAGCGTCGATGGCATGTTGAATACACCGGTTCCCTTCAGAACACCGAAGTTAAGCGACATCCAGCGAGGTTAAGACTTGGATGGGTGACCATTCAAATTCTAATTCTCGTGACGCTGGCTTTTCCCGGCCCCACTCAGGCTGGGTGAGGTCAATGTGAGTAGCAGGTTTGTGAGTTTCCTGCGAATGGAGGGTTAAAACCCCCGTCGTGATATGACCATGGCAGTTGAAAGCGACGTTAAACCCCACTTAAAAAAAAAACTCAAAGCGAGAGAAATGGATGGGTGACATGAAAAATATTGACATTTGTGTGTGTGTGTGTGTGTGTGTGCGTGTGTGGTGTGTGTGTGTGTGTGTGTGTGTGTGTGTGTGGGGGGGGGTTGCTTGCGGGTGCAACCCGCTAATAGTTAGGTATATTGTGCGATTGTGCCCCCCCAGTATAAGAGGGCTATATCCGCGCATGATAATTTCACTCCAGTTATAAAAGAAAAACCCACTCACTGACTGACAGCCACACCCACCAACAGTGTTAACTGTATATCTTCAATAAAGATGTCTAAGATGTTTATCTTTTAAAAATTTTGCTCATTCTGAGTGCTTACCTCCTAAAATAATAAAAATAATCTAGTCATCGTGGGAGAAAGTTAGCGCACCAGACATTGCACACATGGTGACCTGGTTTCAATTCCCCGGCGGGACAGGAATTTTTCTCTTGATGGCGGGACCTCAAGAGGGGGGACAGGAAAAGATGTGAGCAGTAGCGGAATTATGAGAAAAACAAGATATGGTATATAAAACGGTAAAAAAGTCCTATGATTCTTCGATACCCACAAAAATTAGGATATAATAACACAAAGAAAAAAACATTATTATTATTATATTACAATATTTATTTACGTGAAAAAATAATAGCATTAAATTTCACATAAACAATTTTACGGTACGCACTGGAAATTATTCTCGATAAAATACAAGTAAATTTTATGAATGCCAACACCTGAGAAAACCAGACAAACCCAACCCTTCACCTTTACCAAGACCCTTCCTCCTGTATGAACAACTGTGGTGAACCCCTGTCTGGTCTACACATCGTGAATAATTGCCACACCTATAACTCAACACGCCTATACCTAAAGCCAAAGCCATCCTTATACTATATTCTACAAGTGAAGTGGACTCATTATTGAAAGTTTTTTTTTGAGAAGTTTAGTGTCAACCTGCTCATAATGATGACACGAAAGACCATGAATAAAATGTTGGTTAAATTGCCTAGTAGAAAAAAAAAACCTCAGAAAAATTTATGTGATCGTCGAAATACGAACTTTTTTATATTTAATTTGGATTTGACGTCGCTTTCTACTGCATGGTCATATCTCACGACAAGGGTGTTACCGTCCATTCGCAGGAAACTCAAAAACCTGTACCTTAACCCCCCAGCGATTGCCGAATGACAGCGTCACGAAGTCTTCACCTTACGAACTCGTATCGGATACCTACCTACAACAATTTATTTATCTTCTGAATTCGAGCCAACGAACCCCTCAACTCCTGCATGTGAGGAAGTTATGCGTCTTCGTTAGAAAAAGTTCTCACTCAAGTTGACGAGGAGGAGAGCAGACAGGAAAAGGAATGCGAGTTTCACCTCTTAGATTTAATTTTCAACTTGATACCTCACGAGGAAAAACGAGAAAAAATATAAAAGTGAGAAGATTGGGAGAATGGAGGTTCAGTAAACACGGTATTGCGTTATCTAAAAGTGCAAATGAAGAAGGAAGAAGAGGGGAGGAAAATGGAGCGTAGTGGAGTGTAAGGTAGTAGAGTGGAGGTTATTGGAGAGGAGAGAAGTGGAGTGAAAGGTAATGGAGGAGAGGGTATTGGAGAGGAGGATAGTGGAGTTTAAAGTAATAAAGGAGAGGGTAGTGGAGTGGAGGATAATGGAGGAGAGAGTAGGTGAGTGGAGGTTATTGGAGAGGAGAGAAGTGGAGTGTAAGGTAATGGAGGAGAGGGTCTTGGAGAGGAGGATAG
Organism: Bactericera cockerelli; assembly: GCA_024516035.1. Classification (NCBI taxonomy): domain Eukaryota; kingdom Metazoa; phylum Arthropoda; class Insecta; order Hemiptera; family Triozidae; genus Bactericera; species Bactericera cockerelli. The sequence continues at coordinate 444,717 of CM044957.1, forward strand.
TGGAGTTTAAGGTAATGGAGGAGAGGGTATTGGAGAGGAGGATAGTGGAGTTTAAGTTAATGGAGGAAAGTGTAGTGGAGAGGAGGATAGTGGAGTGTAAGGTAATGGAGGGGAGGGTAGTGGAGAGGAGGATAGTGGAGTGTAAGGTAATGGAGGAAAGGGTATTGGAGAGGAGGGTAGTGGAATGGAGGGTAATGGAGGAGAGGGTCATGAAGTGGAGGGTAGTGGAGAGGAGGATAGTGGAGTGGAGGCTAATGGAGGAGAGGGTAGTGGAGAGGAGGATAGTGGAGTGTAAGGTAATGGAGGAAAGGGTATTGGAGAGGAGGATAGTGGAGTGTAAGGTAATGGAGGAAAGGATATTGGAGAGGAGGATAGTGGAGTGTAAGGTAATGGAGGGGAGGGTAGTGGAGAGGAGGATAGTGGAGTTTAAAGTAATGGAGGAGAGGGTAGTGGAGTGGAGGATAATGGAGGAGAGGGTAGGTGAGTGGAGGTTATTGGAGAGGAGAGAAGTGGAGTGTAAGGTAATGGAGGAGAGGGTCTTGGAGAGGAGGATAGTGGAGTTTAAGGTAATGGAGGAAAGGGTATTGGAGAGGAGGATAGTGGAGTTTAAGTTAATGGAGGAAAGGGTAGTGGAGAGGAGGATAGTGGAGTGTAAGGTAATGGAGGGGAGGGTAGTGGAGAGGAGGATAGTGGAGTGTAAGGTAATGGAGGAAAGGGTATTGGAGAGGAGGGTATTGGAATGGAGGGTAATGGAGGAGAGGGTCATGAAGTGGAGGGTAGTGGAGAGGAGGATAGTGGAGTGGACGCTAATGGAGGAGAGGGTAGTGGAGAGGAGGATAGTGGAGGAGAGGGTAGTGGAGTGGAGGATAATGGAGGAGAGGGTAGGTGAGTGGAGGGTAGTGGAGTGGAGGGTAATGGAGAAGAGGGTAGTGGAGTGGAGGGTAATGGAGAAGAGGGTTGTGGAGTGGGGGGTACTGGAGGAGAGGGTTGTGGAGTGGGGGGTACTGGAGGAGAGGGTTGTAGAGTGGGGGGTACTGGAGGCGAGGGTAGTGGAGTGGAGGGACTGGAGGGTAGTGGAGAGGAGGGTAGTGGAGTGGAGGGTAGTGGAGTGGAGGTTATTGGAGAAGAGAGAAGTGGAGTGTAAGGTAATGGAGGAGAGGGTATTGGAGAGGAGGATAGTGGAGTGTAAGGTAATGGAGGAAAGGGTATTGGAGAGAGGATAGTGGAGTGTAAGGTAATGGAGGGGAGGGTAGTGGAGAGGAGGATAGTGGAGTTTAAAGTAATGGAGGAGAGGGTAGTGGAGTGGAGGATAGTGGAGGAGAGGGTAGGTGAGTGGAGGTTATTGGAGAGGAGAGAAGTGGAGTGTAAGGTAATGGAGGAGAGGGTCTTGGAGAGGAGGATAGTGGAGTGTAAGGTAATGGAGGGGAGGGTAGTGGAGAGAAGGATAGTGGAGTTTAAAGTAATGGAGGAGAGGGTAGTGGAGTGGAGGATAATGGAGGAGCGGGTAGGTGAGTGGAGGTTATTGGAGAGGAGAGAAGTGGAGTGTAAGATAATGGAGGAAAGGGTATTGGAGAGGAGGGTAGTGGAATAGAGGGTAATGGAGGAGAGGGTCATGAAGTGGAGGGTAGTGGAGTGGAGGCTAATGGAGGAGAGGGTAGTGGAGAGGAGGGTAGTGGAGGAGAGGGTAGTGGAGTGTAAGGTAATGGAGGAGAGGGTATTGGAGTGTAAGGTAATGGAGGAGAAGGTAGTGGAGGAGAGGATAGTGGAGGGGAGGGTAGTGGAGAGAAGGATAGTGGAGTTTAAAGTAATGGAGGAGAGGGTAGTGGAGTGGAGGATAATGGAGGAGAGGGTAGGTGAGTGGAGGTTATTGGAGAGGAGAGAAGTGGAGTGTAAGGTAATGGAGGAGAAGGTAGTGGAGGAGAGGATAGTGGAGGGGAGGGTAGTGGAGAGAAGGATAGTGGAGTTTAAAGTAATGGAGGAGAGGGTAGTGGAGTGGAGGATAATGGAGGAGAGAGTAGGTGAGTGGAGGTTATTGGAGAGGAGAGAAGTGGAGTGTAAGGTAATGGAGGAGAGGGTCTTGGAGAGGAGGATAGTGGAGTTTAAGGTAATGGAGGAGAGGGTATTGGAGAGGAGGATAGTGGAGTTTAAGTTAATGGAGGAAAGGGTAGTGGAGAGGAGGATAGTGGAGTGTAAGGTAATGGAGGGGAGGGTAGTGGAGAGGAGGATAGTGGAGTTTAAGGTAATGGAGGAGAGGGTATTGGAGAGGAGTATAGTGGAGTTTAAGTTAATGGAGGAAAGGGTAGTGGAGAGGAGGATAGTGGAGTGTAAGGTAATGGAGGGGAGGGTAGTGGAGAGGAGGATAGTGGAGTGTAAGGTAATGGAGGAAAGGGTATTGGAGAGGAGGGTAGTGGAATAGAGGGTAATGGAGGAGAGGGTCATGAAGTGGAGAGTAGTGGAGAGGAGGATAGTGGAGTGGAGGCTAATGGAGGAGAGGGTAGTGGAGAGGAGGGTAGTGGAGGAGAGGGTAGTGGAGTGGAGGATAATGGAGGAGAGGGTAGTGGAGTGGGGGGTACTGGAGGAGAGGGTAGTGGAGGAGAGGGTATTGGAGTGGAGGGTAATGGAGGAGAGGGTAGTGGAGTGGAGGGTAGTGGAGGAGAGGGTAGTGGAGTGGAAGGTAATGGAGTAGAGGGTAGTGGAGTGGAAGCTAATGGAGGAGAAGGAAATAGAGGGGAGGGTAATAGAGGAGGAGGGAATGTAGGGGAACGTAGTGGGGGACAGGGTAATGGAGGAGAGGGTAATAAACGAGGGAGTAATATAGCGGGGGGGGGGGTAATACAGGAGAAAAAAAAGAGGAGAAATTAATGGAGGGGAGATTAATGAAGAGGAAGGAAGAATCTAGAGGTAGGGAAGTTGGAGAGGAGGATAATTTAGAGGTAGGGAAATTGGAGGGGCAGAGAAAGAAGGAGAAGATGAAGAAATTTATAAGAAGACTAGCCGTTTGCCCGTGCTTTGCAACGGGACTAAATTTCAAATTTACTAAGGCATGGCCGTACTGCTGGACAGCAATGCCTTTTTGAACTTTTTATAATTTTTCTGGACAAAGCGATAATGGTTTTGGGGGGGTCAATTCTGAGACATTTTTCGCTATCTCTTACCGTTTTGGCTAAACAACTCCGGACAAACAAACAAACAAACAAACAAACAAACATAGGTAGGTAGGTAGGTAGTCCTTTTTTCTGCTTTATATATAGAGATGCCGGTAAGAGAGAAAAAATAAGAATATTTAAACGGTTGAGTTTATTTTATTTCCTCTCAGATTTCAACAGGAGTTTATACATCCTGAGATTTCCTTTGTACAACAGCCGTGTTTCCACATCAGCGCTTAGGGCCGAATATTATACAACTGTATTAAATTTCAGATAAGCTAGACTCTGTTACTTAAGTCAAGCCATTCAAGACTAAATTAAAAAAAAAAAAACAGGAATTTAATCGTGCGATGTGATTGGTTGAAACTCCGACTTGAGGGCGTGTCTTGCTTAGCTTAACTTATCATTTGTAAGCTTTTTAAACCTCAGTTGTGTGAATACATTAGTAGAGGATTTTTTATTTAGGGCTATTTCATTTAGTGGAATACACTGTCAGTTATAACTTTCTGGAAGCTTGTCAAATATAATAATAATAACAGACGAGGGCAATGCTCAAAGAATTTTCTACCACCTAACCGTCAGAGTCTTATTATGTGATCACAAACTCAAATTAATAAGAAAAAATTCATGCACTGGGTAGGATTCGAACCAACGGATCCCTACGCTACCTGGATTACCAGACTGGCGCGTTAACCACTTGACTACCAGTGCACGTCAATCGCACGTAAATGCACAACATTACCCACCACAATAACCCCGCGTGTTCTCTCTACCTGCATAATATAGTTACAATATTGTTCTCACATCAAAAAGTTTTCTCTATCAGGCGACAAGGTGACGTATTGCTTCCGGGAAACTCGTGTACACCTATTTCCATCCCTGGGACAAACTTTGAAAGCTATCGACTTTGAAAGTTCTTTGTTTAGATTCTGGACTCGACATCGCTTTGATGGTTCTCATTATGATATATACCTGGACTTAATAATAATAATACTAATAATAACAGTCTTCTATGGAAGGTATCCACCAGACCACATTATTTTCTACCACCTAACCCTCAGAGTCTTTTTATTATGTGGTCACAAACTCACTACTTGACTACCAGTGCACATCAAGGACTTAAGTATTAAGGCGAAATTAATAGACAAAATCGATTACTTAAGTTATTGCTGAGCATCAGTTTTCCCTATCTAAGATAGTAAACTATCCGAGACTTAGCGCCATAGAAGTGTCACAAAAACGTTTATTAATTTCGCCCTTAGTATTATGGGTAACTCGATACAAAATCGGCCGTCGAAAATCTGTAATTATCGCTATTTGCCACGGAGAACCCGCTGTATATCTCCGGAGGCACCTATCTCTTAGTTCAATGTTGTCTTTGGAACAACAGCCATCCTGTTGTTACATGGAGGTTAGGCTTTGGGTTAACTCCACAATCCTGTAAAAAGAAATCTTGTTCCGGGAACCATAAACCATAGTTTCAATGTGCATTACATCAAGTACTAAGGCAAAGGAAAAGCGTTGTGACATGTGTTGCGCAGCAGGGGGAGGTTATTTGAGTAGCTGTTTTGTGAAATTCCAGTGAATAGTGGTTAAATTCCAAGTTTTAAATGTTGGTAAGTTGAAAGCGATATAATTTTTGTTTTGTTTTTCTTTTATTTATTTTGTTAATGTCTCAAAGCCAAAAAAGGAGAAACCATTAACCATTAGAAATAATAATTATCTCTTCCGCTCATTAGAAACCTCTCTCAACCTAGGTTGGACCGGAAATAGTTCGTATCACAAGGATTCGAACCTGAGGTCCCCCTCCTCAAAAACTCTTACGAAGACTTTTGTAATAAACTTGTCATCGAAGTTCCCCAAGTTTAATATCTATGTAATGTACTATTTTCTAACAGCAGCATAGAATTTTCGTTTTTTGCCTTTTATCCCCAAGAGAAAAAAAGTTGTATGAAAAAAAAAAAAACGAGAAAAAAGATGTGATTTTAGAAACAAAGGTTTGAAAACACCCTTCTCAGCCAGTCAGTTTCTCTTTTCCTATTTAACAATCACTTCCCAGCCATGCCTTGACCTGTATAATCATGCTAGCCTCATTGTTTTCGGTTCCTTTGAACAAAACATGCAAATTTTCATTAAATCATTTTGGATTGCTTCCAGACGAAGAGAAAAATATTGTTAAAATTTTGCGAAACTTTTGTTCAGTTCGGTGGATTAGGGGAAACTTTGCCTGTTTTTTACAGCGTATGTTACCCAATGTCATACGGGGTGAAACAGATTTTTTTCAACATTTTTTTTTGGCTCATGTTGACTGTCCTATTCCGCATGTTTCATTTAGATAGCCAGCGTCGATGGCGCGTGGAATGCACCGGTTGTTCGTAGGAACACCGAAGAAAAGCAACGTCCAGCGAGGTGAAGACTTGGTGATGCTGGCATTCCGGCCCAACCCAGGCTAGGTGAAGTTAATTTTAGTAGCTGGTTTGTGAGTTTCCTGCGAATGGAGGGTAATCTCTTGTGATATGTTCATTCATTTGAAAGTGACGTTAAGCCCAAATTACAAAAAGAAAAAAATAATCATTTCTATATTTTTATGTAGAAAGTACAAAAAGATCAACGGTTGTCCAGAACAAATTAATCTTTTTCTTATTTTACTTTGCCTTTTCTCAAACTTAATTGGGTTTGGCATTGGTCAACTTCTTCACAATGGATAAGGTGGTTTGGTTCTGTGATATCCGACTTTCATATCCACCTAAATTTTTTTATTAAATATGATAAAAGTTGTGTTATTCGTGTTAATTACTTTCGTGAAGTCAACTCAGTGAGATCAGGGCCCTCTTTTCTCGAGCTGTAAACCGAGAGAAAAGAGACAAGCACAATATTGTTGTCTACTTTTCTGTGCAAATGAAGATGTATTTTGTTAATTTATTCAGGTACTAAGATAAGGCAATTGGATTGCGAAGAAAAAAAATGTAAAATATGGGACAGTATGGGACACCCTGTTTGCAGTTGCACACAGCTTACAGCATCTGATATTATACCTCGGGTTTAATGAAAATGTTCTCAAGCTAAAATGGATAACTCGGATGAAGTTATGGCCGTTGGGAGTTTCGACTTCGGAAATCTGAATAATGAAGCTCATAATACTTTTGTTGAATTTTGGCTCCGAAATCCTGATGACTGAAAACATGAGGATCGTGTTACCTTGTGTTAGCACTGCGGGCTACACGCCTGCATAGAATTACACTGTGGAATGAACAACTAATTACCTATTATATTATTAAGTTGAGGTTGTGGATGGTTTTCATTCATACATGGCAAGTTTTAGAGGTTTTGTGATTAAATCACCCGGGTAATATAATAAACCACTGTCTGACAGAACCTTATACACAAATAGATCATAGGAATTATATCTAGTTTAGTTTCTAAGATCAGTTAAAACGTGGTTTTTCGTCCGTAAGCTAGTGTCTCCATTGGAATTAAGGAAACTCCTTATATTATTTATTTATATATGTAAATAAAAAACCCATATTTATTTATACTGTGTCAGATGTGGCTACTCGTTATAGAGCAGTTGGTTAAATAAAATTAATTTTTCCTCTCTATTCCTACACTTTATTTTTTACTTTCCTTATTTTAATACAAAATAATTAACATTAATAGTATTTTAATATATCAGCCTCCGTGGCGTAATGGTTGTGACTACTGCCCGTAGTCCAGAGTTCCCGAGTTCAACTCCCGGCTGGGGCAGACTTTTCGAAGAAAATTCTGCTCCATCCAAATACGTGAGGCTGGCATTTCCGGCCCTACCCAGGCTGGGTGAGGTTAATGTGGGTAGCTGGTACGATTCCCAGCGAATGGAGGGTAAAACCCCCGTCCTAACCCAGGACGTTAAATCAAATAGAATCGTTGGCGTTAGGATGGGCATCCAGCCGTAAAAAAAATGTGCCAAAACCAATCAACCTCAACCATGAGGTTAAACAACGTCGACCCTGCTTGCGCGGGATAAGACAGAGTAAAAGAAGAAGAATAATAGTAATTTAATATTAAAAAACAACTTAAAAATAAATATAAAAAAATACAAAGAAAGATAGATGAACAAAAGAAAACATTACCTACATTCTTCATATTATAAGATACAAAGAGTTCCAGAAATCATCAGAGTAGGTATTACAAGGTCCAGATAGGTATGTAGGTACCTAACTGAAGAAGATCTGAGGTGAAATTAATAGACAATTTTGTAATACCTCTGTGTCACTAAGTCTCGGATTGCGTACTCTAATAGATGGGGAAAACCGATGCTAAGCAATTACTTAAGTTGTTGATTTTCTCTATTAATTTTGCCCTCATATTCATTGGAGTTACCTTCAGTACCTACCTATTTTACGTAATCCATGCTGAATAATTTATATTTTCATTTCTCAATGCCTGAAGAACTCATCAAAGATGATCATTATTTCCTTTATTCCTTTTCTAAATACAGGGTGACTCCCCAAATAAAACTAGATAAACCTTATCTAGCGACAGTGAAGTTGCAATTTTTTGCTACAGAGAGAATATTGGATTTCTCCATTAAGAACTGTATGCGAAAACTAAACTTGTTTCACAGAGGCATTACGAGAAAAAAAATCACTCCAGGGGCGAAAATAATAGACAAACTCTATATCACAAGTCACTGCTAAGAGTCGGTTTTCCCTATCTTACACAGTACGCAATCCGTGACTTAGCGCCACAGAGGTAAAACGTCTATGAATTCCGCCCTATAATCTCGCAATGCTAGCTGGTAACAGTTACCTCACAGATATATGAACAGACGAAGGTCGGTAATGATCTGTGCAGGGATTTGGCTAAGGGCGCGGAATTAATAGACGTTTTTGTAATACCTCTGTGGCGCTAAGTCACGGATTGCGTACTGTGTAAGATAGGGAAAACCGACGCTTAGCAATGACTTGGGATCTAGAATTTGTCTATTAATTTCGCCCTAAATCTTTTTTTTTTTTTTTTTGGCTTTCTTTAAAGTGGCAGGGTTCTCACATGTGAGCTCTTCCACTCAACCACTGAGCTCTTTCACTCCACTGCAGTAGGTATTTTTCTTTTGAATAAAGAAAAATACCTACTGCAACTTCAACTTATAATATATGATAGTTCGGTACGTGCTGAACCTTCCCTTAAAATATTTGCATCTGTTTCTGGGACACACGTTTGAGGTTTTTTATATTACCCTGTAAGAATAAATCACCTTTTAGACATTTCTTTTTTCATTTTAAGATGAGTGCTTCACAGCCTTTTCTATCGTAGCCATGAAACAGAAGCTACTGTAGACGTTTGAGGTATGTGTTGTAACTTGCCCATCCCGTAGTATGCCTCCCCTCTGATTATTATTATTATACAACACTTTATTAGATATAAATGGACATTGTACATACAAATAATTATTTTAACAATGAAAAAATGGAAACAATTCATACAATAAAAATGAAAAAGAATAGAAAATATATAAAAACATATGTCCTAACTAAAGGGCGGGGTTATTCCTTATGGCAATCTCTTCCACCCAACCCTGATGGGGCGAGAAGACGCCCATTATTCTACACCCTGTATATCTAACACCCGTGAGGCATTGGATTTGATAATGACGCTGAGAAACTAGACAAAAGCCACCAATGACTCTTTCATATTTAATTGATAGCCAGGAGTTTGGATCCACGCCAGGATTTCTTTCTCAGGGTTTTCTAATTAGTCTGGCGGGAGGACTCCTCGCCTCGCTTTCAGGAAGGGATTTCTGTTTGCTGTAGGAAATGGCGTTACGGTATTGACACAGCGGAGTCTCGTGAACATTAGCCTTGGGAGTGGAATGCGCTGAATCGTCGGCTCAGCCGATTTTTCTCCTACCCGTGCCCACTGCTAAGGCAAAAAAAACAATAAAAAAGACTTGGGAGCATTGATATTGAGATCTATTGTTATGATAATAATAATAATGGGAGTCGACGAGTTCCTCCCCACAGACCTTTTTTTAACAGAGTTCCTCCCCGGAGTCCCCGGTCATGGTTTTGACCGTACCACCTTGGTCCCCGTTGAGTGCCTCCCCGATTTTGACTTGCTCCCCGTTTACCAGATATACGAGGTTTGGCTATTAAGTTCGTAGACGCGAGCCGCTACGCAAAAGCTGTCCATGCTAGGAAGATATGATGAACATGTTTAGAAAGCTTCAAGTCTTGTGTTTTGATTGATAGCTGTCACATGCCTGTACTGTAATTAGTTCTGTTGTAATAGCCCGACGCGCAAGACACCTTTTTTAATTTTGCCGGAATTATGATTGATACAAACGTTGAACAACGAGTGATTATTGAATTTTACGTAAAACTTTCTGGTAAAACTTTTTCTTTGTTAAAGACAGTGTACCAGGAGTCATGTTTGAAAAGATCAACGCTTTATAAGTGGTTTAAACGGTTTCAAGGTGGTCAGGAAGACGTTGAGGACGATCCACGTCCTGGTCGCCCCCAAACCTCAAAAACTGACGAAAACATTGAAAAAATTGGTGTTATGACCGTAAATTAACTCTAGGACTAATGGCTGATACACTTAAAATTAATAGATAATGTGTGAGACAAATTTTGCACGAAAATTTCAACATGACAAAAGTTTGCGCAAAAATGGTGCCATGCGCCAGCCCACAGTGCCTTCTCCGTGAAGACGTTCCTATCCAAGTACAACATCCCAGTGTTGGAACACCCTCCTTAATCACCCGACCTGGCCCCGTGCGACTTTTACTTATTGCCAAAAATCAAATCTACCCTGAAAAGTACCAGATTTGACAGCGTAAATGACGTTAAGAAAAATCCGGCAAAAGTCTTGAAAGGCCTCACACAAAATGACCTCCACCATTGTTTCGATCAATGTAAAATTTGCTTAGAACGTTGAAGGGATAGAGGAGGGGAGTACATTGAAGGGGATAACTACTAAAGTTGGGTAAGTTAAACACACATCGTTTTATGGGAAGAATCTACGAATTTAATAGCCAAACCTCGTAAAAGAACAAGAACATTTAGTGTACTTTAAAAAGATAAAAAAAAGATAAGGAGCTAGTTATCTGTGTTGTTATATCACAATTTTTAGTGGGTAGGATCGACATTACGAGATCTAATGCTAATGCATCATATCTCCAACCAACCGTCATATTCCCTTTTCTATCTCGTAATGCCGTCACTGGTCGTTGCCACTCTACAATACTTCCCATTAAGGTGCTGGGTCAACGCGAGCGTACCAGAAGGTATCCCTTAAAATTAAGAATACAAAATTTTGTCAGCAAGAGTTATCGAATCCGGCACCTTCCGCATGGCAAGCGAGTGCTTAACCACTGAGCTATTCGCGCGCTTGATATTATTTTTCTGCAGTCATCAAGGCTGAATAGTGTAGCGCTCTAGAGTTGCACGTACGGTGTCCTGGGTTAGAATCCCGGCACAGTCGGAATTTTCTCGGCTCTGTACTTTTGATATTAGGTCATTAGGTCCAATCAACCCCTTTTGAGGAAAAAGAAGTAGCTATTTTGATGTGAGCAGCGATCAGTGGCGGAATAAAGGGCATAATAAGATCTTCTTCTTTTACTCTGTTTTATATGCCGCTTAAGCAGGGTCGACGTTGTTCAACCTCATGGTTGAGGTTGGTGGGTTTTGGCACATTTTTACGGCTGGATGCCCTTCCTAATGCCAACGATTCTATTTGATTCAACGTTCTGGATTAGGACGGGGGTTTTACCCTCCATTCGCTGGGAATCCGGAATCGTACCAGCTACCCACATCAACCTCACCCAGCCTGGGTAGGGCTGGAAATGGTAGCCTCACATGTACGGAACAGAATTTTCTGTGTGAAAAATCTGCTCTGACCGGGGATCGAACTCAGGATCTCTGTACTACGGGCAGGAGTCACAACCGTTACGCCACGGAGGCTATAATAAGATATTAATGGATAAAGAAAAGTTACTATCCTATTATACATTTCTGCGAGCCTCACTAAAATTGTGATCTAACACCTCGGCCGAGGTGTGAAGAACTCCCTATACACAGAAGAGACATTTCCACTAACACAAAGAAAAATATTTATTTATTCTTATTTTCCTCGCAAATATTATTTCCGATAAATTTCTAATATTAGAAATCGGAATTAGGTATTTGTATTCGTTTTTGAAGTTAAAAAAAATTGCTTCGCCACTGTCTGGGTTTCGCGAATCTTTTGTTTCCCTAGCCAGTGGAAGCGTGGGTATTTAATTAAAATTAGCTCTAATAAAGGTGCTGGCTCTCAGAGATAATTAAGAGAAACTTGCCTCAAGAGGTTTTCCACGGAATTTTTTTTTTTCAAAAAGGATCGAGAAAAAAATCTTGCAAAGGATTATTTTCTACCTTAAAATTATCTCTGTCCTCCCCAGTATTTTGTTATTTTTTTGTCTTTCAGTATTTTTTCCCTATTATTTTTTTGCTATAGAAAAATTGTGACTTTATCTGTTGATGACTTTGGATTTGCGTTAAATTGAATTGTTATGAAGCGATTGTTATGAAGCGATGACGAAACATGTCGACGCTTCTGATTTACAGCCTTTTTTATTTCTTAGCCATGAAACAGGAGCTACTATAAGTCAACTTCAGTAGCTTGATTGATAAGGCAACGGACTTGTAATCTGGAGGTCGGTGGTTTAAGTCCCAAGTTAGGCAAAAAAATGGTAAATCGATTTTGAGTAGTTGTGATATCATCACGATTGTGATCAACACAAATATGATCAGAAGAAACGGTCGTTTCGCGGAGAACGCCTCCGAGAAACTACAATGCTTATATAACTTAAAATTTAACTATGAAATAAGATTACAACATACATAAGCCAGCCAGCGTAGGATCATCAAAGTTAAGGAACGTCCTGCAAGGTGAGGACTTCGTGATGCTGGCATTCTGGCCTAACCCAGGCTGGGTGAGATTAATATGGGTGCTACCCATATTATGTTTCGTAAGTTTCGTCTGGCTATTCTTTTTTTTAATCTCATTTTATATTGCGGCCCTACAATTCAAATTTTGCCAAAAATGCAAACTATCTTGTGAGTATTTTTTTTTTTTTTTTTAAACAATCAATATTGTTAACGCTCATTTCCATCAGACTATATCTTGTAAACAAACCATATTTTGTAAACAATTCACTACTTCTCCAGTGCTTTCTTACGAAGTGCAGACATCTTTTTACTATCTTGTCGCTATTCTTAGCTCCATTTTTAGAATGGTCTAAAGCAGTAAAAACAATATTAATTTGTTCAACCCTAAGGAGAAGAAAAGTTTTTTCGCAGCATGTGGCAATGTGGCATACATTATTCAGTCATTTTCAACTAATGTTTGTTACAACTGTTACATTTCATACCTAAGTTCAAACATATGTATCTATATTCATCGTCCACAGTTTGAATATTACATCACCTACCTTTGAAACATCCTTCCAACAAAACAATAAAAACATATCCTGTCATTTTCGGTTTGAAACTTTCGGGAATATATTCACAAACACCCATCAGACAGACCCATTATCCTTTTTCAGTGTATTGATGTGTTTTTAATTACATTTGTAAATAAGTACATTTATGTACATAAACCTACATATTAGGGTTGCCAGACGTCCCGTATTTCCCGGGACGTCCCGTATTTTGGGCACTTTTCAAAATGTCCCGTACGGGACACGCGTGTCCCGTATTTTCCCCACTTTCACCATCTCCTCTGGTAATTTAGGTGATAATAAATTGATACAATACAGTAGGTATGTATATCATACTAAAATCAGAGTACAGACAGGAGAGTGAGAGAGAGAGAGAGAGATTAAGATATTGGTAAAATTGTACCCAATTGTACCAATATCTCAATGGTAAAAAAGATTTTGTCAAAAAAAAATACAGTCTAATCAAAAATATGAGAAGTAATAAATAAATCTGAATAGTAAAAAGTTGTTTTTAAAAATAAAGCTTTTTTCTTTCTTCCGAACATTGCAGCATGTGGGGGGGGGGGGGGGGGGGGTGTTAAAAAGGGCTTGTCCCGTATTTTCATCCAAAATCCCGTTTTTTTGGACGTTTTAGGTCTCTTGTCCCGTTTTGGGCTGGAAATGATCTGGCAACCCTACTACATATACTCGTATATAAGTTATGTATTATTATATGCTTACATCACCTATATTATTTTAACTGGATCAGCAGATTCTCTCTGATCCACCTCTACCTTCAGCAGCGATCTCAGATTTTGTTCTCACCTCTGCATCGAGCAGACTCGCTGAAGTTTCTTTTAATATTTACGAAATAATATCGATCAGTATTCGAATATAATTATTAAATTTATTAAATCTTAAATAATAATCATTTCATTGAACTTTGTCATTTTTATTTCCATATCTAATCATCTTTATATTTGCGATCGCGAATAGATCTGCAAATATAAGATATCTTAAGTTATAAAGTTATTTTCATTTCAATAAGTATTTTTCGAGTTAAGTGTTAAGAATTAATTTTAAGTGATTAAAAAATAAATAAACTTTTTAAAAACTTAACCGTAAACTTGACTTATTTATCTGGCGCAGTCTTCCCGGATAATTTTTAGGAAGTAAGCGAAAATTACCTCCTAAAAATCCGAACTTCCTCCCGGAAAAAAAAAAAAAATAAATAAATAAAAAAAAAAATTTTTTTCTCAAGAATCAAAACTTTTCAAACACCCTATACTTGGATACATTCCCATAGCAGCTCACGGACAGAGACCCGTTGTAATCTGCACATCCCCCTTCATCGTAGTTCCGTGAAGTCATAGCAGCAGTCAATCAAATCAGCCACTCATCCTGCGAGTCAGCATTATCAACCAGCCACTACTACGAGCACATACCTGTCATGCATCGAGTCATCGGGTTACTGTAAGTGTGCACCTTATCTATAAGACTTCACAATCTACGTAGCAATTACCTATATACTTAACCTTATGTACTTTTCTCTTGCAAAGATATTATTAGCTACTATCTTCATTGGTATTATTACCATTCAAACAGACAATATTCATTTTAATTTTATTTAATTTTAAAATCAAAATTTAAAACGGAGTCAGACACTGATTCCTCTGACAGTGGTTCAGATTATTTTCAGGACCTGTGGTCAGGTCAAGAGTACTTAAAAAGCTCGGAACAAGAAACCAATCTCATAGATTTAATTACTAACCTTTCTTTAACAGAAACCAAAATGGCACCACCAGAATTAAAATCAGAACATCTAAAAATGATCCCGGAGTTTAATGGGGAAGTCCCGTTACTCCCAGATTTTATCTCAGTTGCGGAAAGTCTCGTAACTTATTTTTACGATAATACAAATCCAAATAATTTTCAAAATTATTTTCTCCTCAATTCTCTAAAAAACAAAATCAAGGGTGATGCGAAACTCAACCTGAGTTCGCACACTATCACAAAATGGGCCGACTTGAAGCAGGCCTTGCTAAACACCTATGGTGATAAACGAGATTGTTACACGTTAACAATAGAACTCTGCAATATGAGACAACAAGGAAACGAATCGGCATTTGCTTTCCACGCGAGAATTCAGTCTCATATTAACTTACATGCTAGCTACGTTGCTACGCATGAAATTTCTGGTAGCGAACACGTGAACACGTATATCGCGACATTAGGCCTGAGGACCTTCCTGAAAGGACTCAAGGAACCGCTTGGTTCTCTCATGAGGACCAAAGATCCAAAGAGCCTCAACGAAGCTCTGAACGTTTTGACAAACGACTTTCAAGTAGACGCTACTTCATATCAAACATTCTCTCAACACAAACAATCCGTACAACAATATTCACCTCACAACCGAAACAACATGAAACAGAATAATTATCAACAGAATAATTATCAACAAAAATCTTTCCAAACTCAAAAGTACACTCAACAAAATCGGTTCTTTACACCAAATCCGCAACAACAACAAAAATCGCAACAAAATTATCAACAACAAAATTATCAACAACCTTACAGACCACCACAGTATAATCAACAATCCCAAAACGTATGGTCAAGACCATCCGGTCAAAACCTTCCAAAACCTACTCCTATGAGTATTTCGGTAAAAAACAATAAAAGTGCATTAAATAATATTGAAATATGTAATGACTCTAATCAATGTCCGGATCTTGAATACGAACAAACCCAAGAAGAAGAACAGTACAACCCCGAAGTTGATTACCACGAACTATCAGCTGAAGCACCACCTGACGATGAAAATTTTCGTCTAATGGCCTCGGAACAAAATGCGGAACTCTAATGAATTTAACCAATCATGAAAACCAGCTACCCTATTTCACAACCTCAAACCCCAACTTCAAAATTTTAGTGGACACAGGGAGCACCAAATCTTTTATAAAAC
>CM044957.1:460363-507807 GCA_024516035.1 Bactericera cockerelli
ATAAAAAAAAATATATAAGTTTTAGAATTTTGAATTCGTGTTGAAGGTAAAATATTAACGTGGGTAGCTGAAAGACAATGTTTTTGAAGTTCTATTAAAAGAAATTCAGGTAAAAGCATTATGAATTCAACAATGTGAGAAAGGTTCAACATTTTTTTGTACCTATAAAAAAATCCTTTTTTCGTTCTTTAGATATTTCTGTCAGGGACTTTGATCGCACAAGGACTATAAAGTGAACATTGATTTTTCCTTATGATATTCTTTGCTATCTCCTATAATTTCCAATATAATCGTAATATATTTTTCTAAGAGGGATACTTTGTCAAGTAGTGTCATAACTGGAGAGGAAAAGAATACGCTATTCTTCACTTGACTTGGATTTGAAATGTGAACTATTTATATTTACTATGAAATAACTATAAAAAGCTCACAGAGTCGACATGTTTCGTCATACTCCTGTAGGCATTTTCAAGACAATATGAAAATGACTACATTAGTAGGCGAAACATGTTATTTCATAGTATAAATATAAATAGTTCACATTTCAAATCCAAGTCAATCAGAGACTAGTTATTCTTTTTCTCTCCAATAATGATAAAGATAAGCTTAAAGTTAAATTATCATATTTGTATTTAAATTACAATCATGCTATTACAACTCCTCAAACTCGCTTTAAGTACTAAATATCTGTGTGAGGTATACAGATCACAGAACTACTCTGTAGCAATTAATTGCGATTTAATTTTGATAGATTTTGATAGACAGCCCGGCGCTGTCTCTTTCTTTGTAATGGCGTTCCGAGGTGTTTGATCTAGCGTGATTTCGGGGAGCGGCACCTGTTTTTAGACCTATCACAGAACTACTATTAGGTATGTTTTTGATAATAATAAAAATACTCATTGAAAAAAGCAAACCGACAGATAGAGATAAAATCAAAGTTCATCTGTAAGTTTGGAAACCGAGCATTTTTTATTTGTTGATATTACAAAAAGAGTCTGGCTGGGGGACCATAAACAGGGAGTAGACCAGCATTGTCTTGGTTCTAGGGGCCCTTGTCAATTATTAGCCTCCTTGTAAAGAGAGTGTTAGAAGTGCTGTTTCATTCCTCCACTGTCTGGCTACCATCGTTCACGATGACGCCACCCTATGATGATGATTACAAAAAGGAACACAGTACTTCTAAATTTTCCGAAATAGGTATTCGGAGGAAGTATAAACTTTTCAAAATGATATTAATCGTAGGAATGTAGATGATTAAAAAAAAAAAAAAAAAAAAAAAAAATGAATTTTTAGGGTGAGTATTTATTTTATAAATTTTTGAATCATAAAAAACGAGTACTTCGTTCATTTTTCTCCCTTCAGGCGAGGCACTAAGGATGCATGTAGCCAGCTTCATTATTTTGGGAGAGGTACCTGCACGTACACATAGATACATATTTATAACAGAGTATTTTTTATTCAATTGCTTTTAATTGAAAGGGATTTTTATTATTCTCTACACATTTTTGTACAATAGATAAAAAATTATAAGGGAAGACCAGCATACGTCAGGATGGGCAAGGTGCAACACAGACCACAAGCGCGTCTAAAGTGGTCGATATGGTTACGGCTCGCCGCTAGGTTTGCAATGTAAACAATCTAGCGCATGGATTCGTGAATTTAGCGCATGGATCCATGTATCTAGCGCATGGATCCGTGAATCTAGCGCATGGATCCGTGAATCTAGCGCGTGGATCCGTGAATCTAGCGCATGGATCCGTGAATCTAGCTCATGGATCCGTGAATCTAGCGCATAGATCCGTGAATCCAGCGCATAGATCCGTGAATCCAGCGCATGGATCCGTGAATCTAGCGCGTGGATCCATGTATCTAGCGCATGGATCCGTGAATCTAGCGCGTGGATCCGTAAATTAGACACTACCCAATGCTTGGACTTTCATTTCTCTATTTGAGTTTTTGGCTAGAAAATAATAAGACTCTGAGGTTAGGTTTAGGTACTAGAGCATCAACCTCATTTAGTGGTTACCTTCCAATACAGAGTGTACCCCGTCTTCATATTACCCGACTAGGACTAATCGGGTCCTGTTATTCCAGCAGTAAGCTCAGAACGTATTATTATGTGGTCAAAATCTCAAATGGGAGGATAACTTTGTCCCAGATGGGTTTCGAACCCACGACCTTTGGATTGCCAGAGCGCAGCCTTAAGCCCTTTTTTCAAAAGAGAGCTGTGTAACAGGTGTACCACTCATCTAAAAAAATCTTTCTCTCGCATCACCTTGTTCTTTTACCTCTCATTAAAATAATTCTGTGTCCGTGAGATAGGCACAGGTACCTAAATCACGGTGGTGAGAGGATTATATGGACGCCCAGATCTAATGTCTAGGCTCTTTGCATGTCCATTGATTCTGTTTGGTTTTAACGTACAGCTTTGAGATAAAAAATCAGGACGGGGGAATTCAACGCTCATTATATTCCACTAACTCCTCTGAGGGACCACCTAATTTCCTCCTTTCTTTTATTATAATTATTTCTTTACCTCTTTCTTATCATATCTACTCTCAAATGTCTATTCCTCTTTAAGTAATTTTAATCTACTTAAATATGAAACAAGACAACGCTTTGCAAATTAATCATTTCGAAGGAGAAGACAAAATTAATCGTCGCGAAACTGCTTTAAAATGAACACATTTTGCAAAGGTACTTCTTAATGGCTTCCCGGAAAGTTTCACCGATTTGCAACTTTTGCATTAATCCCGTTGTACATCATTTACGAGCTGTGTTCTTGGTTAGGTTAGGTACCCTAGCAATTAATTATTAAGAAATTCTTCTTCCAAGTTGTACTTTTGGGAAATTACTACATCAGAGCAAATTGAAAAGGACTTTCATGTGTGTTCTAGAAGATTTCTTAACGGACCTGATTGGCTTGATCGATAAGAAGGTGGACTTTTAATTTGGAGTTCGCTAATTTGATTCCCATGTTAAGCAAAAAATTAGTAAAGCGAGTTTGAGTAATTGTAATTTTATGATTAACAGAAATAATGTGATAACTCATAAGAACTTTAATTCTTTTTTTTTAATCAAGAATATTTGTGTTATCATAAGTGTGGATTTACACTTGCTGAAAGTCATATTTTTAAAATATTATCTGCCATACTTGGGACTCGACTCACTCAAACCACCGACCTCTAGACTACAGGTCAGGTTCAAGTTTTAAATGGCCTAATGGTACTTCATGTCTTGTATTGGCGGTATAAATAAAGCACTTCTTAAAATAACTTGAACAACAAATTCAATACTTTCAAATTCTCTAATACTCGTAATTCTATTTTTAAAGGTTATCATATTTGTGTTAATCACAATCGTCTTATCACTATTACTCAAAATAGCTCCAATAAATATTTGCTTCAATTGAGACACGAACCACCGACCTCCAGGTTACGAGTCCGGCCCCTCTTATCCATCAAGCTACTGAGGTCGGTTATTACTATCTTAAACAATCTATTATCAAAGATTTCACTCATTTATTTGAGGTATACATACATACATAGGTTTTAAAAACAATATGTACATAAATTAATTGATATTGAGACAATTACGGATGATAGATGTTGTGGAGAGAATGTTGAAGTCTTGATAAATATTGTCTCTTGTTGGTGTCAATTTCGGTGGCTTTAAAGTACGCATATAATAAATCAGAATTTCTTTTCTTGGTCCAACGCGTACGGTCTTTGCGAGTATTTCTTGTGGGCTGGATCTCATGCCCACTAGAAGACTCGGAATGACGAAATGAGATGTCATTCGAGAGAATTCTATTATTCGGTGATGTCGCACTGGCCCTTGTGGTAATGGGAGAGGATTCTGTCAGAGTGCCACTCGCTTCAGTCTCTGACGCCGGGAAATTGTCATTTCCAGATGTATGGGGGTTTCTTTGTCTCAGTGAGGCATGGCCTACTGGAACGTTATCAGCTCGGTCGATGTTAGTCGTGACTGCTTGTTCATTATCCTCGGGGTCGAACGAGGATGATTATTATTACTACTTCTACATAAAAATATAGCCATAATTATATTATGTAGTTTTAATTTAGACACACTTTATTTTTTTTCCTTTTTAGGCGCTTTAACTCTGCTGGAGCAGGTCGTTCGCGCCGAAACAGAAACACCTTTTATTATTTAAAAAAAATACCATATATAAATTAATATTTGGTTGGTTAAAATCAAAGTTCTATGTATAGTGCAATGAAAAAAAAATATTTTGGTGTTGATGTTTTTTTACCTTTTATTAACTTCTGTTATTTGATACATTACAAGATTATTTGAATATCTGAGTGCACGGCAGTGCGCCAGGCCAAGTTCTAGCAAGCACAACAGTGTCTCTATTCTATTACATGAAGCTTTCACTCGTGTTTCACACCCTTTTATATTAGGTTCTTTGGACCATTATACTATGAAAATTGGCAATAGTACATAGGAAAGACGGAAAATCAAAGTAAATTTGATAGCTATTTTATAAAATATATCTCTTAAAATATTTTTTATTCTTAAAATTTGATATTTTTAAAGTTATCATTTTTAATTGCATCATTTCAACACACTACGCATACACTACACACTAGACAAGGAAGGAGCCTAGAACACTAGTTCTAGACGTCACCCATATCAATCCTTCTAACACCATGACATCACACATGGACTCGGAAAGTAAAGAAAAGTAAGTTGATATAGTAAATTAATTTTCTTTGTGTTATTATTTTATCACAATTATAGTGGGGAGCTCAGAATTATAGAAAATTTTCCTTTTCCTTGAATATTCCAATATGTTCTTTTTGCCTATCATTCTGCCGCTGGTCACTGCTCACGTGAAAGCAGCTACTCATTTTTCCTCACGAGGCATGGACCCCGAACATCCAAGTACTGAGCAGAAAAATCCTGCTTCGCTGGGGATCGAACCAAGGTCACTATGCGTGCAATACCTAGAGGTGACTACTAAAAATAACTCGGAAAATGGGCATTGGTAATAGACATGGTACATACAATAGTAATAAAAAAAATTGAAATCGGAGCAAAAATATATTTATTTATTTTACAAAAACGAACACAATACTTCCGATTTCTAATAGGTATTAGGAATTTCTCGGAAGTAAGAAGGTAAACTTGGCCGCAAAAAAGATATCATTACTTTTTCATGCTGAAAATCATGGAACTTGGCTCTGTTTTAAACACTAGTTTTTGGGGAGATTTTTGCTTGATAATAGACAATTAGACATTCTACTTACAAGAGTAATCTAAAAACCAGGTAAACTTGGCCCCAGAAACGATAGCACTACTTTTTCAGGCTGAATCATGGAACTTGGCTCTGTTTTAAACGCTAGTTTTTTTGGGGGATTTCTGCTTCTGTAATTGCGGGCTGCTCCCAGTAATCTAAAAACCAGTTAAACTTGGCCTCAAAAAAGATAGCACTACTTTTTCAGGCTGAATCATGGAACTTGGCTCTGTTTTAAACGCTAGTTTTCTGGGGGATTTCTGCTTCTGTAATTGCGGGCTGCTCCCATGTGCATTGTTCGTCCGCCCCTCGAGTCCAAACATCTGAACTTGATGAATAAAACTGCGAACCCCAGGCTGCCATGTGAACGCTCGCATGGATGCATTTGTAGCGGGTAATTTTATTTTCCGGAAAAAAATTCAATGTGGGTGTGTATATGTTACAGCTAGGTTTGATTTTTTCCGGGAAAATTAAATTCCCAAGCAGTTGAGTTGAGTAATACCCTAGTAATACCCTTGTACTTGAACTTACCGGTAGAATTATTTGTGCACTCACTATTTTTCCAGATAAACCGACTACTCTATACTATATATTTCTAGTGGTCTAAGGACGGAATTAATAGACAACATCAATAACTTAAGTCGTTGGTAAGTGTCGGTTTTCCCTATCTTACACAATACGCAATCGGTGACTTAGCGCCACAGAGGTATTACAAAAACGTCTATTAATTCGGCCCTAAGGGTGGAATTAATAGACGTTTTTGTAATACCTCTGTGGCGCTAAGTCACGGATTGCGTACTGTGTGAGATTGGGAAAACCGACACTTAGCAATATGACTTGTGATATTGACTTTGTCTATTAATTTCGCAGTAAATTTGATACAACTTTTTTATCCATAAAAAATTCAATATTTTTGTTTTCATAGAAAACTAAGGGCGAAATTATTTGACAAAATCGAGAAAGAAATGAATTAGTATTATTTTTCCCAATCCTATACAGTACCCAATCCAATACTTAGCTCCATAGATGCTTTACGTCTATCCCTCGGAGTATGGGGATTAATGTAGTCAATTTAGGGCGGAATCAATAGACTTTTTTGTAATACCTCTGTGGCGCTAAGTCAGGGATTGCGTACTGTCCAAGATGACGAATACCGATGCTAAGCAATTAATTAAGTTATCAATTTTGTCTATTAATTCCGCCGTCAGTTTACAAAAAGTACTGTCGGTAAATGTAGTGGTAGGAAGGACATAAAGATAATTTGAGAGGGAGAATCACCTTTTACAATATCCCAGATCCAACAGTAACAATTGTATTAAAAAATTGGTTTCCGTTATTTCTGAGGAAAATCTTCTGCTTGTGTTCACCTACCACCTCAATGGGAAGTAAAGGAAGTATTGTGTCACCTCTCACCCATCAGAGGGGAGGAATACTAGGGATTGGTAAGCTAAAACACAGATCACAAGCGTCTACATTAGCTGTGTTGTTTCATGGCTACGAAATAAAAAAGGCTGAGAAACACTCATCTTTTAAAATAATATTCTACCTTTAAATGTAACATAACTTATACTAGATAAAGTACGAGTATAATTATTATAAACAATTAAACTAAAAACTAAACAAATACTGTATTATAATAATAGAATAGGAATTATTATAGTTGCTCAGGAGTTTACGTGAAGTCCAGGAAAATGTTCATTTTTTTAAATCAGGACATTTTCATGTATTTTTTTTTTGTTAAAATTTATCATATTTTTGTCTATCACAATCGTGATGTTACAAATACTCAAACTAGCTTTACTAAATTTAAGCTGAAACCGGGACTTGAACCACCGACCTCCAGGTTTCAAGTCCGGCGCCTTATCGATCAAGCGACTGAGGTCGGTTTTCATTTATTTACAAAAACACTAAATATCTCCGATAGTATTTCGAAGGTATACTCGGATGTACAAGCAGTCAGGGTGAGGAGTTTAGGACAGGTGAAAGTAAATGCTAATCTTCATCTTAGTAGATATCTCATCTTTTCTTGTTCCTTTGTTTTATTCCTGTCTTGATTAAGATTGTTCCAGCGTATACTGGATTGCCAAAACTCAAGACTTTTAGGCAAACTCAAGTTTTCAAATCCCCATTAATTTCAAGTTGGTTATAAAATATTATTTTAAAGGGTAGAATCAAATTTAAAATTTTCAAACAATCACAGCGCACTGTCTGTTATGTTGGTAGTTATCCTCGTTCTAGAAACCACTGTCACTTTCACTTTCACCAAGGGCGAAATTAATAGACAAATTCTATATCACAAGTCATTGCTAAGCTTCGGTTTTCCCTATCTTACACAGTACGCAATCCATGACTTAGTGCCACAGAGGTATTACAAGAAGATCTATTAATTCCGCCCTAAATCTCCCTTTCAACCATCAACCTTTCTTAAAATACAATTATAGTGTTTGGCGAGAAGAGGGCTTGTCCAACTATAAAAGATTTAGGGCGGAATTAATAGACGTTTTTGTAATACCTCTGTGCCGCTAAGTCACGGATTGCGTACTGTGTAAGATAGGGAAAACCGACACTTACCAATGACTTAAGTTATTGATGTTGTCTATTAATTTCGCCCTAAATATTCTTACGGCTGTTGTTCGTCAATCTTCTTACTGCCTCAAGCCGGTGCCGCTGATGGTGGAAGAAGTTCGCCAGGCCTGGCGAAGAAGCGGCTGGCGGAGCAGATCATACAATGTGTGCTGGTCAAGAGCTGATTTTGTAAGGCCGATGAGATCTCAAGTTTCATCGGGGGTGAGTTTTTTCCGTAGAGGTGGGGAAAACAAATTATTCACGCATTGCGCATTCGTTCATGGAGCTAAAAATAAGTGGCCATTCGGTTTACTAAAAGTAAAGCCCTAACACATAGAGTACGCTTTATGAACAAAATTTGATGGCTGAAAGGGAGATTTGGGGATTTTTAAAAATAAAGTAAGTTGAAAAGTTATCATATTTGTGTTAATCACTTTCGTGATGTCACAACTACTCTAACTTGCTTTACTAAATCTATGCTGAAACCGGGACTTGAACCACCGACCTCCAGGTTTCAAGTCCGCCGCCTTATCGATCAAGCTACTGAAGTCGGATTGAAAGGTAAAGTACTTTTTGGATTTCATTATCCAAGACTGTCCATCGCTTACTGTGTGTACAGTTGTACACACTGGACTCTCTATTCAAAATCCCAGGCTGTCCATCACTTTGTGGACACCCTGTATAGTAATTTCTGTTCTCTTTATCACTCACCAATAAGAATAAATTTGCATTTCCTTCTCTTTCTTAATTGCTTCTACATTACTTCACCGAGCACCTATTCCCACCATTTTCTTTTACGCGCTCTAATTTTTTCCCTTTCCTTTGTTGAATTGTTGTGCTAATTGAGTTTTATGTTCTTGTGTTTCGCGAGAAAGTTCTGAAAGCGTGACATGAGCTGATCTCTAAATCCTTTCTCTTCAAACAACGAATGGGATTTATTATTATCTGACCTGGTTGTAAGTTTTCAGTGGAAACTCCATACAATTGAAACTGCAATCTAATGAACTCTAAATCTATTCAGCGATTAAAGTGTCTGATTAAATCTATTCAGCTGCACATGTGTTCAAGTGTCATCCAACTGATGGTGTTTTAAACAATGTTTTACTTCCGAGAAATTTCTAATATTAGAAATCGGAAGTATTGTGTTCGTTTTTGTAAAAAAAAATATTTTTTTGCTCCGATTTCAATTTCTTTCATATTTCAGGACGTTTCATAACCTCCTGATCAATTTTGGTTTTGTGTTCGTCTGTCGGTCCGTCGGTCTGTTAAAAATATTCCAGATAAAACAATTTTGAAGAAAATCGGTTAAGTCTCAAAATTGGCACCTGTATACAATATGAAACAATCACGAGGAAGTATTGTGTCCATAATTGGCAGTGTTTTTTTGTTTGTTTAAATAATAAAGTAATTATTTACTAAAGTATAAACTGGTAGTCAAGTGTTTAACGCGCTAGTTTGGTAATCCAGGTAGCGCAGGGATCCATTGGTTCGAATCCCACCCAGTGCATTAATATTTCCTCATTAATTTGAGTTTGTGGCCACATAATAATAAGACTCTCAGGGTTAGGTGGTAAAAAATGCTTTGAGCATTAACCTCGCCTGCTGGTTACCTTCCACTAAAGAGTACATATTATTATTATTATGTACAGTTGTACATGAAAACATATGACCATTAGTTGATTATATTTGGTTTTAACTGATTTGAATTATGTAGGTCGGAGTTTAAACCCTCTATTAGCTGGGAATCGTACCACCTACCCACATTTACCTCACCAAGCCTAGGACCGGTAATGCTAGATGCTAGACTCACGCGTTCGTCGTAGGGAACAGAAACTCATGTCGATGATTGAAAATTTAAAGAATCCTAATTTCACATAAAACTATTACACATAATAGGTAGGTATATACGTAGTATATGTACACTCAAAAAGTTCATTAATTTTAAAGCATTATGAGTGTATGCGAATTCAAAAGTCTGCGTGAAATCTAAAGTGCTCAAATGTATGTTTTGTACTTTACCATTGTAAATAAAAATGTTTTATACTACGATTTATGTGCTTTTATTATATTTTACATTGTCTGTTAAGTACGTAATATTAACTTTTCTTAATGAAGGGTGATTTTCGTATAATGAAATTGTATGTAAAATAAATAATTATAATACAAAATAATTTTATTGATGTAAATAGTATACTCTGTTTGTTTTGAAAAGATATCTAAACCATGGAAATTATATTCATAGAATAGTACATTGAATAGTAGAATTTTATAACTTTACTATGAAAGTGGCTGTAAGTGTTAGTTTTACTCACTGCCAAAGAAATTAAAAAAAAAAAAAAAAAAAAATACGATTATTACTCTTAGATTTATAAGTTGATGTTCAAAAAATATGATGCTTAGAATATTATGAAAATGGGGTAGATTTCGGTGTATTAAATCCGGAGATACTTGGCCTTTCTAAAAAAAAATGCTACAAATAGTCTGCAGGTTAAAATTCATAGTAAAGAAGTGCAGATAACATCTCCACTAAATTGTATGCACGCCTTGAAATTTTTTCGTTATGCAATGTGCAATAGTGATATCAACTCCCCGTTATAAGTTTAGTAGTTACTGGTGTTATCACTAGCTGTATTTTTCTTACTAACCAAGTGGATTCAAATTTTTCTTTTGGCAGAGGAAAAATCTTCTTCCAGTTTGGTTAACCAAAATGGATTTATGAAATTCTTGCTTCCATTTCTTTTATAGGTTAAGTCAATTGTTTATCTTTAAAAGTACCGAAACGCATTTTTCTTTCATGAATAGTGGGAAAGCTAAACTTGTAAGAAAACGGAAATATTTGGAAATACCGAACCTGGAATTTTTTTATCCAAAAGAAGAACACGGTTACTGTTAGGTTGAATTTATCGACTGTCACACCAACCGCAGTCACCGTGACCAAGTGAGTGAGCGCGCTAGGCATTGCACGCATGGTAACCTCGGTTCGATCTCCAGCGGAATTGGATTTTTCTGCTCTGTACTTGGATGTCCGGGGTGCACTCATACCTCGTGAGGAAAAATGAGTAGCTGCTTTGATGTGAAACAGCGACCAGTGGCGGATTTATAGCCAAAAAATATAGTAAAAGACATTGTATATTAAAGTGGTAAATTCCTATGATTCTGTGTTATCCACTAACATTGTGACATAATAAGACAAAGATTTTTTTTATTTATTATTATTACTGATCGATTAACTATATATTAATTTAACGCTTTCCTCATTTTTGTCATGTCCATTAATAATGTGATTGATAATCACACCAACAGCACTAATCAGCTGATTAATAATTCATCATCCTGCTTGATGCATTGGTAAACGCTTATACAGTAGGTTTTTTTTATTTTAAGTTTCACGTCGTTTCTGTGTTTTAAAGTAGTTTGAGCATCCTGAAGAGAGCAGAAAACTAGGCAGGCGATAATATAAACAATATGTTAATTGTATTTGCTTACTTCTACTGCTACCTCCTCTTTAAGAAAGGTGGCAGTAAAGAAGTGAGCAAGCGAGTGAGTTGTTTACATATTAGTCACACCCAAGACCTCTAGAAAGAAGATGCATCAGACAGACATAAAATGGAAGCAAAATTTGTAGGGAGCTAAATATAATACCATCTGAAATCTCTATCTATCTATAATTCTATATACCATCTGAGCATTCCTCATTAATTTGAGTATAATATATGACATTGTGACCCTATATTCTAAAAATTGGGGGTTAGGCGTTAGAAAATTTAAAGCTTTGAGCATTTATCTCGCCTAGTTTATGCCTTCTACTAAGTATTAGTAAAGAGTATTAGTACCTATTATTACTTCCGAGAAATTTCTAATATAAGAAATCGGAAGTATCAAGTATTGTGTTCGTTTTTGTAAAAAAAAATATTTTTTTTTTATTATCAATGTTGAACTACATAATATATTATATTATATTATATATTTAGATATTTCTACACCAATACAGTAGTTATTATTTTAACAAAATAATGAGTGTTTTTTTACCTTTCTCCGGCACTGGATCCGACTCTGACGACGTAATCTTGATCATGGCGCTGCCTCGCGGCATTGTGGCCACGGTGGCCACACACTGAATGGCGGCCTCTCCATGCAGGAAGTGGTCGGGCCGCAACAGGTAGGTCACGTTCAGCTCTGTGGACTCCAGGAAGCCTTGCTCAGCCACCTGCCGTGTGTGAGTGAACTCTGAGCTGATCTGGAACAGAAAAAATGAAAAGTTAAGCAACGTCCAGCGTGGTTAAGAATGGTCTAGCCGCAATACATAGACAGGTTCAGTTGTGGATTCAAGGAGCTTTGGTCTCCTGGCACGTACTATGTGTGAACTCTGAGCTAATCTGGAACAGAAAAAAATGAAAAGTTAAGCAACGTCCAGCGTGGTTAAGAATGGTCTAGCCGCAATACATAGACAGGTTCAGTTGTGGATTCAAGGAGCTTTGGTCTCCTGGCACGTACTATGTGTGAACTCTGAGCTAATCTGGAACAGAAAAAAATGAAAAGTTAAGCAACATCCAGCGTGGTTAAGAATGGTCTAGCCGCAATACATAGACAGGTTCAGTTGTGGATTCAAGGAGCTTTGGTCTCCTGGCACGTACTATGTGTGAACTCTGAGCTGATGTGAAATAAAAAAATAAAAGTTAAGCAACTTCGAACGAGGTTAGGATTTGAGTGGTTAGGCCGCAGCGTGTGTGAGTGAACTCTGAGCTGATCTGGAACAGAAAAAAATTAAAGTTAAGCAACGTCCAGCGGGATTGGGACTTGACGCGGCAACAGATAAGTCACGTTTAACTCTGCAAATTGCAGGAAGCATGGTATGATTCGTAAATTCTGATCTGATTTGGAATTTTTTTTTTAACAATTTTTTATAGATTTGGAAAATAAAACTGAAAAGTTGAGCAACTTTAAGTGAGGTTTGACAACTCAAACGCGAAATTTTATCATGCTAATTATTTTCATTAGCTGGTGAGTGTCATCTGAGTTATAATTGTTGAGTTTTCAGCGAATGAATCGTCAAATCACCGCCTCGCATGTGCTGCAATATTCAGATCTTGAAGAATAAATTAATATAATGAAAAAAATTAGAGTCATTAGAATCAGAGTAAAATAAGTGTTACTTATGAGGTGTTTCTTATGTTTGTGAGATTGTTATAATTTTATAGTCGTGTCACGTTCAAGTAGAAAAAAAAGAAAACACGAAGAATCTCATTTAATCATTTTATTTATTTTTATTTTAATTAACACGACACGATTCGACCTAGTTTTCGCCAGATGCTGCGAATTTGAGTAATGTTGCAAAATGAAAGCACTTTCCATGTTCCTCCCCCCCTCTTCTGTTTTTAGGTAATTAATCCTGACGCGAATTTACTTCAGTTCATCAATAATAATTTCTCCCTTTTCTAATTATTATTTAATGAGAAGCTGGAGCTTTCAACAGCTCATTTAACAAAACTCTGTGTGGTTTCTTCCCTGGGTACAATTATTAAAGCCCTTACCGACTTCCGTGGCTCAGTGGTTTAGAGCATTGGTTGCTGACCCGGAGGTTGCTGGTTCGAATCCCGGCCGGAGCGGAAAATTCTAACCGAGTTTTTCCGTTTCCGGAATGGCATGGATGTAAAGGTAAAGTGACTTGAAGTAATGAGAAAGCGGTTCCGGGGCACAACTACCTTTTAAAAAAAGTCCAACCTCAGTAGTTTGATCGATAAGACGGCGGACTTGTCACTTCTCGCCCATCAGAGAGGAGGCATACTACGGGATGGGTAACAACAGACCACAAGTGTTTAAAGTAGCTCCTGTTTCATGGCTACGAAATAAAAGCGGCTGTGAGAAACACTCATCTTAAAAAAAAAACCCATTTTTACAACGACATCCTTTATGTTTATTTCATGCACGCCATGTTATGTAGTACATAACATTTATATGTTACTAGCGGGCTGTCGCCCGCTTTGCGGCCCGAGGCATGGCCGTGAAAGCAAAAAGTTCTTTTTCGCCAATGGCAGGTGTTGTAGTGGGAATTTCGAAAAAATCCCGTCTTATTGCACATCTAGACTATAAGACAAAGCTACCTACCAAATTTCAGCTTCCTAGGACTTACCAGTTCGGAGAAACAGTGATGATCAGTCAGTCAGTCAGTGACTTTGACATTTATATATTAAGATTATATAAGTATAGATGTAGTACCTACCATTCATATGTTATGTAATACCTACCATTTATAAGTTATGTAATACCTACCATTTATATGACGTTTGTTGCTCAAATATAATGCACCTACGATGTATTACGCGACGTGTGCTGTAATATTTTCCATGTGCAGTATTATGCAGTTTCTCTCTATGCCCTACCAAACGCGTTGCAGTTTAAATCCAGCCACAGCCATGCATCTTACAAACATTATATTATATTTTCAAGAGTTATTTACATGGTATTATACATTTATGTATGTACGAGTATGTATGACTTTATTTGTAGTGAAGCACAAGGCCTCTCCACAATTTTTGTGGTTAGCGCAGCATTACCAAGAGCTTCCTACACATTTCGAATTATTCTATTAAATTAATTACTTCCGAGAAATTTCTAATATTAGAAATCGGAAGTATTGTGTTCATTTTTTTAATTTTTTTTTTTTTATTTGCTCCGATTTCAATTTTTTTTCATATTTCTGGACGTTTCATAACCTCCTGAGCAACTATGGTTTTGTGTCCGTCGGTCTGTTAAAAATATTCCTTGTAACGCGCAAATCTCGGAAACTACTAAACGGATTTTGATGAAATTTTTCACACATATAGGAGACGTTCTGTAGATGGTTCCATTTTAAATTTACAAAATTCGTACTAGTGGTTCTGGGTGAAAGAGACCATGTGCCTGACCACTAACTTTTTTTCTTAAACGCTTATATCTCGTGAACGATACACCCGATTTTGATGTAATTTTGTATTTATATGCATATTATTGTTAAATAATTATAATTTAACTTTGATATTTAAGAAAATCCGAAATTTTGGACAAAAACGCCAAAAAATAAAAACGCCGACACTACTTGCCGATACAGAATTTTTTTGTAGAATATAGAATATAGGAAAAATAATATTCTACCATAATTATATAACAAATTTGAAGAAAATCGGTGATTTAGTATAAAATCTCATAATTGGCACGTGTACGTGTATAGTGTATACAATGTGAAACAATCACGAGGAAGTATTGTGTCCATAATTGGCAGTGTTTTTTTTTACTCTGGTAGTACCGCCACTGGTCTCATACAAGTAACTACTCATTTTTCCTAACGAGTTATGAGTGGACCCCGAACATTCAAGTACAGGTCAGAAAAATTCTTGCTCCGCTGGGAATAGAACCCAGGTCACCATGCGTGCAATGCCTAGCGCGCTAACTCACTCTGCCACGGTGACTACTTATACATTTATGTATCTCTATCTCATAAATTTAATTTGAATAGGTAGTATATTCTCGTATTTACAAGACGCGACATATATGTTAGACACATTCCTATCTTAAGGAGTACAAGTCGCATGGTTCTACTTTATGGGAACGTCATGTCTTGTGACACGTAATTTTTCAGTTTATGAAAAATTCCCAGCTGAAATGTCCTGGGCTCCAGGCAGGTGTCTTGTGTTTCAGAGAAGAGGAGTTAGGAGAGTATGTTGCAATGTACAGATAATTGAATCAAAAGGGGGAAAATTTAAGTAGAAGGAGTACGTATACTCATGTATTTTGTCAATCAACCAACAACAATAATTCTTTTATCATAGGGTGGCGTCATCGTGAACGATGGTAACCAGACAGTGGAGGAATGACTCAGCACTTCTACCACTGTCTATACAAGGAGGCTAATAATTGACAAGGGCCCCCAGAACCAAGCCAATGCTGGTCTACTCCCTGATTATAGTCCCCCAGCCAGACTTTCATGACGTCTTAATATCATGACTTCATTCTTTCATCATGACTTATATTATGACAAAAAAATATGATGCATTAGATATCAGCATGAAATAATATAATGATTGATATGTAATGAAAACGAGCATCTAAAATTATTAGAGAGCTATTTCTTTAATATTAATTATTTATTGTTATCTATTTATTTATGTTAGCTATTAAGTTCATGTTATGGTTTCATTCCATCAATATATTTCATGCTGACATCTGGGCTAATTATTGTATTTTTTTTGTCATATTTTTGGTCGTGGTGAAACAAATTTTGTGTGGTTTTTATCTTCAGCTAGGGTATAACATTAATAATTAATTATTGTTAGGTGCAACCTTATTGGTGTAGGACACTATTGCTTTTTACAACAGGAGCTCAGGTCCTTGGAGATTCCAGAGTCCAAACAAGTAAGCGTGAAATATAGATATTTCTTATTTTGTACAGCAAATTCTATGAAAAATTCATACTAAACTTATGTTCCGTTGGGTACATAACTGACAGGACACTACTATACATAAATAACTATCTACATGAAAAAAAAAAATATGCCGTTGAAGTATAAGACGAAGAAGAATGCGGTCATATTGATAGTATAGATATAGAAACTATAAATGGAACATCAAGTGAAGATATTTTCAATAAAGCAATAGAGATTGAACGATCACCAACGTCTCTTGAAGATGTGGAATAAGAGGAACTCTGTCTGTTTATATCTTATTAATAAGTAACATATTAATAACAATAATAGGTAATACTATTAATGGAATGTAACCACAAGGCGAGGTTAATGTTCGAAGCAATATTTACCAACTATCCCTCAGAGACTTATGATTATGTGGTCATATACTCAAATAAATGAGGAAAAAATCCAAAAGAATATGGATATTGAAAAATGATTAAATTTGGAGCTTCGTTATGCCGAGCTACCTACCATGATTTGTGACACAGAAAACATGCACATGCATGAATACATTTTAATAAATTAATAATACATTTTAATAAATGATTTCTTGGGAAAGTCAAAACCATCATGGTTGACCGCTCGTGGTCAAGATTTAAACTGCTTGTTTCAGTAAAAATCCCAGGAAAAAACACGTGAGGTTGGTATTTCCGTCCTGAAACAGGCTAAGTGAGGTTATTGTGAGTAGTTGGTGCGATTGCCATTGATTGAAAGGTAGAACCTCCGCGCGCCGTCCTGATACACGGTGAAAAACCAACTGCGAAATTTAACATAGTATTGTGATTAATTAAACATACGGGGGACCCTTACAAAGTTAGCATACGCGATATTTTCGACTTTAGCATAAAGTGGTTAGCATAGTTTATGCTAACGAAATTTGTCAAAAGTCGTGACGTCATAGTTGTGACGTCATTACTTTTATGCCAACGGATGTATAAAGTTATGCTATTGTTCAATTCAATTCAATTCATTGATAGCATAATAACATGTTTAACTTGCATAGTCTATGCTCTGAATTTCATTTGTTTAACATAACATTATACGTATCTTAGCATAAAGTAATTCGCCTATCATAAAGATTATGCATACTTGCTGTGTCATTTTCATACCAGTATACGAAGTAAGCATAGTGTTATGCTAACTGTTATGCGAAGTAGGCATACTGTTAAAAACCGCATGCTAACGTTGGCATAGTGTTATGCTAACTGTTATGCGAAGTAGGCATACTGTTAAAAACCGCATGCTAACGTTGGCATAGTGTTATGCTAACTGTTATGCGAAGTAGGCATACTGTTAAAAACCGCATGCTAACGTTGGCATAGTGTTATGCTAACTGTTATGCGAAGTAGGCATACTGTTAAAAACCGCATGCTAACGTTGGCATAGTGTTATGCTAACTATTATGCAAAGTAGGCATAACAATATACGAACGTTGGTATGGTCACTATGCGACCCTTGGCATAGTGACTATGCTAACGTTGGCATAGTCACTATGCCAACGTTCGCATATTCAATATGCGAACGTTCTCATAGCAGTATGCAAAAGTATGCATACAGCTATACGTATGATACGTATAGCTGTATGCATACTTTTGCATACAGCTATACATATACCTATGTATTTGAATGTACAGAAATTTGCAGGATAGCCTCCGACTAAGTGCATAAATATTTTGCACTCGGACGGAAGTCATCTACATGCATATTCCTAGTCATACAAAGTCATAGGATATATGTATTGCCCTATGTGTGGAAAATGAAGAAGAATTCAATTATTCAAGTAAATATAATGTACAACACATTACACTCTTTATTTACAGAAATTACACTTTAAGTTTACAGAAATTACACATTAACAATTTTTAAATTTACAGAAATTACACATCAACAACTTTTTATTTGCAGATATTACACTATATATACAGTTAAGAAAAAATACAACTTATATGTTACATTATCAGGGAGCGGTAAAATGGGGTAATAGAAACAGTCAGGTGTCTTTCAGGTATATTAGTATACCTTTATTACGTATACTCTGTACAGATGAACCTGTATAGCTCTTAGATCACCAGACAGTTAACAGTTATATCATTTATAAAGAGTACAGTTATGCCTACCTATTCTATGTTGCATCTTAAAGTAACATAAAAAGTGAAGTTGGGTTGAATGGAAAGCGTATGTGGAATGGGAGAAAATAGGTTTTCCAGAGACAAGTACTCTTTCTCTTCGGTCTGTTGTACTACTTTGTATGCTTGAAAGTGGTCAATAAAGTATTGACATTGTAATTTAGAACAAATGAAAAAAACTTGTCCGTTACAAACAAAAATGTCTTCTACTTGAACAAAAATTGGAAGCATAGTGTCCATACAAAGATCTTTCATTAGAATGCTAGATTTTTCTATTTTACAATTTTTCGTTTCCAACCATGTAATGGAAACGAACAAATCTGGGGAACTAACATTGAATTTGGATTTCAAAAACTCTGAATGCTCTGTGAAAATGCTCAATTTCCTACCAAAAACTATCCCCTCTACCTTTGAAGTTGATGATAAGTAATGATGTAATGTCAATTGGTTTCGCGTTGCAACTGTTTTGCAAATGTTAACTCTAGTACAAGCCGCACGAGCAGCTATTTTTGATACTCTATGCTTAGCTTCAAATCTCATGGTGGACAAAGAAACTAATGGACCAAATTTGAGAAACATATCTGGATAATGTAGAAGGAAATGAAACTTAGGCTTCAGGTTCTCTTTTACAACATCACTAAAAGTCCACAAAAATAGTTCAATTAAATGTCTAAGAGGAGCTATTTCATCCTTTGAAAAGGAACGTACCATTAATTTATCTAATAGTTTCCTCAACAAGACATAAAGGTCCCAGACCCTGTCGTCTTCAGGAACGTAATACCCAATAATAAGACCAAAATATTTGACAAAAACCATCATTTCAGATCCTGAGCATTTCAGTTTGATTGTGGCAGATCCATCATCAAATAAAATATTTGAAGGTTTATTTCGGCTATCCGGACCGAAATCGAAGAAAAAAATTTTTCTTTGTAAGAGTTCAATAGTCACAAATTTTTTTTCTTTAATTACATAATTTACAACGTAAGATAAGACATAACGACAACAACCTTCTAAATAATCATGAAGAATATCAACAGCAACATTGTCAAAGAGAGAAAACCCATCTAACTCTAACCAAACACACTTTTCTTTTATTCCTGTTTTTGAAGGATCGTTTACTTCCAGATCTCTGTTATAAGATTCCATGTCTCGCAATAGAGTAGTATCTAAAGTATGCATGGTTGCAAGTGCACTCTTGTCAACAGAACAAATTCTACAACAATAATTACCTATGAAACTCTCAACGAAACCCAAAATACCGTTTAAGCCCAAATTATCACCAGTGATACTAACGACATGGAATTTTACAGTGCCCTGGAAGTATCTATTGTGAACAGATATACCGTTACTACTTAGAAAATTTAGTTTCTGGATAATCGGGCTAAAAATAGCCTTGTTCCCAAAGGTACGTCTATCAGACGCATGGAACATCGACAACATAATAATGTTGTTCAACTGAGAAAACCAATATGGTGGGAGAAATGGAAGAGACAAATAAACCCCACCCAGTTTTTGAATTCCTGCATGGCTACCTAAGGGATTATTTACTTCGAAATCATCAAAGTATAAAATTAGTGGGAGATGCATTTCATTTTCTGATTGAACAAAATTTCTTCTTTGCCAAGCATTTCCTTGAACAATGTTACTCATTAATTCAGATTAATTGTTAACCATTCTGAAATAGTCAGAAATGCCCTTGAAAATGTGATCAAGGGATAAAATTTTTCCCAAAACCAACTCAACTGGTATCAACTGAAGAGTACAAGGAGAATGAGACAAACCTCTTCTAACCATATCTAAACGAGACCCTATTGTAATTTCAACGGGTAAAATTAACGTTCCCAAAATCTGGAAACTCAGAATTCTTTTATGGTCTGAATTCAGATCAGACATTTCGTTTTCAGATGCTACGAACAAGTCTCTTAAATACAAGTGATAATAACTCTTAGGGAACCCTGATTTATCTATCAAATCAATAACCCTGGTTAAATGATTATTATAGGATGTCAAAAATTCTTCAATGTTAATTACAGAATTTTGAATGGTACTTCTTGGAATGCCTGGATTTGCATATAGAGAAGTGACTAACTTTCGCAAAGAATCTTTCACCGAGCTTGCTGTGTTCGCTATTTCACGAGACACATCAATTTCCATGGAAATAGTACTAGCAAGTGGATTATCATCTCGTATGAAAGAATCATTAAGCTCAGATGGTTCACAATCATGATGTAATGTTTTCAAATGCTTGCGTAGTGCATGCAAATTTGAATAATGTCGACGACAAGAAGGCGCTCCACATGTGAATCGGGAGGAATTACCATTTCTAGCACGTACAGGACATGAGTCCTTAATGTGCTTACAATATGAAAAAATAGTTTGGAACAATTTTTGACAGTCCTCGCAAGTGAACATAGTAAACAATATTAAGTAAGCAAATTGAAATAGATTAAAACAACAAAAATACGATAAAGGAGCTCAAAATTTGTACCTACAAGTAAACTAAACTAAAACAAATATATTAAAAAAAATTCTGTGTAGGGGGCTGACACATGTAGGGGAAGGTGGGGCAAAATGGAAAAGACAAAAAGAAAATGTTTTCAAATATTGGAGGAAGAGAGCAGAAAATAGAGCAAGTTTAACAGCTCAAAAAGAGGATTGTAAAACCGAGACTTTGATGGTCTGAAATTTAATTAAACTTAACCTCCTTTAGTCCCCACATTCCCCTACTTTGAGCAGACAAATTACCTACCTAGATGCCCTGGCTGCTCTATTTGCTTTAGGCATCAATGCAAGGTCAGCTAAAAGTTTAGTAGTCGGTGCATGAATCTTATCATACTTGGTGGATATTTCGTAGAAACCTAGCTGCAGTGTAAGCCACAGATGTTGACTCTCTTCTGGGTAATTACAATGCGTTACAAAGAAAATCTTGAAACAAAGATCTACAGCTGCTACAATTGAATTTTGAGGTTGTAGAATGTCATCTACAACACAATAAACATTGGTTGGATTTTTAAAATCACCTACATACATGACATAGGGTAAAGTGGGTCTGTACATTTTAGTCAATTTTTCAATCCGACTCACCCTGCAGGTTTCTATGTTAGAAGGACTGGACACATGCATTATGAATCCCTCGCAAACTTCAGACCTTGATGGTTTCCAAGAGTAACTCTTCACCTTTTTTGTGGCAGGAACTGATGTGAGGTAGGGCAGCAATAGCAGGCACTGCGCAGTCCGAACGTCCATGTTAGCGTTGGGTGACAACTCTTCTAGGAAACTGACGAGATCACTGGATACAAGATCTTTCCGAGAGGCCCTCTCTTTCACGGCTTTTGCTAGGGTGATGATCTTCTCCCTGTGATGGAGAAGGCCTTCAATCAAGCACGTTGTTCTTCCAGGATGCAATATGTCAAAGTCCATGTTTATCTAGAACAAAGAAGAACACACGAGATAAATAATCAACTATCATTGATAGTCAAGAGAAAGAAAAAGAGATAAAGAATGAGAAAAGAAAGTGAGATCGAAATAAATAAAAAATGAATAGAAAAATAAAAATAAACGAAAGAAAGAGAGAGAGAGAGAGAGAGAGAGAGAGAGAGAGAGAGAGAGAGAGAGAGAGAGAGAGAGAGAGATAGAGAGAGAGGGATAGAGAGAGAGAGAGAGATAGAGAGAGAGAGAAATAGAATTGAAAGTAAAATAAAGTGAGAAAAATAGTACTATCCCACATAACAAGAAAATCACCGATTTTCTTAGTGTGGGTTGTTTAGGGCATGTTACTCGTATGTCAGTAAATAATAATTATCTATTCAGTATTCAAGTTAATATTAAGGACTTATTGTAAAAATGTAATTTCATATAATATCAAAAATCAAAAAGAAATAACTTACCAACACAGGTCCTCTTTCAGGATCCCGCAGAATACGATATGTGTTGAAGTACTGGATGATTGATTGAAATTTCTCATTGCCCGCCTGCAAACATTGGAGTCTGTCCCTTGATGTCTCCTCCCAACGGAGTTTGATAGTCTCGAAGGAATCACTTGGAGTAGCAGTCTCTAACCATTGCAGATAGTTTTGAACTACGGTGTTTTCTGAAAACAAAACAACACATGTTATTAAAAAAGTCACGTAGCCCCACATCTGAGATATAAAATTATTTTTTTATAATTTTTTTTTAGTTATTTGTACTAATCACTATTTTGATCACAACTACCCAAACTCGCTTTACCAAATATATGCTTAACCTGGTACTCGAACCTCCGACCTCCAGGTTACGAGTCCGTCGCCTTATTGATCAGGCTACTGAGGTCTGTTATAAGTTATCGAATTGTAGTTTAAGTATATACATACCTACGGTAATGAATGTGTCTGTTGCAATGCTTTTGTTCAACTCCGAGTCCTCCTGCTCTTGGTTTTCACGGTTCTGACTTGGCCTTCGCTTCTTGAACTCGATGACACCTTCCTTCTTTCCTTTATTTCTGAGATTTCGCCAGATTTCATACAGCAAGCCGGACGTGGAGCTCCGGTAAGGCTTATCTTTCTTTGAAGAAAATGCTTCAGGTAGATCATTGTCGCTGTCATTGGAACGGTACAATTTGAACCAGATGGTGGAGGTTTCTCGTTCAAAAGGAAACTGTTCTATGATTAGGTCCCGTATTCTCATGAAGTCGATTGTTGAAAGTGTCCGCTGGGGGCAGTGTGAAAATATGTACTTCATGATTGCTTGAGCAACAGCCTGCCGATCATATGACATGAAGGAAGTCATGTTGAGGTATGATTGCTTCTGCGAATTTGATACTCTTGAGAGCGCTCTATGAATCAGTGGTTTGTCAAGTGCCACAAAGATATTAGAGGTGTCGGGCATATTGCTTCCTGTAGTTACATTGCTTGGTGTTCCTTCAGGTGTCAAGGCTGGCGTGAGTCCAGGTGTCAAGACTGGCGTGAGTCCGGACTCTGGTGTCACAACTGGTGTGGTGTGCCCACCCACCGGTGTTGATGTCCAAGACCCCGAAGAACTCCATTGTGAAGAGTCATAATGAGACGATGAAGCAGTTCTCCATGCATCTAATATGACACTACTTGAAGAATGGCCAACGTTGTCTAGAGTTGTGTACGATCCTCCGTCTTGCAGAGATTGGCCATGTGGGAACTGATGTGATGTGCTTGGTTGAAATTGAATCATCGAGGTGTCTTCTTGTAAGAATTGGCTTTGTTGTTCACACTGTTTAATCCATTCGTCCCGTTTTTTGCGTAGAATGATGATGTGAGCAACACAGTCAATGAGCAGTTTCATCTCCGCCGGCTCCATGTCCCTCAGAATGTCCGTGGTGATTTGGTTATCTGAAACAGACATGAGTACCAATATATACTAGTGGATCAAACTGATCAGGTATTCAGGTTAGGCATTAAATTTGGCATTAAAAAATGCCCAATATGGGCTTTCAAATTTGGTAGGGGGCCCAAATTTTTCAAAATGAAATAGCCCTTAATACCAGACAAAACATAATATCAAAATTTTATTTTTAAGGAATAAAAACTATACAGCAAAATTCCTTCGGCACGTTCAAAAACTATAGCGAAGGTAATTATTTGAAAAACAGCATTTAATATTTCTCACCTGATTTCATATATTATATTTTGTTTTAAACAAATTAGATAACAGAGAAAAACGTGTTTTGGCAATGAAAACTGACTATCGAAAATTTTGGTCGATTCCATTATTTTCCTTTCTTAAAGGACAAAGAAATTAAAGAGGTAACACTGGAGTCAGATTTAAATGAGAATTTTCCGAGGAAAGAATTGAAATAACTAAAAGGAAAGACTTTGAATAACAGTAAATTGGATATTACGAACAACCGTCGAACACTTGTACTGGCCAACAATGTAAATTTCGATTCGAACCGTCGGAAATTTCAATTTTGTGTTAAAGGAAATAAAGGAAAACTTACTTGCAAATGTTTCCACGTACTGCTGTAGTCCCCAGGCAGTTAGAAGGTCTGATACTGATACACTGTCCATGATGAGTCTTCAAGAATAACCAACTCACACAAGCACTCGACAACAACTAATGAGGAAGAACCAAGGAGCACTTGACTTGATAGCAACTAATGAAGTAATGAGACATTGCACCCAGGTTAAGGTGCTTATATAGGACCTTTGAACATCAAAGGTTGAATCCTCTTCGAGGGTACACTCCACTAAGAAGATTTAGATTACATAATAGGTACAAATTTTGAGCTGAACTAAATATTTTAAGTAACTAAGATACTATGTGAACAATAAGAAACTGGGTACATTTTTTTAGAATAGGTAGGTAAAATTTAAATTAATGTGTAATTTCTGTAAACTTAAGCAAGATTTTAATTTTATCATTAAGCTATTTCATTTTAGACTTTTTAGCAGACAATTCCTCTCCTTCGCCTGCGTCGTCTCCTAAAATTTCACTCACTGACATTACGAACGTACTTAATACAACCTTGCCTTGTCACACTTAAAAAGAAATGATCGAACCGAACACAACTATCTTTATTGGAAACATAAAACCTTAGCATGAAATCATACAAACCGCCCTATTTCTATGCTAAAAATTATGCAGACTTTACATAAGTCTATACGAAGAATGTCAATCATGTTAAATTAGCATGAATCTATAGCTCTTATTTTTATGTTTGTATAGTTTTATACGAACAGCCCTCATTGGCATGAAATGCATGCGTAAAGTAGCATACAATTACTTTATATGCGAAACACGTATGGTTTATGCTAATAGTTTAGCATAGCAGTTATGCTAAGACTGTGAGGTATACGAATTTGGCTTGAAGTTATGTCTTCAATTTTCCTGTATGTATAACTCTATGCAAACATTTTGCGTTGACATAAAAAGCATGCAGAATTAAGTATAAAGTGCCTTTTTGTACGAAAAATGCATGGTTCATGCCACCAAGTTTATGTTAAGCACGAGCGGTGTACCAATTTAGCTTGAAGTTATGTCTTCAAATTTCCTGTATGTATAACTTTATGCAAACATTTTGCGTTGACATAAAAAGTATGCGGAAATAGGTGTAAAGTGCCTTTTTGTACGAAAAATGCATGGTTTATGCGACCGAGATTATGTTAAGCACGAGCGGTGTACCAATTTGGCTTGAAGTTATGTCTTCAAATTTCCTGTATGTATAACAGTTACAGCCAGCTAAATAGCTGACTATACACCTTTTTATGCTGATCCAATTGTATGATAATTCTCACACTATTGTTATGCGTGAGAGCCCTTTGGCATAGGACAAGGCAGTTTTAGACTCAGACTTGCATCGAGCAAGATCTTAAATCGTTTAAGATATAATTTTATTTAATTATTAATTAATAAATTATTAATTTCTTATTCTTTACTTTCTAAGTTATTACTATAAGTGTATTCTCCATTTTATTAATTCATAATCTTATTCCTAATAAACTACTGTTTTCACTCACTTAAGTGTTTAGAACTCTTGTATTCTTATTATATTAATTTATAAGTATTTCAGTGTTTCGAAATAAACTTTTTTAAAAAGCCAACGGCAGGAGCCTGGCTTGTAACTGGCGCAGTCGATTTTAACGGATCAAGGCTTCCAAAAAGACCATAAAAAACTAAAAATTTAAGCAAAAAAAAAAAAAAAAAAAAAAAAAAAAAAAAAAAAACTCATCTTTGATAAATTTATAAAAGTGTATAACAGTGCCTAACAGTGTAATAGTGCCTGATTATCATTATTATTGGATTACCCACGGGACCATCTCTACGGGATAACTCCCATTTCTTCATCAGCCAACACCAAGAGACTACCTATTCACATCGCACCAGGAACTCCAGAGTCCAGAACCCCAGATCAGCACTCAGCACTAGAGACAACAGACACACATCGCTACCATTGTCTCAGGCGCTAGGCAGAGCAAGGACCCCACAAGGAGCTTCAGCAGTGGACTGTGAATCTTATCTCTTTGCACCGGCGATGTCATCATTTCTACTTATACTGTAAGAATTATTTACTTCACATTATTATTGTTTAAAGGTGTTTACTCCTTTCCTGACTTCCTAGTACTACTTAGTACTTGTTGTTTACCTTTTCTCCTTGTAGAATAATCTAATATTTTTTTATCTCACATATATTGTTTACTGGCAGTTTTATTACTCCAGATACTAGCGGTCACCTATTGACCTACTCATATCAATTATCCTTTCGCGTATAATTCTTGCTGTTTATTAATTTTATCCTTATCTTTTGTTAACGTTTTATTATTTTTAAAATTTCATCACGGATTCAGAATCCGATAATACCCAGTCAACTGACTCTGGGTCAAACTCTGATATCGAATATCAAACGGATTTAGTGGTTCAAGACGAACTTGTAAATCTATTTACCAACCTAAACATGGCTCCACCAGAATTGAAGGGCGATCATTTAAAGATGATCCCTGAATTCAGAGGGGAGGTCGCACTCCTATCTGAATTTATTTCATTGGGGGAAAGTCTGGTCACGCATTTTTATGATGCGGCCGATCCCAACAATTTTCAAAACATATTCCTAATGAATTCCTTAAAAGCTAAAATTTTGGGAGAAGCAAAATTAAACTTGAGTACCTTCTCAATCACTACTTGGGCACAGTTAAAAAACGCTCTTCTCACCACGTATGGCGACAAGCGGGACTCTTGTACGCTAACCTTAGAATTGTGTAATATGAATCAAGGGAATGATTCAGCTTTTGATTTTTATCAGCGGGTTCTAAAGCATGTTAACCTGCATGGAAATTATTTAAGTACACATACCGACATAGAAGGACCACAATATGTAAATGCGTACATTGGTAAACTTGGCTTGAGGACTTTCCTCAGAGGACTGGAAGAACCCCTTGGCTCGCTAATGCGAACCCGAAACCCAACTAACCTTAACGAGGCGTTAAATATTCTAACTAACGAATTTCAAATTGACGCTAGTAGGAAAGCCGGTCAGTACCAAAAGTTTCTACACAAAAATCAAAAATGGACACAACATGGAAACAACAATTCTGCCAAATATGTTCCACCTCCCATGAAAAATAACAATAATTACTCCCCAAACACCCAGTTTTCTCAAATAGGTAACACCGTCAACAATGTTCAACGCAATAACTATGCTCAACAGTATCAACCTAAACAAGCCAGCGGTGTCAACCGACAACCAACCAACAACAATTACTCTAACGTCTGGAACAGAAGTTCGGGACCTTCTACTAAGCCAACACCGATGTCAGCCATGACGACACGCTTGAACAACATAGAAATGGTTACACAGGGACAAGACGACATGGAAAACCCAAACTATGAAGAACAGGAGACATGCTATACCGAGGATACCTACCCGGATCAGGATTTTCGGGAACCAGCCTTGGAAACTCCGGAATATTGATGAACCTAACAAATCACGAGAATATGCTCCCGTTTCTCATCATCCCAGGATTGAATTTGAAAATGCTCATTGACACGGGGAGCACCAAATCTTTTATTAACCCAGAAAAAGCTAAAAACCTTTTTTCAAAATACATTGAACATGACCCATTTGAAATTAACACTGCTCATGGACGATCTTACGAAAAGTACAGCGTAACTATTCCTTTCCCACAAATTTTCAAAGCAAAAGGGAACATGAAGCTACATTTGTTCAAATTCCATGACTACTTTGATTGTTTACTTGGTATTGATAATATGAAAATCTTGAACATGATTGTCGATCTCAAAAATAACATGTTAATATCACCTACTGCTGAAATACCTATTTACTACAGAGACTCAGGATTTCATCTGAACCACATCACGTTAGCACCACAAGAAGAACAAGTAGTATCAGTCAGTGTAACCAGCCAAAAAGATGGAGAATATCTCATTCCGCACACCAAGTTGGGTTCTGCTTTCATACCCGAAGGTATACTCACGGTTAAAAATAATCAAGCTATCTGTATATTGGTGAATAGCACGGAATCAGACCAAGAAATTGTTGTACCACCTGTAGAAGTGTTACCAATAGAAAAGTATGATATCACCTCTACTTATTCAAATTTTAATATGATTCAGACAAATAACTCGGATTTCGATTATAGTAAAATTAGAACAGAACACTTGAATATCGAAGAAAAAAAAGCGACACTAAAACTAATAGAAGAATATCAACAAATATTTCACTCAGAGGACAAACCACTCTCATTTTCCAATACCGTCAAACATATCATTCGAACTACCGATGATGTACCTGTTTATAAAAAATCGTTCA
This sequence comes from Bactericera cockerelli, assembly GCA_024516035.1. Lineage (NCBI taxonomy): Eukaryota > Metazoa > Arthropoda > Insecta > Hemiptera > Triozidae > Bactericera > Bactericera cockerelli. Next base: position 489,029 of record CM044957.1, read on the forward strand.
GATACCCTCATGCACAAAAAGAGGAAGTGCAAAGACAGGTACAGAAATTGTTGGACGACCATATCATTCGACCATCTCATTCACCATGGGCATCACCACTTTTCCTTGTACCTAAGAAAACGGACGCCTCAGGTAAGAAGAAGTGGCGCGTAGTATTAGATTACTCACGTTTAAATGAGAAGACAATAGGGGATCGCTACCCTATGCCAAATATAACCGATCTTTTGGACAAGTTAGGTAAATGCATGTACTTCACAACGCTAGACTTAGCTTCTGGATTTTTCCAAATAGAAATTGATCAAGAGAGTATTCCCAAAACAGCGTTCAATGCATTCGGACACTGGGAATTTGTAAGAATGCCGATGGGCCTGAAAAACAGTCCAGCGACATTTCAGAGAGTGATGGAGGACATCCTAACAGGACTCATAAATAAAATTTGTGTTGTGTATTTGGACGACATATTGATTTTTGGAACAAGTCTTCAAGAGCACATAGAAAACGTACGCCTTGTCTTCGATAGATTAAAAAGAGCAAATCTGAAGGTTCAACTGGACAAGTCGGAGTTTTTAAAGAAAACTGTGGATTATCTTGGACACGTAGTGACACAAGACGGAGTTAAACCCAACCCTAAGAAAATTGAGGTAATCAAAAAGTATCCTATACCCAAGACTACTCGCCAAATCAAAGCATTCCTAGGACTTCTATCTTACTATCGTAAATTCATTAGGGACTTTGCCACCATCACAAAACCCTTGACCAAAAGACTCAAGAAAAATTCAAAAATCAACATAGAAGATACTGACTACAAAGAATGTTTTGAGTTATGTAAAACACTTCTAGTAGAGGAACCCATCCTTCAGTATCCCGATTTTTCCAAACCGTTCATATTGACCACAGATGCGAGCAACGTCGCAGTGGGTGCAGTATTATCCCAAGGACCAATAGGAAGTGACAAGCCTATAGCCTACGCTAGCAGAACATTGAACGAGAGTGAATGTAACTACTCTACCATCGAAAAAGAACTTTTAGCCATCATATGGGCAGTCAAGTATTTCAGACCCTACCTGTATGGTCAAAAATTTACAATCATCACAGACCACAGACCTCTCCAATGGCTATTTTCCATGAAGGAGCCGAGCTCAAAACTCACAAGATGGAGACTAAAGCTCGAAGAATATAACTATGAGATAGTCTACAAAAAAGGATGTATGAACACGAACGCAGATGCCTTATCGCGCATAGAATGTAATGCTGTGAACGCAATCCAGCAGTTTATTCAGAAGACAAAACAAGAAATTGCCGGTCAACTGAGTTCAAATGAAAACCCGGATCAGTCAAGCAATAACGAAAACTTGAATCAGGTAATTCCTGACAGCGATAATTTCTCAATAATACCAGAACCAGACGACACCTTGGACATCGCAGAAATTGACAAATTTATAGAAGATACCTACGAAAATTTGCATAATGAAGAAATGCCCTCTCAAGCGGACATAACACTACATCAAGAAGACATTGACCTCGAGACACTTAACACCATTCACTCGAGCGAAGAGAATCCCCTAATAGGTATTCCCATTAGTGAAGATCCACTCAACGTGGGGAGAAATCAAATAATTCTCTTGAGAAGTAACAACCCTCAAGAATGCGTGCTGAAGAACATTAAAATTCTTCACAAAGATAAACAAAGAAGAGAGGTACAATTATCTCCAAACAACCTGGAGAAGCAAATGATAGATTTCTTAAAAACCCAAATAGCTCCCAAGGTAAAATATCATCTATATTTCAAAGATGATGATTTATACCCCCTGCTGTCCAAAGTCCTTCAAAATTATTTCAAAAATTCACAGATGAACCTCGTAAAATGTACTAAGGTTTTAATTGATATAACAGACGAGAACAAGAAAATAGATACAATAAAAAAACTACATGATGGAAAAACAAATCACAGAGGAATGGATGAAACTTGCAGACAGATCAAAGAACTCTACTACTGGCCCAACATAGCCAAGTCCGTTCAAGACTACATAAATACTTGCGAAATCTGCCAAAAGACTAAATATGACCGACAACCCTTAAAACTCACATACAACTTAACACCCACAACATTAAAACCATTTGATGTATTGCATATAGACACAATCTCCTTTGAAAATTCAAAATATCTCACAATTATTGACCCTTTCTCAAAATTTGCTCAAGCACATCTACTTCGTTCATCCCATGCAACTGAAATTGCCGGAAAATTAATTGAAAGCTTTTGTCACCATGGTATTCCACGCCAAATAATATCCGACAACGGTGGCGAGTTTAAAAACTCTGTCATCAAAGAACTTCTATCTCTACACAAAATTAATATCCATTTTACTTCCTCTCAACACCCGGAGTCGAATGGAATAATTGAAAGATTTCACTCGACACTCATAGAGCACATCCGCTTACTAAATAATCGCGAAGAATTCAAGAATGACTCCTTAAGTACAAAAATGAAATATGCGCTTATCGCCTATAATCACACCGCTCACTCAGTAACAAAGCTTAAGCCCATAGAAGTTGTTACAGGTCATCTGGAACTTGCGGATGTTACAGAAATCAATACTGAGGAGTTAATTACCTCCAACTATGTAGCCCAGCATAAAGAGAGAACTAAACTTCTTTATCAAAAAATTCATAGCAAAATTTCAGACAGTAAAGAAAAGATCATATCAACTAGGAACCTAGGAAGAGAATCACTTCCTCAAATTCCTCAAGAAGTTTGGGTTAGAAACAAACAAAAACAAAGTAAAACTCAAAATAAGTATAAACCTGAGAGTATCAAAAGAATTGATGAAAAGTTGAAAACTGCCGAGATTAATCCCACCCACCACAACACAGCAGAGAAAATTCATCTTTCCAACATTAAAAGACCGCATAAAATCTTTCCAGGTTCATCTGCAGCTGCGGCGCAGAGCAATTCCGAATAAGAAATATTACCCAGAACCTCGGTGTCCTGCCAATCAATCTAGGCAAAGCAATGCTTCAAAAATCTACTCACACAAATAGTCCATTATTACGATCTCCAACCCCTTATGGAAGAATTTTCCAGCCTCAACAACCAATACGAGTACATTCAAGAGAGAACTGCAAATCAGACATCAGAATTAGCAAGTTTTACACAGAAAGAACTAAACAACTATTTTAAGATGGTAAATCACCTACAGAAAGTAACTCAAGATAAAATTGATGTGATTAATTTCTCCTTTCTTTCCCAAAGAAAGAAAAGAGCTCTGTTTCCCGAGTTAGGATCTCTTATTAAAATAGTTACAGGAAACCTGGACTCAAAAGACGAAGAACATTACAATCTCATTTTACAGGACTTATCCAAAAACCAAGATAACCTTAAAAATCAACTTGACCTACAGTATTCCCTAAATCAAGAAGCTGTTAAAAGGTTTGAATTGACATTGCAGAACATTGAACATAACGAAGAGCTTTTACATAGAAAAATTTCATTATTAGGTGATTTTTTCCAAAAGGAAGGGACACCTAGTCTTATGATAGCAGAAGATGCATTTCACCAAATAATAATATTGTATAACAACCTCATAAGTGTATTACAGGACATTGAAAATTCATTGACATTTTGTAGAGCTAAGTTGTATCATCCCAGTATACTGAGACCATCTGAACTTAAAAACGAACTTAATAGGTTGAAAACCTTTTATAGTAATAAAATTCCACTAGAAATTAATAGTATTTCAGACATCCAAAACCTCTTGGATGTCAACTGTAAGGTTGAAAACTCAAAGGTCATTTATTTCCTTTCCTTCCCCATCAACTATGATAGCCAATATGATTTAATTTTTCTCACATCCATCCCATCTCTAAATGAACTAGGCTTCACAACAATCATACCAAAAACCCATTACTTCCTTAAAGCTAATACTATAGTAAAACCTTTAAATGATATTTGTGAATTAAGTAAACCATTCCAGTGTTTTCAGAGAAATGTCAAAAACAACCTGAAAGAATGTGAGAAACAAATTCTCCTAAACGAAAAACCAGACTCTTGTGAACACATCACCTTAGAAATCACCGAGAACTATATTGATTTTATTCCGCAGATTAATATGTTTATCATTGTTTTTCCTTTTAGTGAAAGCATTAAATTAGAATTTGAAAAGGAAATTGAAATAAAAGAACTGAGGGGCATTTTTTTAATTGAATCAATTAAGGGTAATCTCATTTTCAGAGACGAAATACTAAGCTTTTCATCAAAATCTTCAGGAAAACCTACTATTTTAGAGGATGTGAACATAAAAATTGACAAATCAAAAATATCTAACTCGAAAATAAAGATCCATGATTTAAACCTGAATGATATTAGACTCAATCATTTAACCCCTACCAATTTAGAGATTCAAACTTCTTTTAAACCATGGAAGATATTAATATGTACCACTCTCTCCTTAACCCTCTTATTGATAATACTTGTTTTTAAGAAACCAGATTTTAGAATAATATTTTTGAAAATGTTTAAGAAAGAGGAGCTTAGAAAGGATCAAGTTTTTCCCACAGGTTCTTCAAATTTTAACCCATCACCAAAACAGGGAATCAATCCCAATCTTTCTCTCCCAGGGGATGCAAAGTTCTAAGGGTGGAGGAGTTACAGCCAGCTAAATAGCTGACTATACACCTTTTTATGCTGATCCAATTGTATGATAATTCTCACACTATTGTTATGCGTGAGAGCCCTTTGGCATAGGACAAGGCAGTTTTAGACTCAGACTTGCATCGAGCAAGATCTTAAATCGTTTAAGATATAATTTTATTTAATTATTAATTAATAAATTATTAATTTCTTATTCTTTACTTTCTAAGTTATTACTATAAGTGTATTCTCCATTTTATTAATTCATAATCTTATTCCTAATAAACTACGTTTTCACTCACTTAAGTGTTTAGAACTCTTGTATTCTTATTATATTAATTTATAAGTATTTCAGTGTTTCGAAATAAACTTTTTTAAAAAGCCAACGGCAGGAGCCTGGCTTGTAACTTAACTTTATGCAAACATTTTGCGTTGACATAAAAAGTATGCGGAAATAGGTGTAAAGTGCCTTTTTGTACGAAAAATGCATGGTTTATGCGACCGAGATTATGTTAAGCACGAGCGGTGTACCAATTTGGCTTGAAGTTATGTCTTCAAATATTTCATTTGTATAACTTTATGTGTGTGCATCGATACTGTTATGTTCAGGATCGTAAACACACACACACACACACACACACACACACACACACACACACACACACACACACACACACACACACACACACACACACACACCAACCACATACACACACACATTACACACACACAGTACACACACACAGTACACACACACAGTACACACACATACATACACACACGCAGTACACACAAACACACACACACACATACATACACACATACACATACATACACACACACACAGTACACACACACATACATACACACACACACAGTACACACACACACAGTACACACAAACACACACAGACACACACACAGTACAAATGAAAAATATTTGGGCAAAAAAGTGGTTTTTTGTGAAATTGGTATGAAAAGTTGAAAGTTTAACAATTGTCTTTAGTAATTCAGGTAATTTTTATAACATTTTACTCTCGAACATTTTGCTCTCAGATCATTCATTTTTGCTGCAGAACTCCCGTAAGTTGAGTTGATCATTTTTCCCCAATTCAGGTGGCCACTAATAATTTGTAGGTATATAGGTGCTCATATAGGTGCTCACTACAGCATTGTAGGATTTTTTCCAGTAAATCCAAATCTAATTATATAATCCATCTTTTCTGTAATTGCTGAGGACAAGTCGCTATGGACAATACCTCCATATATAGATTGTCGTTACGAGGCTGAATGGGTCCCGAAAACATCCAAACCCATGTTGACAAATTATTGTCTCCGCCGGGATTCGAGCCCGGGTCTAACGAGTGCAAAGACCACTGAGCCATGTGCTGTGGGAGCTGGTCCCGTCGTATATTAACATCAGGTATATGAATTGTACACACAATACTTTATACTCCACATAGGTGTTTCGAAGTTCAGTTCAAATGTTCCAAATGTCATTAAAAAAGGTTCTTTCACTCGTATACCTGCGATCCATGCAAAAACAGAGGATGACCTCTCTCCATTAGTGACCCAATTGATATACGTCGCCGGCTGGTCAATATGAGTGGTGTGGTTATACATAACATAATATAGGTATATATGCTTTAAATTTCCGAAAGCCTCATCACCGTTAAATATACCTTTAACCTTTGCCTCTAAAATCCTTCCATTGTGTATTATTACCTAATATTAATAGATTTCAGAGTCCATTTCTCGAGTCTAGCCCATAGCACTATTTCATTTATTTATATAAGCTACGCAACGCTCAGGTAGGTATAACAGGTAGGTTTAAAGGTATATTAATGTGTTTCCCACGGAATCTGTTTGAGTAATTACAACACAAAAGCTAAGAATAATATAGGTATTAGATAATATTCCCGGGAATTACGTTTAAGGATTATTTAACATGGGCGAAACACATTTGAAAATATTATCAAGGTTTCTATATGATTAATTTTTTGTAAAGGTATATCACATTATAATATAATACGTATTGTAGTATCCCCAGCTAAATGTAGAACCCTCGTCAGTAACTTAAACAGTAACCAAACCATCACGGTTGCAAATTATTGCCCCCGTCAGGGTTCGAACCCGGGTACTCATTCATGCGGGAGCTGGACTAGTTTAGCATATAATTCATGCTAAAGTATTTATGCTACCCTAAGAAAACAGTTATTTTATGTTAAGATTTTGTTAGCATGAAATTATACGAACTTCACTATACATGTTCCGCATAAAAAGCTTCTCTTAGCATACATGTGGCACTGTTAGCATACATGAGATGACGTCATTAAAACCTGTTGTATAAAATTAAGCTAATTTTAGTATAAAAAACTTTTATGCTAAAGCCATTTTTATACGAACGGCTCTTTTTGTGTAAATTATGCTAAAATTATGTATAAACGCGAAAAAATTGATTTTTTTTAGCATAAAATATGCTAAATTACTATAGTTTTTATGCGAATGGTTTTTATACAAACTTTTTAAAAAATCCTTTTTCAGCGTGTAGTTAGAACATTGCTTGAAAACTAGAAGATCGTAAGTAGTAATAATAACAACAATGAACTCCGCGATAATCATGAACAACGTAAACTGTAGAACCAAGAAAAACAAATTCAATGCTTTCAAATCTTTCAATAGGTATCTCATAATAAATATACTCACAAGAAAGAACATTTACATTAATTTAGAAAAGTAAATAACAGACTTGTAGAAACTCAGAAAACACAGTACCTAATAATAATAAACTGAGCAACATAGAAATAATAATAAACTATAATACTTAAAAATAATAACAGGAGAACACTCGGAGTTAACAATAGAAAGCAATTCTCAGGATGGACAGGGAAGAAAACAAAACGAAATGAGCTTTCCAAGAAAGGTGGGAGGGAGGGAGCTGATAATGACACTTAGCGGTTGAAAGATGAATGTTTAGCTGAGGAGAATCTTATAATAGAACTAATCTTCAACAGAAATGTGGTTACCTTTAATGGAAACGAAGACGAGAGACCTTGAATCCAAAGAGAAAATAGAGGATCTCAAAATGGATTAAAAGGTGGTTTGTAGAATTTTCACAGAAATCGTAGATTTTTTTTTAAATCATGGTAATAATTAGCCAGCGGAAGCTGGCGTAACGCTTGAGACTACTGCCCGTAGTCCAGAGATCCCGAGATCGATCCTGGGTTGAGGTAGACTTTTTGAAGAAAATTCTGTTCCTTCCAAACACGTGAGGCTGGCAATTCCGTTTATACCCAGGCAAGGTTAGGTTCATGTGGGTAGCTGGTTCGATTCCCAGTGAATGGAGGGTAAAACCCCCGTCCTGACTATCTATCTCAATCAGGATGTTAAAACCAAATGAAATCAACTGGTCTAAATAGATCTAATTAGGTTGCAGAGTTGATTGTAAGGGTTTGACTGCTGCTACCAGGTTAGATAATAATAAGACTGGTAGTCACTGATTCTTAATGGCCGAGTGGAGACTAGGCTTGCACGCACCGAGTTTTTTGTTCATTTTTGCAGCGAATTATGAAACAGGATCAGATTGATCGAATCTTGTTTTGCTCTTAAATCAAACTCTAGTGGACATTACAATCAATCACAGCGCATTTATATTAATAATTTAATCTTTATTAGGACGATAAAGAACAATATTTACAGTATAAAATTTAGAAAAAATAAATAAATGATTAAATAATGTGGAAAATAAAAAAGGAACATAATAAAAATGTCCTGAATAAAGGCCGAGGATATTACTTTTGGCAATCTCTTCCACTCAACCCTTAAATCAGCTGTTAGTTGGATTAACAAATCCTACATATTTAATCCTGTTTCATAATTCAGCCCTAAGTCGTTTTGTAGGACATTTTAATAACACAAAATTATAAGGTATTATCTGCTTATTTGATCAAGTCTCACAGAATAACAAAGAAGATGACAATACATCCTAAATGAGAACAAGTCTTAGTCAGCAGTGTGTCAACAACTCTGGAAAATCTTTTGTTTTTCCTGCATGGAAAATAGAAAGCACTTTATCTTGCGAGGAAACTGTTTTCATCTCTGCCTGTCTTTTATGCAGCAGGCAAACAAATGATTCTTTTCAAGTTTAGTTACAAAAAAAAGTTCCCTGAAAGGCCATTGTTCCTTTGTAAAAAACAAAGAAATAAGAAGATTAATTTACGATAAAATAGAACGCCTAAGAAATAAAATGTAAGTACATCGAAGAAAGAGGTTTATTTCATTTATATACAAAAAGAGGAGACCTTGTTTGTCAACAAAACAGTCGAACCATTACTGTTTGGTCGAGTTTCTGAGAGAGAATGAATCACAAAGTGCTTTCATTTTTTAAAAAACTAAAGGAAGTCCCAATAGGTCAATAAATAATATGATAATTTAGGTACATTCTTACAGCAACTAAATAGGCGAAATTACAACTAAAGCTTGTAGTATTAGTCGATGTGGTTTCGGTGCTAGACCAGCAATATAGACACTTTAAAATGGTTCGTAATCAATGGTGGACCCTGTATAATGTACATTTACCTATAGCGTAGGCGCACTTTAATATAATACTTTCTGCAACAAGACTTCAGTACTTTATATGATTTTATCTTCCTACTTACACTAATTAATCATACTGAACAGAATCACCTTTTTCTTTACAGTGTACCTACGTTTTATAAAAAATTCAAAGCATCTAACTTTACAAAAAGCCAGGTAGATGATTACAAGCTAAATGACAGTTTCTTCAATTGCTCATAACTTTCTTTCACTGTCATACAACAGTTCTATTAATATATTTTTATGTCTGAAAAAGAAAAGGCGTACAGAAAATCAAACAATAGCACTCGTACATCGTTTCTCATAAAAGATGAAAAACTCAAAGGAAAATGGCAGCGATTCCAGAAGAGCAAAGCACACAAGACTTTGGTCGGGAAATTGTTTTCAAAGAAAAATTTTCCACGAGATCGGTGCAAGAAGAAAAACAACAGTAATAGCGTTTTCTTTTTAATTTTTTTTCCCGAAGAAACCAATATTTGTTCTCCCTGTTTTCTTTTGTGGAGCACGCATGCCGTCTTATGGCTGCCATTACTTTCTGTAAGTGCCTGTCTAACTCCCCGTTAAGTTCATATTTACACACTTGCGTTTCCAGTTCTCTGCATGCTGGGGAGGGAGTTATTCCCGAATTCAATTCAAGAAGGTCGTTACTATTCAGCTCGGGAGTTTGCAAAGTGCAATTAAGAAAATAAACAACTAGATTTAGAAGAACCACCTCTGAACTTGAACATAAATAATCGGTAGAGTGGTTTAGAGCGCTGGCTTGGAACTAAAGAGTGTTTACATCGCAAGCCAATGCTATGCTCATGAGCAATAGAAACCTTGCTCTAGCTGTTGCATCGGCTTGCACTCCAGGTGACCTGGGTTTCGAATTCCGGTAGGGTCGGAATTTTTTCGACTCTTTATTTTGGATGTCAGGGCCTACTCTAGCCTCTTGATTACAACTTTACTGGGGTAATAATTGTGAAGTGGGCAACGATCAGTGGGGTCATTTGAAATTGGTATTGGAATATGATGGTTGGTTGAAGTATGATGCATTAGCATTGTGGGTAACGACCAGTGGCGGCATTACGAGATTGATTTTGGAATATGATGGTTGGTTGGGGATCTGACGCATTAGCATTAGTTTTTGTAATGTTGATGCTTCCCACTAAAAAATGTGAGATAATAACACAAATAACTAGCTCTTTATCTTATCTTATATCCATGAGCTATCCTTACAATTAAAATTTCAACTTCTCATCTAAATTACTTTTTATCCCGGTTTTTTTCACCTTTTTATACTGTTCTTTGCACGTATAAAAATACTTATCTTACATTGTTCTGGTTCAAGCGGTAAATTCACATGAAGCAATACCAAACTTTTGAACTCAATTTTATTCTTCTGTATCCAGTACTTTATTGTAACCATTTCTTTTATGTATCTATATCTACCTATGTACATACACATCAATGTATCCGCAATCCACAAACATACATACCTCTTCTCCCGAAAACTGTGAGATTGAATACATTAGTCGCTCGTAGATTGAGAAGTTTTTCCAAGTTGATAGAAAAAGAAAAACTTACCTCTATAAACTCTACATGCTTTCGAATCCGTTCAAAAGATACAACGAATATTCATGAGCTTTCAATACGAAATTATTCCCCCGGGAGGTGAATTGAATTTTTTTCCCTTTTTTGTTACTCCCTCACCGACCCCCCCGCCCCCCCTTACCCTCCGTCTCATAATATAGTTTCTTTGTAAGTTTCCTTCATTGTATGTTGCTGCACAAAGAGAGTCTAGTTGCATGGTAATATCTAGTTTCATTTAAAAAAAAAAAAAATATGCTTAGGGATAAACTCGTAGTTAAGATATACCTTTACGTACTACGTTACTACGTATAGTATAGTAGTGCTTTATTTAGACTGTCGGCTCGAGACAAGAAGTCCCATTACGCTAACAATTTAATATAGCACCTCTTTATTTATTGTAAAATTTTACATGATTAGTGATGTAGGTAAGAAATATCTACGTACAGACGTAGTACGTATCGTAAGTAGACAGCTAGACATACCATAGGACTCTGGGTACATGCTTGTGTAAGTTCATTGCATTCGTTTCCGGATGATCTGTCTTCATCCATTTCAATAGGGAAAAATACTTTGGATATTACTTTCTTCTTATAATAATATTACTTTATTATTATAAATACTAATCCCGAATTGATTCACATTGCTAGAGCTAAAAAAATTGAGGTTATGAAATGTTCAGAAATATGAAAAAAATTAAAATCGGAGCAAATTTTTTTTACAAAAACGAACGCAATACTTCCGATTTCTAATATTCGAAATTTATTGAAGTAACAGTAGCCTATTACTTCCCATATAAATTCGAAAATAAAAAGTGGCTGTATGGACTTATTTTGGTTCACTGCCAATAATAATAAAAAAAAAAAAAAAATACTTCCCATATAATAGTTGGATCTAAGAAATGGTTAGACCATTCAGGAAAGAAATTGATTGGAATTAATCCCCTTTAAGAGGAAATATTTCTTGCATCCTCGGAAGGACGTAAAATAATAATAATAATAATAATAAAAAAAAAAAAAAAAAAAAAAAAAAAAATAGTACCCTTGACTTTAGCGAGAAACACGGTGGGATAGAATTTTTCGAATTCTGTGTAGGCACATTAAATTCAAACAATTTTCAAAAGTTTCCATGGTGCGGAGGTTTATTAAGATTAAACTTTATGGTATCACATTTTCCTATGTAAATAGACCTTTAGAAAGGGCTATAGGTACATTTGAATATTTTTAAAAAATAAATTCAACTTTTAACAAAGCAAAGAAATTTGATAGGTACAAACACTGATATTGTTTGGAAGAGAATGCCGTTGGCATTAGCACCGCCCTTGATCAAGTTTTGTTTAATTAATTTCAATTTTTATGTAAATATTCTATGTACTTTATTGTAAATAAAACTTGATCTAACATGTTTAATAATAATAATATTGTTTCATGTAGGTAATCAGACATAGGAAGGGCCGAATTCTAAAACAGGATTGAATTTATGATATCAAGTCAGACCCCCCCTCCAGTCGTCGTTTCAACCAATCACAGTGCACCATAGCCTAGCTATCTAAAACTAGCTAAAACTCTGACAAAGGCGACGATTTAGAATTTTCAAAAAATCATTTCTAAATACACACTTAAATACCAAAAGGAGAAAATACACATATAGGAAGATTTAATCCTGTTTGATAGTTCGGCACTCTTAATGTACGGCAGTGCCCTGGTAGTCAAGTGGTTAACGCACTACTCTGGTAATCCAGTTAGCATAGGGATCAAATCCCACAAATAGGTTCAAATCCCAGTGCATGAATTTTTCTTCATTCATTTGAGTTTGTGACCACATCATAATAAGACTCTGAGGATGAGGTGGCAGAAAATGCTTTGAGCATTAACCTCGCTTGGTGGTTACCTACCACTTAAGAGTGTTATTATTATGTTTTTCACCTGTATAGGGCTTGACCCGTAATTACCTACCTATACGTCCGTTCTGCGGATTATTATTATTATTAATACGTTCATATTATTACTTTATAAAAGAAAACAAGAGGACGCATCGATTATAATTATTATTTGAAAATAACAAAGCCAATTCAATGTACAGTTGTACACCATGCAGGGTATTAGGTATTACAGAAGGTATGTATGTTCTAATATTTGACCTGGAAATCGTATGGAGAAGCGCAGGGAAAGAGCAGTTTTTAATTGTTGTAAAAAGAAAATAATTTTATGCAATAAAACCATTCATGGAGAAAAATACAATCCTCTTAGAGAGGGTACAAAAACAAAGTCCGCCGAGACTGGGGGGAGGTATGGTCCATAGAGACTGGGGGGAGGTAGAGTCCGTATTTGGAGACTAGGGGGGGAGGTAGGGTCCGTAGAGACTGGGGGGACGGGAGGTAGGGTCCGTAGAGACTGGGGGGAGGTAGGGTCCGTAGAGACTGGGGGGGGAGGTAGGGTCCGTAGAGACTGGGGGGAGGTAGGGTCCGTAGAGACTGGGGGGGAGGTAGGGTCCGTATAGAGACTGGGGGGAGGTAGGGTTCGAAAATATCCACAAAGCATGGAGGTGCTTGATCTGGATAGAGGGGGCACATACTTAGAGAATGTGAACCCAGACAATGCATAATAATTATTACATGGAGTTTCAGTGTTGGGTAAAAGTAACTGGAGTATGGAAAAAGGTATTATACTAAGTAGTTATATTATTTATACAAGATGTTCCAAGTTTTTTTGTGGGGGACATTCTAAGACAAAATCTCAGATGAAATTCTCGAGGAAATCATATTCTTAAAAGCGATTTATTTTAGTATTATTATTAAATGCTTTATTAGATAAAAAGACATATATAATATATGCACAATACAAATGATTATTTTAAATATAAAAAAAATAGAAAATGGAAAAAATATACACATTAAAATGGAAAGAAATAGATAAATACATAATTATGTCCTAACTAAAGGGCGGGGTTCTTGCCTATGGCAATCTCTTCCACCCAACCCTTAGAAGCCATTGAAAACTTGGAAAACCTGTAAGCTGGCCTGGCTTGTCAGGGTTGGCCAGTTCTCTTTTTATAGTCCTCTAGCGAGACACTGGTCCTCATTCTTCTTTTCAACTCTCTCATCCTATAACGACCAAAGAATTGTTTATGAAATATTTCATTTGATAAAATGTTTTGAATTATATTTAGAAAAACAGAAATCGTCCAGCGAGGCTAGAACTTGTATGGGTGACCATTTCAAACCTCATGATGCTGGCTCTTCCCGGCCCAACTCAGGCTGGGTGAAATTGAAAAAGAAACAGAAATTGTATGAACTCGTACTATTAATTAGGAGTACCGACTGATATGCACATGAAGATGTCGGGAAATGTTCATAGTGCAGCTTCATTCTGTAGGTAGGTGTAGGTGTAGAAGAATTTCAGCTCGAATAGAATTCACCCCCACATTATTGCTAAGTCAATTTTTCAACAGAATCCTCTTTCTACACTCCTACAGTGAGAAGTCGTCATATATGAGAAGCTTTCTTGTCTTTCTGATTAAAATTCGCAATAAACAAATTAATATTCCCTTTCTTTTCAACAATCTCTTCAACAACTTGAGATCTGAGAGAATAAGGAATTCCCATTTTAAAACTTTTAACACCGTTTCTCATTCTGGAGTTCCTCTTAGACCGGGGGTTCCCAAACTTCCTCAAGCCAAGGACCACTTTTGAATTTCATAATTTTCCACGGACCACTAGCAGTGGGTACTTTCAACAAAAGTTAGAGGATTTTTTTATTTGTAAGGATGATTCTTTTGTTTTGTTTTGTTTTTTTGTTTTTTTTTCTTTAGGGACCGCCTCGCGGACCACTTGAAACCTTCTCGCAGACCACCAGTGGTCCGCGGACCACAGTTTGGGAACCCCTGTCTTAGAGCAATGCAGTATTTAACTAACATCAAGTCAATCTAGACATGCAATTTCATTTACATCTTTCTTAACTCCTAATGCTTGATAGTAGATAATAATAATAATTCAATTTTATCTCTAAATGTAATTAATAATTAATAAGTAGCTAGCGAGAATTCATAGGTAGGTGTACTTAGAATTTAGTTTTATTTTTACCAGGCGTCTCTTTACTATCCAGGGCATTCGAGACGAGGCTTTTACCTCCGTTTGCTGGAAATTCACAAACTAGCTACTGGAATTAACTTAACTCAGCCTGAAAGGGGCCGGGAATAGCCCGCATCACGAGGGTTCGAATTCGAATGGCCACCTATTCAAGTCCTAACCTCAATGTAATCTAATCCGTTTCAAATGATCTAGAATTCTCGATTCTAGAATACCTAGCAGCTAAAATAAACGTCAAGTGTTTAAAGGGCTAGTCTGGTAATCCAGGTAGCGTAAGGAACCGTTGGTTCGAATCCCACCCAGTGCATGAATTTTCTAAGTTCATGTAATTGCAACAATACCAAGTTGCTTTTGAACATAATTAAAAAAAAAAAAAAAAAAAAAAATGATAATAGTGCCTTTAGATTCGAGCACCGGACCTGTAAGTTGGGAGACCTCGATGATCGATCCATCAACTGAAGTTGGCAATTTCTTACCTCTTCTTACCTAGAACTTTAAAAAGTTTTGCTGAAAATTTCCCTGCTCAACTTATGAGCCATTAGACTTAGAGGAATTTCTATTCAAAAATGAGTGCTCCGTATTTTTATCTTTTTTTTAAAGTCTCTTGTTCTATACTTTTTATAAGCAGCTTTGTTTTTGACAAAATAAATAGCGCCAGAGAGCGTGAAAAAGAGGGTGGAATAGAGAGAGAGAGAGAGGAAGAGAGAGAAGAAGAGAAAGCAAAAGAAGGTAGAGTGAAACAGCTAGACCTGCTAGACTGAGGGAGACATTGGAAAAAATGAGAAATAGAGGCAATTGAGGGAGATGAGAGAGATAATTATGAAAGAGGTAGACTATTTAAATAGAGATAAAGAGAGAACAAGAGAGAGAGAGAAAGAAAGAGAGTGTAGTGTCAAACAGGTAGACTGAGGGAGACATTGGAAAAAATGAGAGATAGAGGCGTTTAAGGAATACGAGTATGAGAGAGATAAATGTGAAATAGTGAGAAAATTAAAAAAGAGAGAAAGAGTCTGAATAGTCAGTAAGAGGAAGAGAAAGATAAGCAAGAGAGAAACAGGGAGATGAGACAGAGAAATATGAAAGAGTGAGACAATTAAAATAGAGAAAAAGAGAGTCAACGGAAAGATGAGAGAGAAAGAAGATACAGAGAGAAAAGAGGTAACAATAAAAGTCTAAGAAGGAGAAAGGGAGTGAAACGCGATTGAGGGATATGAGAGAGAAGAGAAGAGAAAAAGAATTAGATGGAAGAGTGACGGAGACGAAGATACAAGTGATGTTTGTCATGCTTTTGACTTGTGAGTAGTTGTTAGTAAGCACAGACGTAAAGAGAGCTTACATACATACATTGTCAGGGACTTGAATTAGGGAATGATGGCAAAATCAAAAAATAAAACAAAATAATAATAAATAAATAAATGGAGGACAAATCTGTAGACCAGTTTGGAATACTCATACTGACTAGCTTAAAGTGGGCATGGACTATCCACCAATCACAGCGCTCCATACAATACTTTCCACCAATCACAGTGCTCCATACAAAACTTTCCACCAACCACAGCGCTCTATACAAAACTTTCCACCAATCACAGCGCTTCATACAAAACGTTCCACCAATCACAGTTCTCCATATAATGTTGTGATTGGTCTGTCCGCTTTTTGGGCACCGACCTCAGAGGCTTGATCGATAAGGCGGCGGACTTGTAACCTGGAGGTCCGTGGTTCAACTCACAAGTTAAGCAAAAAATTAGTAAAACGAGTTTGAATAGTTGTGACAACACGAAAGTGATTAACACAAATATGATATTTTTTCTGCTTTGAGCTATGAGTCAGCAAATTAACTATTTATCACATTCACAGTTATGTAAAATTACCAAACTTAACCTATTTATATTTTAAACTTTTTAGAGCAATAAAATTGTAAAGTACCGGGGCCTGAAGTATTCCTTGTCTCATAATTCCAATGTTTGGTTAACGTTCTTCTTAGTCAACGTCTTACTTGTTTGCAAGAAAGTCTTCTAATTCCCCTAAAACAGAGCGAAATTTCCTCTTAGCAAGTCAGATTGTTCAAAATGTTCAACTTACTGTGTCACTTGTGTTTTTGTACCTACAGGAAAATATTTCCGTCGACTTTGAAATCCTCAGTATTAAATTTTAACTTGAGATAATTTTTTAATTGTTTTAAATTGTACTTGTACAATACAAAGGCATACGTGTAGGCAAGCATATTTCTTTGTTGTCATTACAACATTCTTAACCTCCACTACCTATCTTATATACAAAAACACTGCCAATTGTGGACACAATACTTCCTCGTGACTGTTTCACATTGTATGCACGTGCGAATTTTGAGATTTTATACTTAATCACTTGTATCTCCAAAACGGCTGAACCGGTTTTCTTCAAATTTATTTTATATGGTAGAAAACCGTTTTTTATACATTCTAGAATCCACAAAAAATTCTGTATCGACAAGTGGTAGACCTTATTTTTTTGACTTTTTTGTCAAAAATTTCGGATTTTCTTTAATATCAGAGTTAAATTTTATTTAATTAAAAAAAAAATATAAAACAATAATTAATATACGTACAAAATTTCATCAAAATAAGGTGTACCGTTCATGAGATATAAGCGTTTAAGTAAAAAGTTAGTGGTCAGGCGCATGGTCTCTTTCACCTAGAACCACAGGTACGAATTTGATGAATTTAAAATGGGACAATCTACAGAATGTCTCCTATATGTGTGCTAAATTTCATCAAAATCCGTTGAGTATTTTCTGAGATTAGCGCGTTACAAGGAATCGTTTTAACAGACCGACGGATCGACAGACCGACAGTCCGGAAGACGGACACAAAACCAAAGTTGCTCAAGAGGTTATAAAACGTCCAGAAATATGAAAAAAATTGAAATCGGAACAAAAAATCTTCTTTTTTTTTACAAAAACGAACACAATACTTCCAATTTTTAATATTAGAAATTTCTCGGAAGTAAAAAATCACGTTATTTTCCTCTGATTTTACAATATTTGGAAGAGGATGCCATGGGCATTAGCGTGTTATTTTGCTAAACATGGGTCCGAAAATGGACCCTAATAGAGATAGGCAAACCCTAATGTGGGTTTGCCTAGCTTTAAGTATTCTTACTTAAAAATTTAATCATTAAGTAAGGAATAAGTATATTTATTGAAGGGGAATAACCCTATACAAACAACAGAAACACGAAATGGTAACACTTATGAAAATAGTAATAAAAAATTACAAGTATAAGTTTTAAAAATATCACAGTAAATATGGAAAAAATGAGCTGTCACAATAATGTTTGAGAAATAGCATAGAAACAATCAATAAATAAATAACTCAGTTGTTAAGCACACTTGTCATGCGGAAGGTCCCGGGTTCGATCCCTCGGGCCGACAAAAATTTGTATTCTAAATTTGGTTACGATTGTTTGTAAGGGATAGCTTCCGGTGCGCTAGTGTTGACCCAGCACCTAAATGGGAAATATTGTGTCACTTCTCGCCCATCAGAGGGGAGGCATACTACGGAATGGGCAGGCTACAACACAGACCACAAGTGTCTACAGTAGCTCCTGTTTCATGGCTACGAAATAAAAAAGCTGTGAAACACTCATCTTAAAAAGAAAAATGAAACACGAAATTCCAATTAATTTTTTTTTTTTGCATAGGGCCTGCCATCATAATGATGCTTCATGGACTCCACGGTGCGTATTTGATGTTTTTCTCTGATCAGAGGCTGAGTGCGCAACATAATAATTGAGCTTACTCCAATTAGAAAATTGTAGAGCCCGATTTTATTTCTATAATTGACTTGGAATACTTGTACATGTGCAGGGATCTTCTGGGAAAATGTATTGTAGCGGATTTCAATGTATTATATTATA
>CM044957.1:507907-540759 GCA_024516035.1 Bactericera cockerelli
CAGCCATTCTCGAGATACGGGGGGTGGGGTGAGACTTTATGCTCACCCTGTATAAAACTTTAGCGCTGCCTATGAATGTATGAATTATTTTCAAACTTCCCTACTTATGATAAGCTCTCAACAAAAGTTTTCAACGGAAAAGTCAAATGAAAGTCGATTCATTTCTTCGGCATACAGCCAAGAGAGCTTTCCAAAATCGAAAGCAAGTAATGTGTTCCTTTGTACTCGTATCATCCGCGTATAGTGTTCAAAAATAGTGTCTCCGTGGTTCAGTTTCTATCACACAGGGTTACCATGCTAGTGGTTCAAGTTCGATTTTTTGTTTGTTTTTTTTTCTGAACTAATGCATCACAATATTTTAACCAAAAATAAACGTCCAATATCAATCTGGTGCCAGCCTCCGTGGCGTAACGGTTGTGACTACTGCCCGTAGTTCAAAGATCCTGAGTTCGATCCCCGGTCGGAGCAGTTCTGTTCCTCCGCACATCTGAGGCTGGCTTTTCCGGCCCTACCCAGGCTGGGTGATGTTAATGTGGGTAGCTGGTACGATTCCCAGAGAATGGAGCGTAAAACCCCCGTCCTAATCCAGGACGTTAAATAAAATAGAATCATTGGCGTTAGGAAGGGCATCCAGCCGTAAAAAAAGTGCCAAAACCAATCAACCTCAACCATGATGTTGAACAACGTCGACCCTGCTTGAGCGGGATAAGACAGAGTAAAAGAAGAAGAAGAAGAAGAAAGAAGATCAATCTGGTAATGCCACCAGTGCCACCACTGATCGTTGTCCACTCAACACTACACCAATTTTCCTCACTAATCTAGGGTAGGCCCCAACATCCAAAGTACAAAACATAAAAAATTCCGACTCCGCCGGGATCCGAACCCGGGTCACCTGAAGTGCAAGTCGAGCATGCTACCACAAGACCAAGGTGACTACTCACCCGACAAAGGTCAGTACTTTTCCAAATACATAGTTGGAAAAATCTTTATAATATGACAGTAATACCAAGGTATAGAAAAACCTATTTTTTCAAATTATTTTTTTGGCGCTACACCCTACTCTCCATTCCGCTTCATGAATTCCTCGTCCCATGTGCAAATGCCGGGCAGTATGGTGCTCTGCTCTCCCGCGTGAATTTGAACCCCATCATTAATTAACTAGATTCCTGTTCCTTCTTTTTATTTACTACTGAGTACAACAGAACTGGTCATAGGGTTAATTCACGGGAATTAAAAACCATAAAAAGTTAGTTTTAAAAACGAATTGGTAAAAAAAAACTCAATAATAGCATAATTAATCATATTATTCCGACAAGTGAATGAAGGAGGTGTGTACCAAACTGAGTGATGATGGAGGGACAAACTCTTAACAGTATAAATGTTTTTGATACAACCCCCATCTAGGATGAATAAAAAAGTTGGTCAAAGCAGGTCCCCCCCAAAATATCGGCAAAATGGGGCCGAGCCCAAAAAGTTCATGGTATCAAAAAAATGATAAGAATAGATAGACCCCTATTATTTTTTTATTGTAAGAAGAAGTTGTTTTACTATAATTTTCGTATCTTTTATCGTCTAGCCAAAACCGTAAAACGCCGCAAGGTGGCGGGCAGAAGACCGCCATTGGCAGAACCGATTTTATCGAAAAGTTTCGTATCGCGTCCTCTTCATAAATAAGGTTTACACACCAAATTTCAAGTCTCTAGCTCTTACCGTTCACACGCACACACACGGACCAATGGCTGAAACTTTGGATTTAGGCTCTGGGGACCCTAAAACGTGGTTGGCATTGAAAACTGACTAGGTATCGAAAATTTTGGTTGATTTCATTACTTTCCTTTCTATAGGACAAGAAAAAAATAAAAAAAATAGAAGAGAATGCCATAGGCGGTGCTAATGCTCAAAACTTGACCAAGTTTTGTTTAATAATTTTAACTTTGTTTTTATAAATGTATATATGTAATATTGTAAGTAATATTAAATTTGTTTAATAATACAAAAAAGAGGTTTGGACCTGGATTGTTCTCTTCTATCCAGGCTTGACTGTATTATTAGGAAGCTTCTCGTATATGCGGATGGTATAATATGTATTAGAGCCAAATATAGTGATGGAATTAATGGAATACCTAGAGACCGAAATCTCGTAAAACAATGTTTTATTTCCCCCCCCCCCATTCCGCCCCCCATTAAATATTTTCTATAATATTATTTATTCTAATTTCAGATAACCCGAGTTATCTCCAATAATATACCAATACCTCTAGTTTTTTCTTTACTCCTTTCTCTCCCCAAGTTTTATTGCAATTTTAATTTATTAATATTATTATATAGGACAGATTCTTTTCTAAGACATATTTATAATTTATTGATACCCTTTTTTCTCAATATTATTCCCACCTACTTTTTATTTTCATTGGCACTTATTATCTAACATTCTTCCACTATCATTAATTTCAATATAATCTAGATGTATTTTTCTTTTTTCTTGTAATTATCTCGATGTTAAAAACTAACCATTGTTTAAAACATCAATAAAGATCAACATTTTCAAAAAAAAAAAAAAAAAAAAATGTTTTATTTTACAAGACATGAGAAATTCTATTTAAAATTCCATCAAAATTATTTAAAAACGTTCATATAACTGCTTTTTTCAACAGCTAGGTCATCTCGAGACGGGGGTGTTACCCTCCATTCACAGGAAACTTACAAACCTGCTACCCACATTAACCTCACTCAGCCTGGGTTGGTATGGAGTGCCAGCATCACGAAGTCTTCACTTCGCTGGACAATGTTTAGCTTCGGTGATCCTACGAGAACCAATGCATTCAAGGTGCCATCGACGCTGGTATATGACTACTTTTATTCTCAGAATAAAAACATTGAATAGACAAACTAATAATAATATCGTCTTATTTATACTGCCCGTCAGGACTTTAAGTCCCATTATACCAGCAGTAACCCGAAGACATAATATTATGTGGTAAAAATCCCAAATGGGAGGATAACTTGTCATGTCTCGGCTGGGTTTGGAACCCGCGACCTCTGGTACCTCTGAATTTGAAGAGTGCCGCCTTTACCACTGAGCTATCGGGACAGGAATAGTGGGGTATAATTTGAAATGTGCTGATACCGTAACAATACGAAGCCCCCTGCAGTATAATTATGTATATTAAATGAAAATACCAGAATAATTAACAGAATAATACTCGCACTGCCATGGAGGTTAAATTAATTTTGTGTGTCAGGAAATTTGGCAATAAATAATAATAGAACGTAATTATTATAATTATACTTTCATTAAATCACAGAGATATTTTGTTTGATATTATTATCATGCTCATAAAGTGCTTAATAATATTATTTCAATTAAATTGAAAATTATTATTATTATGAAGGAAGTAATTAATTTCATTCTGAGTGCAATCATAGAATTTTTTGAAAATTCAAATTACCGCGGTATGATAAAAGAACGTCCAGAAATATGAAAAAAACTGAAATCGGAACAAAAAAATTATTTATTTATTTTTACAAAAACGAACACAATTCTTCCGCTTTCTAATATGTATTAAAAATATCTCGGAAGAGTTAGAGCGCTAGACATTGCACACATGGTGACCTGGGTTCGATCCCCAGCGGGGCAGGATTTTATCTGCTCTGTACTTGGATGTTCGGGGTCCACTCTTAGCTCGTGAGGAAAAATGAGTTGCTGCTCTAATGTGAGCAGCGATCAGTGGCGGAGTTATATGCACAAATAAGATATTGGGATATTGAAGATAGGGAAAATTCCTAGAATTCTGCGCTAGTCACAAAAAATATGATATGATAACACAATTAAACACATTTTTTTGATTTTTGATACATACCTACATAATAATTAATATAATCTTGTTTCTTCCTTGTAACCCAAACTCAGTACACAGAAGCTTGATCAAAAAGCAGCGGACTCGTATGTAATCGATGGTTCAAGTGATCGAGTCCCATGTTCAGCAAATATTTAGTAAAGCGAGCAAAGTTTTATTTAGAATGAAAAATGTGATATCACATCGTGATTAACACAAATATTATAAGTTTTCTTTTACATGCCATATTTTTTATATTTATTTTGTTATTTTAATTTTATCATATTTCTGTTAATCACTTCTATGATATCACAAGTTGGTAATCAAACGCGCTTTACTAAATCTACGCTGAATCCGATACCTGAACCACCAACCTCCAGGTTATAACGATCAAGCTACTGAGGTCGATTACTTACTTTTTTTTATTTTTCTCATTATTAAGTATTTTTAAAATATTTTACACTTTACAAGATACGTACATGGTGTTTTTTTCATTCTATAAATATCAGTCAAGTTTCCTATAGCTCACTTCACGAAAATTTCTTCAGCCATAGCTTTTTAACGTCTAACAATGTTATAATTATACCGTTTTCTATAGATTTCATGAAAAGCTAACTGAAACGATGATGCGTAGGTGGTAGGAGTAACAGTGTCAAAAAGTTGTAAAAATTCGGGTCACGTATTTGATTGGGACAGGAATCACACCTCCGCTTGTTGGCAGTTAAAAAACAATGTTACCTCAATCGAATTTTAAGCTGACTGCACACTATCTGAACTTAAAAAAAAAGAAAAAAAAAAAAAAAAAAAAAAAAGATGAGAGTTTCACAGCCGTTTTTTTTTTCGTAGCCATGAAACAGGAGCTACTGTAGACGCTTGTGGTCTGTGTTGTAGCCTGCCCATCCCGTAGTATGCCTCCCCTCTGATGGGCGAGAAGTGACACAATACTTCCCAATTAGGTGCTGGGTCAACACGAGCGCACCGGAAGGTATCCCTTACAAACAACTGTACCAAATGAAGAATACAAATTTTTGCCGGCACGGGGGTTCGAACCCAGGACCTTCTGCATGGCAAGCGAGTGCTTAACTACTGAGCTAATCGCGCGCTCGGGTTGTAATTGATCGGCGGACATGTCATCGGAGGTCGGTGGGTCAAGTCCCACGTTACGCCAATAATTAGTGAATCCAGTTTGAGTAGTAATATCTCGAAAGAGTGATTAACACAAATTTGATAACTTATAAATTGACTCACTTACTATTTGAATTATCCAAAGCAGATCGACTTTTTTAATGTGGGTTTAACGTTCCTTTCAACTGCATGGTATAATTACGACGCGACGGTTAAATCTTGTTGCTTTGGTGTGAACAGCGACAAGTGACGGAATTATAGGCAAAATAAGATTTTATATTTTAGGAATGTTACGAAAAAGTCTTTTATACTGATAATACATAAAAATATCACATTTGAAGGGCACTGAGGAAAAACGACTTCAGAATTTTTTTTCAACAAAACGAGTGTGCGGTGCCATCTAGTAGCATTGTGGGAGTACTATAATATGACTGAATCGAAAAATGGCAAGAGTGACTTGAGTCCATTGAAATAAGCGTAAGAACATCCGCCCTGCTAGGGAAGTAAGAACATCCGCCCTGCTAGGGAAGTAAGAACATCCGCCCTGCTAGGGAAGTAAGAACATCCGCCCTGCTAGGGAAGTAAGAACATCCGCCCTGCTAGGGGAGTAAGAACATCCGCCCTGCTAGGGAAGTAAGAACATCTGCCCTGCTAGGGGAGTAAGAACATCCGCCCTGCTAGGGAAGTAAGAACATCCGCCCTGCTAGGGAAGTAAGAACATCCGCCCTGCTAGGGAAGTAAGAACATCCGCCCTGCTAGGGGAGAGCAACGTGAGTCTGAGCGCCCAATTTGATTTTGAGCACACCGAAGAAAGAAGATGTTGTTTTAAAAGAAATATATTATATCAATATTTATTAAAATAAAAATAAAAAATCCTGCATTGAGATCCAGCCAGCCAGCCAGCCTAACAATCGCAGAACTTTTAACCGCTATGTTCCTCAAAAAAAAAAAAAAAAAATTGATTTTTCTCAAATTCCGTTTGACGGAACTTAGCTCGTTCTTCCCCAGCGCCCTTCATTTGTTATACTACTAGATCCCACTAGCACACTGTCACCCTTACCGTCTTGTTGTTAATGAGGAAGGTGAGAATGGAGGGGGGGCGGGAAGGGGGGGAGGTGCAGGAGGCTTTCAGCATGTCTCCCGCCTTGTAGAAGCTCTGCTCGCACCAGAACTTGATCTTGCCTGGGAGAGAGTCTGAAACACAGAATGGTGAACTTTTATTTTGTGTAATTTGCCTGGAAATCGGAAAATTGTTAACACAAGAAACACGAGACAGAAGAGTCCATAATTTCATGATACAAATAATTTCTCTCGCCATACAGAGAGGATTTTTTTTGAAGATTTTTTTTTTTTTTTTTTTTTTTTTTTTTTTTATCTTTATCGTATGGCTCTATTTACAGCCTCCGTGGCGTAATGGTTATGACTACTGCCCGTAGTCCAGAGTTCCCGAGTTCAACTCCCGGCTGGGGCAGACTTTTCGAAGAAAATTCTGTTCCATCCAAACACGTGAGGCTGCTATTTCCGGCCCTACCCAGGCTGGGTGAGGTTAATGTGGGTAGCTGGTACGATTCCCAGCGAATGGAGGGTAAAACCCCCGTCCTAATCCAGGACGTTAAATCAAATAGAATCGTTGGCGTTAGGAAGGGCATCCAGCCATAAAAAACGTGCTCCACCCTACCAACCTCAACCATGAGGTTGAACAATGCCGACCCCAAAAGCAACATAAGCTAATATGGGATAAAGGCAAGGGAGATATATCGTATGGCTCTATTACATAATCTCAAAGTGAGAAGACTTTTGAAATAAACTTGATCAGAAAATCTGATGGCAGTAATTGTCTGATTTTTGAAGAGGAAAATTGGCATCAAACACCAGCGTAGGTTAATGCCTGTGAGCCGGCGAGAAGGTTTTTTCCCGTCTTAAAACCTCTTCTTGGTTGTGTTTTTACTATGTGTTGCCCTGAGACTGCCGTGTGGCATCAGGGATACAGAGAGGAAATAGCGCGATTATCTTGGGTACCATTCCAGGTGGTGTGAAGTTTGAGGACATATTTTATCTGTAAAAATATAGTACTGAAGAGTTGAAAATTGACTGCACAAAAATTGCCTGGTCTAGTAGAATATGAATTTATACTTTTTAAATGTATCAGAAATTTGACCTTTAAAGCTCAGGTAGGGCCGGAAATGCCAGCCTCACGTGTTCGAAGGAACAGAATTTATTTTTGAAAAGAGTGTCCCAACCAGGGATCGAACTCGAAATCTCTGGACAACGGGCAATAGTCTCAAACGTCACTTCACGGAGGCTGGTACCTACCTATAGGTTAATATTTTAACGACAAAAATTTTTTAATGTCAATAGTAATGCAAAAAATCTTCGAGTTTCTCAAAAAAGTGATTGAAAAGGAAAAGCACTATTTTCCTTTTTAATTTTTTCCGCTTTCATGAAAACCACAAAATGAAACACTCCCGACGAGCTTTGAATTTCGTGGAGAAAAAGAAAAAACCAAAGAAGAAAAAACAAAAGGACTGTGAAAGAAGAAGAAACAAAGGGGAGGAGAGAGAGAGAGAGAGAGAGAGAGAGATAGATGGATGAGAGGGGGAGAGAGAGAAAGAGAGAGGGTAGAGAGAGAGATAAATTGAGAGGGGGAAAGAGAGAAAGAGAGGAGTGTGTGAGAGAGAGAGATAAATTGGAGGGGAAAGAAGAGAGGAGTGAAGAGAGAGAAGATGATTGAGGGGGAAAGAAGGTGTGTGAGAGAGATAGATGGATTAAGAGGAGGAAGAAAGAGAGAGAGAGAAGTGTGTGTGTATGTGAGAGAGAAATGATTTGAGAGGGGTAAGAAAGAAATAAGGAAAGAGAGGAGTGTTTGAGAGAGAGAGAGAGAGGTGAATTGAGAGGGGGTAAGAAATAAAAAAAGAAAGAGAGGAGTGTTGGAGAGAGAGAGAGAGAGAGAGAGATGTATTGAGGGGAGAGAGAGAAAAAGAGAGAAGTGTGTAAGGGAGATGGAGAGAGAGTTGAAGAAGGGAGAAAGAGCGAGAGAAAAAGGGAAGATTGATTTCATTCCAGAAAAATATACCCTGGAAGTTAATTAATTCATTAAGGCACTACTTGCCTTGATTGCAACTATAATTAAGGCTTCTGAGAAATAATAAAGTAGACAAAAGCTCAGAGGTAACATACTTGCTTAGGATGTGAGGGGTCACGGGTTTGCTTACAGGGCAAATATTTTTCTTCACTTTTTATGATAAAAAGAAAAAAGAAACATTTTCTTTTGTCGACTTGGAATCAATTCATAGTCCAACGACTAAAGCTCAACAAAAATTAAACACTGCCAATTGTGGACACAATCACACAATACTTCCTCGTGATTGTTTCACATTATATACACGTACACGTGTCAATTTTGAGATTTTATACTAAATCTCCAAAACCGCTTAACCGATTTTTTTTAAGTTTTTTTTTTTTATATGGTAGACTACTATTTTTCCTACATTCTAAATTCCACAAAATATTCCGTATCGGCAAGTAGTGGACCTTATTTTTTGACTTTTTTGTCCAAAATTTCGGATTTTCTTAAATATCAGACACATTAACGCACACTTACTCTTTGATTATATTCAAGGATTTTTCCCAACTTATAAATGAGCAGCGTTAATAGGAATATTTTTTTTATACTGTAGCTACCAAAGAAAACAGATATTTCAAGAGAATTAAGTTAAAAAATAATTTAATTATAAGAGGACTTAAGTTTTCTTTCCGAAGTCTAAAAATCTGGTGAAAGAGGCGCCTCCACTAATGTGCGAAGAAAATGTATCTTCAAGTGTAAACAAAGTATCTATAGATTAAATAACTATGTTGGAGAGGGGGAAGTGGGAGAGGAGAAGGCCGCAGGTGAGGGGAGAAGGCGGAAGGGGAAGGGGGAGGGGAAATGCGAAAAAGTAGAATAATGAGAAGTTGAATATACAAAAACTCCTTCAAATATTTGGAATAATCATAACAATACAACCAAAGCAATATATTTCACCACATAATAATGGTATCACAAAGACAATAGTATGTGACGATATTAAAAGTTATCATATTTGTGTTAATCACTTTCGTGGTAGGACAACTACTCAAACTGGCTTTACTAAATATTTGCTTTGCTTGGGAGTTGAACCATCGATGAAATAAAAAAAAGACTTAGTGATAAATGGTAAAAAAGCTATTCACATGTTGTTCGGTATTGTGGACTGTATAACTAAAAACTAAAAAGAGTAAAGACAAAACTCGCGAAAATTAATGGGCAATTTTGCGAAAAAGATGAATGAATATATTTTGGAAAGAAAAGCACACTACAAGGGAAAAAAAAATCCTAACCTAACATTTTACAATACAAACAATGAACCTAGAGTAGCACATTGTATATACGAAATTGAATAGGCGTTTTTTAATGAATACAATATTCAACATAGAATACAATATTCAACATATTCCCCCCACAATGAGGCCATGAAGGGCTTCATTACCCAGAAAATAGGTTAATAAATTTTCAAAGTTTGAAATTTACCAATTTTTGTACAAATATGATATAATAGCTAGACATAAAAATAATTTGAATAGAATGAAATAATTATGCAAGCTATTAACAATTTAAAAATGAAAATATTGTGCTATATGTCATAAAATAAATGACCAAATAAATTTTAGGTAACCTTGGGGTTAAAACTTCAAATAATTTTTTTTACGGTATATAAACAAAATATTAATTATGAATTAGGCAAACAATTCTAATGCTAAATGCCATGAAAAAATAACATTAAAAGGCTAAAAAATTATTTACAAAAAAATCTATCAACCAAATGGTGGGTCAAAGGTAAAGAGGTTTGAATCTCAGGACATAAATTTTTTATAATGCCATAAAACACAAATATATGAATTTTTTTTGTCTATTCATGGAAAGAAATATTGAAATTGTCAAAGACCATAGAAAATAAGTTGTTTTCATTGGTTGGGTAGAGGACATAATTTAACTACTGGTCTTTTGAAAGTATTATTTTGTACTCTAACCTTAGCTACTCTTACAACATTGTCCTTTTGATTAGGATATACTTCTTCTACCAAACCTAAAGGCCACTTGAGGGGTGGTACATTGTCCTCTTTAATGACCACCACAGTTCCTACTGTAAGATTTGGAACTAATGGATTGGTCCATTTGGATCTTTCTTGTAACGAACTGAGATATTCAACATTCCATCTCTTCCAGAAACTTTGAACTAATTGATCCAAAAGTTTGAATCGGGTTAGACGATTAATCCTGTTTTCATTGACCGGAGCAGCTGGAAGATGAGATAGTGGAGTTAATTTCAGAAAATGTGCTGGCGTAAGCGCCTCCAAATCATTTGGACTGCTGGACAAAACACAAAGAGGTCGACTGTTCAGTAAGGCTTCCACTTGGGTTAACACTGTTGTTAACTCCTCAAACGTCAATATTTGTTCTCCTATAATTTTCTTGATTTGTGTTTTACAGCTTCTCACTGCTCGTTCCCAAATTCCACCCATATGAGGTGCACTAGGTGGCACCATCTTCCAATCAATTTTTTGATAAGTAAGTTCTTCACCAAAGGACATCTTGAATTTCTCAGTATTTAGGAGCGCATACAATTCATTCAGATAGTTTTTAGCACCTATGAAATTTGTGCCATTATCTGAGTGTAGGGTTGCAACAGGTCCTCTCCGTGAAAGGAACCGCTTGAATGAGTTGAGAAAGGCCTCTGTTGAGAGGTCGGAGACTAACTCTAGATGTAGAGCCTTTGTTGCCAAACAAATATACAAACAAAGGTATGCCTTTTGAGTTTTATTACCACGGTGTTTGGAGAGGGTAATATTGTAGGGTCCTGCAAAATCTAATCCAGTATGCAGGAATGGTTTACACTCTTCAACACGAAACTTAGGTAGATCAGCCATCTTGGGATATTCACCATGGGGTTGAAACTTGAAACAGAAGTTACATTCTTGCACTACTTTTCTCACCAAGGGGCGAGCTGCAACAATCCAATAGTTCTGTCTGACAATAGATAACAACAATGCAGGTCCAGTGTGATAATTTTTTCTATGGAGAAATATCACAAGCAGCTTCACAACATATTCGTCCTTGGGTAGGAGAATGGGATGTCTACTATCAAATGGTAGACTGGAATTCACAAGTCTTCCTCCAACACGTATAAGTCCATGGGCATCTTTGAACGGGGTCAAATTTGCAAACTTCTTGACAAAATCTCGCTGTGAGTAATGTTTAGATTGAACAGCCAGTAGAAGTTTTCTCTCTACGAATTCTAAGTCTTCCACAGAAATTTGAGAATGAATGGGAAGTTTCTTTAAGAAACGATAAACAAAGACCAATATCCGTAATATTCGGATCCATGAAGAATATTTCTTTGTCATTTCCAGTAGAAAGTCTTTCTGTGGTGATACTGTAACTAGAACAATATTCTTACTTTCTGGTAGGGGAGTTGTAGGCTCACCAACAAGATTGATCGGCCATGTTGAGCGGTCTTCAGTAAGATAAGCTGGACCATTGAACCAAGTGGGATGATTCAATAATTGTGAGGGTAATAATCCTCGTGAAAGACAATCTGCACTGGGGTTGTTTTCAGAGCTCACGTGATACCATTGACCAGGGGGCATGATGTTTTGAATTTTTGTCACTCTATTCGCAACATACGTTTGCCATTTGTGGGGCGACGCCTTGATCCAATGTAAGGCTATTGTTGAATCTGACAAACCAATAACTTCTTGTACAGGGTATCTTGATGCATATTGATTTGAAATTGTACAGAGTAAACGAGCTAGGAGCAATGCAGCATTCAACTCAAGTCTAGGTATTGATATTTTCTTAAGTGGGGCAACCTTAGATTTGGCAGCAAGCAGAGTCACTATTGGTGGCTGACCATCTATAGACACCAATGAATAGGCCACAGCAGCGCAGGCTTTGAGAGAGGCATCACAATAGCCAATGAGAGATAGCTTGCTTCCTTCCACAACAGAAATATGTCTAGGGACTTTGATTTCTGATAACAGTTTCAGCTCATCTATGATTTGCTTCCATAAATGAGATATTTCAGTGGGGGCTGGTTGGTCCCATTGTAAATTAAGACTCCATAAAGATTGTAAAAGTATTTTACAATGCACAGTCACGGGGCTAATTAATCCAAGGGGATCCCATATCTTAGCAAGATTTGATAAAACACTCCGTTTTGTACATACACTTTCTTCAACAGTTACTCCAAATGAGAACTGATCTGACATATTTTTCCAATACATTCCAAGAATTTTCATTGCATTGTCTGGATTCCAATCTGTGAGTGAGGAAATACAACTTGCAGGTGGAATCTTGTCTAATAAGGTTGGTGTGTTACTTGACCATTTAACTAAATCAAAATGGGCTGACTTAAAACAATCAATTAGCTGATGCTGTACTTCTAATGCTTTCTCAGTGGTAGGTAAACTAAGAGTGAGGTCATCCATATAAAAAGCTGAATCAATTACCTCTTTCACTAGTGGATATTCCTTTTCTTTATCCACAGCTAACTGGCGTATAACTCTCTGAGCCAGAAATGGGCTTGACGATAAACCAAATGTCACACGAGTCAAAGCAAACACATCTAGGGATTGATCTGGATTACTTCTCCATAATATCTTTTGGTACTTGATATCATCTGAATGTACAACAATCTGCAGAAACATCTTGGCGACATCAGCAACTAGAGCAAATTCAAATAAACGAAAGTTTAGTAGGATGCTAAACAAGTCTGAATAGAGCTTAGGTCCAGGATAAACTATATTATTGAGAGACAGTCCATTGCTGCTTTTACAGCTGAAGTCAAACACAATTCGGTGTTTTGTTGTTAATGACTGCTCTTTTACTATCATGTGATGGGGTACAAAATAGCCATCCTTTGTTTCATCATTTACTTTTTGTAAAATGTTTGATTTGATTAAATCATCTACACAGGTTTGATACTTTTCCTTCAACATTGGGGAACGCTGAAGTTTTTTCTCTAAGGCTCTAAACCTGTTTCTAGCTATGTCATAAGACAATCCAAGGCAACTAGGGTCGCTTTTGAAAGGTAGTTTGACTACATATCTATTTTCGATATTGTCAAATTGATGGGTGGCTTTGAAATGGTCCTCAGCCTTTAACTCATCATCACTAAGTAGAGGAGTGGTCAAGGTGATCTCTTCATCCTCCCAAAATCTTTGAACCATGGAGTCCAGGCTTTGTTTTTGAATGAAACCACAAAATTTATTGTTTGTCAAAATATCAGTACAAGATCTAGCAGTTCCTAATACAACATACCCAAGGGTGGTATTCATTGCAACAGGCCCACTTTCTGTGGTTTTTACCTGACCTGGTAACATGAGGTAGGGATACAAAGCACCTCCGATTAATCCATGAATTTTTCCAGGGACACCAAATGAATCATCTGCAAGAACTAGGTTTTCTAAACTCTGGACCTGGGTGGAACATATTTGACTGGTAGGTAGTTTATCAGTGACATTTTTAACTACTAGAGCATCAATATTGTAGTTAGTGCTAGCATCATGTACAGATTCAATTTTCAAATTATCTATCTGACCCAACACTGGGGTGGTCAGTGAACCCATGCCTGAAATATTTATTTCATTATTTAAGTTTCCATAGTGTAAACCAATTTGTTTACAAAACTCTGCAGTAATAAAATTACTCTGAGAACCTGAGTCCAAAAGAAATCTTCCAATGTGAGCATTCTGCTTTTTATCTACTATTTTTACCTTTACAGTGGATAATAATACTGTTTGAGTATTACTACTACTTGTTGTAGAGCAAAATATTTTACTACCTGAATTAGTGTTACCGATAGGATTGGACACCTTGTGAGAAGTAGGCTTTTCTTCTGGGTGGTTGGAACTAGTGTTATTCTCGGATCGATTCTCTTCAGTGGATGGTTTTAGATAAGTCTCAAAATGCAGCAGTGTGTGATGACGCTTTCCACATTTACTACATAGAGTCTGGGAAGAACAGTTTTTTATTACATGTTTACTATTTAAACAATTTAAACATAATTTTGAGTCTCGTACAATGTTGTACCTGTCATGGGGACTAAGTTGTAAGAATTTCTCACATCTATAGAGAGGATGTGATGCTTGTTTACAACATACACAAGTTTTATTATTAATTTTATCTTCTTTGACAAAAAAGGATTTTGGCTTGGGTAATTCTCTTTTACTATGAATAGCAGGGCTAAAGTTGTGAGGTTTTTCATTTCTATGACTAGGAGTATTGATGCATCTTTGCAACATTTGAATGTGTGTTGTTACAAAGTTCTTCAAGTCTAAATAGGCAGGAATAGCCTTACCTGATGACATCATAGAGGTTTCAAAGGCTTTGACAGTCTCCGAGGGGAGCTTAGCAAGGGCTATATTGAGTAGCAAAAAATCCTCTAGATTTTCTAATTTTAATGATTTGAGGGATTCTATGACTGAACAAAAGCTATCAATGAACTCTGTCAATTTTTCGGGAGTCTCAGAATGCCTGGATTGAAAAGACAACAATTTGTTAAAATACAGTGTGGCTAAACTGCGTGGATCATCATAACGGGCAACTAGTGCCTTCCATATGAGACTAAAATTATCTCCTGTGCAATCGATGCCAGCACAAATACTGGTTGCCTTGCCTTGTAATTTTGTAACTAAATACTGTACCTTCTGTGTTGAAGACAGTTCAGAGTTTGAAATGATTAATGATTCAAAAGATTCTTTGAATATTTTCCATCCCGTAGGGTTACCATTGAATTCTGGAATTTCAATTGGTGGCAACTTAACCTTAGCAGGGACAGGTTTCTCTATGGATGTGGAAGTAGAATATTTCTTTGAAATCGACTTGATTTCCCCATACAAATCAAGAGCTTTTGCATAATCTTCCTTTTGATCAGGAACGCCTTTCTTTTTGTACACTAGCAGATTTAACTCATCAAATTGTTCTATTAGATCAGGAAATGTAATTTCAATGGCTGAAAATTTCTTACTAATTGTAGCCACATCTGCTGACTTATCTGCTTCAACTATAGCTGAGTGTGCATCTTCTAAATATTGAAATAGCACAGCTTTCTTTGCCAAGTACTTTTCACCCATGGTAAACAGGTGAACACATGAAATAATGAATTCTATATTTCACCAATGTGAAATTCAAAGTGAGTAGTTTAAGATTCCAAGGGGAGTCTAATTAACTACAGGTTTGTACATTACCATCAACTATGAGGCTCGAAGGACCAAATGTTCGGTATTGTGGACTGTATAACTAAAAACTAAAAAGAGTAAAGACAAAACTCGCGAAAATTAATGGGCAATTTTGCGAAAAAGATGAATGAATATATTTTGGAAAGAAAAGCACACTACAAGGGGAAAAAAAATCCTAACCTAACATTTTACAATACAAACAATGAACCTAGAGTAGCACATTGTATATACGAAATTGAATAGGCGTTTTTTAATGAATACAATATTCAACATAGAATACAATATTCAACACATGTGCTATTTTGGCTCAAAGTGAAAATACAAATTTCGATAGTGGGAGCAGTATCCATGAGAGTGAGAGGAGCGAGACGGAGGATGCGACTATCCCACTCTAGGGGGATACAGTCCTCTTGTTTTGTGGGGTATAGTATAGTATAGTATAGTATAGTATAGTATAGTATAGTATAGTATAGTATAGTAGTGCTTTATTTAGACTGTCAGCTCGAGACACGGAGTCCCATCAGAGGATCAGAGGGATTGAATGTGAAGATGGTGCAGGAACGGGACGAGTAGAAGAATGATGCATTAATAATGCATTAATGTTTAACTTTTGTAATTTTTTATATTAAAAATATTTAAAGTTTTGAAAAAAACTGTGCAACCTCGCATTTTCATATATTATCTCTATTTCTTCTGCTCTCTTTCCTCCCTTACCCCTTCTTCTCACTCTCTCATTTCCTCTCCTTCCCTCACTCCTAAATATTTCCAACAAGTTTGACATCCAAAATGTATAAATAATTAATACCTATGTTCATTTTCATATTATATTTCTCTCTCTCTCACATACACACACACACACATTTTCTGTTTCATCCCTTCTGATATCCTTTCTTCTCTCTCTCTCTCTCTCTCTTTATTTGCTCTTCCCTCTCACTCTCCATTAAAACTAACAACATGCTAGATTGTTCAGAATTATTTCTCTCTAAGATTCTTTTTTCTCATTAGTATTTCTCATTACATCTCTTTATCTCTCTCTTTTTCTTTCAAACTATATCTCTCCCTCTCTCTCTCTCTCCCTCCATTCCTCCCTCTCATTACATGTCTTCATTCCTCTCTTTTTCTTTACATTCTCCCTCTCTCTCTTTTTCTCTCTCTCTCCCCCTCTCTCTCTCTCTCTCTCTCCGTCCCCCTTTTGTTCGTGCCTCCCTCTTCCTCTCATTACATCTCTTTAGCACTCTCTTTTTCTTTCAAACTTTTTCCTATCTCTCTCTCTCCCTTGATCCCTCTCTCTCATTACATTTCTTCATTCCATCTCCATCTCCTGTTTTTCTTTACATTTCCCTTTCTCTCTCTCTCTTCGTTCCTTTCTCTTCCTTTCATTACACGTCTTTATTCCTCTCTTTTTCTTAAAACCTATACATATCCTCTTCCTTCTTCCTCTCTCCCCCTCTCTCTCTTCTTTTTTTCTCTCTCTTTCTCTAATTTATCTTAGGTTTTAATTCCGAAAGCAAAATGAAATCGGAGACGGTATTAAAAGTTTGATGAACAAGGAAGGAAGGTGGATACTACGTGAGTGAAGTAAGTGTGGAAGAGGATAGGAAATAGGAGGAAGGAGTAGGATGAGAGGATTAAGGGGCAATGGATATATAGAAAGATAGAGAGAGACAGATATGAAGATGTGGATGAAAGAGAGAGGGAAAGAGAAAGAGATAGGGAAAAAGAGGGTAGTGTAGAAAGAGAGGGAGAGAGAGAAAAGAGAAGAGAGAAAGAGAGAAATAGGGAGAAGAAAAATACGGGTGGGAGAGAGAAAAAGAGAGAGAGGGGGTGAGAGAATACAAAAATATGTACCCAAATTAGAAGGGGAAACAGTATGAAAAATAGAGGTACATGGAATGAAGAGAGGGAGAGATTGGGAGGGAAGAAGTTATTGGGTGAGATCGAGGGTGAGGAAGGAAAGAATAGGAGAGGAGAAATTAGTGAGTGAAAAAGATAAAATCCGAGCTTTAATATTTTGTATCCTTTTTACAGTGGTGTGTTACTGATAGGTTAGTATCACACTTAGGGCTGGATAATGAAATCAGATTACAACAAAGATAAGCCAGACTGTCCCTCAAGTCGGAATGTAGTGCGCTGTGATTGGTTGAAACTCCAACTTGAGGGACGGTCTATCTTATTATTGTAGAAATAATAATGTTTGTAGAAAGGGTTGGGTGGAAAAGATTGCCAAAGAGTTGGGCGGAAGAGATTGCCACAGGCAATAACCCAGCCCTTTAGGTAGGACATTAGCTTTATTATCTTTTTTGTTTGTTCAATCTATTCAATTTTTCTTTGTAATTTCATTGTATTTTACTGTATATATTTTGTATTGCCTAATAAAGCATTATAATTATAATAATGATAATGTTTTATAGACCTTAGAGACCCTTAATTCAGCTAGAAACTAACAGGACCTAATAGAAATTCGATTCCTTCTATGGAAATTTTCAATGAGGTGGATGGATATGAGAAATTTTGACATGTTTGTATTATTGTATACGTATATATCTACAGACCCCAAGTTATCGTATTTCGAAATAGCTTTCAAAATGTTACAATAGCAAATCAGACATAAAATACTGTAATATATTCTATACAGGGTGTCCCACCAAAGTTGGACACCTCAAATTACTCGACCCCTGAAAGAGTTTTTGAAAAATAAAAAATCCTAGGGTACATGTCTTAATTATGCAATTTCAGTCATGATTTTTTTTTATACAGGGTGGTTCAAAAGTCAGAAATTGAGGTATCAACTTTCGATTTTTAAATGGATCGACCTGAACTTTATTTGATAATTTTACTTCTAAATGGTTCCTAAGTACTTTTTTAAACAAAAATTTTACATACAGGGTCGTTTTTTTTCGACCAATTTTTTTTCTAAATTTTGAATAACTCAAGTTCGTTTAATTTTTTCGATAGCAAGAATAGAAAGTGTTTGTGTAATGAATTTATGCACTTTTAATTGGCATCATTTTTTTTTATAAAGGGTGGTTCACAAGTGAAATGATGACTTGATTTTTTTTTTAAACCGAGTTTTTTAATTTTTTATTTAGGATTAATAATTATTGCCTAATTTTACACATTTTTTGTCAGTCATATCGAAAAACAAAACTAAAGTGTTGTACAGGGTGAGACATAATTTTTTTGTAACACCCTGTATATTGGCAGTCGAAGAGACGTAAAATTAAATAGAAAAACTAAATGTGCAAGAAAAACTTCGATTTTTAATTAAATTAAAAAGTTATGGTGTTTTAACTGATATTGTCGCATGGACCACCCTGTAGATATTTTTTATTTTTCATCCTAGGATTTTTTATTTTTCAAAAACTCTTTCAGGAGCCGAGTAATTTGAGGTGTCCAACTTTGGTGGGACACCCTGTATACATACTTGTTTAGTAATTAGAAAACTATTTACAAGGAGCCCTGCGGACTACTAAACATTTTTTTGGGTAGCGCATCATTGCTATGAGAATTCATATAACACGACTGCTGAGTCCCAGCTCATGTAGATTTAGCGTCACGTGATTAATCGGGAGATCTGGGATTGGTAGAAATCAATGATCACGTGACGCTAAATCTACATCCCCTGGGACGAGCAGTCAAGTCTCGACCCGGCCATTACAGTATCTATTATTTTTCTAAAACACATAAACTGTACACGATTTGTTGCACATTGCATATCTAATCAGATACCAGGCGTTCATGAGATTTTTCTATTTTTTTAATATATAAATTTATTTTACTATGCCAGCCTACTTATCTCATACCTCTTTCTCTCCTCACATAAATCATTTTTCTCTACGAGGTATGAGTGGACACTGGACAACTGGACATTCAAGTAACCGCAAAAATTCCTGCCCTACTGGGGATCAAACCCAGGTCATCCAATGTAGAAGCCTAGTGTGCTACAAGCAGCTAGACTTTACAGGCTGTCTGTTTAACTTTGTTGTTGATTACAATAATAATGAGATTTTTCATTAAAAAAAAAAAAAAAACAGAATTAACGTTACGTTAAGGCAGACACACAGCAGACACGCATTAGAGTGGGAGTTTCAACCAATCACAGCGCACTATAGTCCGACTTGAGGCACCGTCTGGTTTATCCTAATATAAATACTCTTTCATAATAATTCGGTCCCAAGACTCATCAACGCCGACCAAAAAGTACTGCTCTCTGTTATATTCACGCCCAAAATTCAACAATTCGACCCTTAGGGCCAAATTATGAGACAGATAAGACAGACCTCCCTTAGTTGGAGTTTAATAGAATTACGGCTTGCGCACTATAGCCCAAGTTAAGGTACAGTTTGGCTTAAAAAAAAATGAGTGTTACACAATCACCAGCCTCTTTTTATTTCGTAGACATGAAACTACTGTAGACACTAAACTTGTGGTCTATGTTGTATCTTGCCCGTCCTGCAAT
Source organism: Bactericera cockerelli (assembly GCA_024516035.1). Taxonomy (NCBI): domain Eukaryota; kingdom Metazoa; phylum Arthropoda; class Insecta; order Hemiptera; family Triozidae; genus Bactericera; species Bactericera cockerelli. The sequence continues at coordinate 527,582 of CM044957.1, forward strand.
ATGCCTCCTCTTTGATCGGCTAGAAGTGACACAATATTTCCCATTTAGGTGCTGGGTCAACACGAGCGCACAGGAAGGTATCTCTTACAAACAACTGTAACCAAATTTTAAAATACAAATTTTTGTCGGCGCGGGGGTTCGAACCCGGGACCTTCCGCATGGCAAGCGAGCGCTTTACCACTGAGCTATTCGTATATTATCTTGAATTTAATCCTGTTTTATAATTCGTCCCTTTCGACTCACCAAAATTGACCAAAAAGAGCTTCCTTCGGTTATACTCCCCTCCACACTACTGGTACTCGAATTACGTCATGAGCGCAACTCTCTCATTAAGGATGTTTTGGAGAATCATTAAGTTCTGAAATTTTGTGAGAAAAAGAAGTGACAATTTAATTTGAGAAAGGAGTTGGTAATATGAGGATGAGAGAGAGAGAGGAAAGAAAGAGGCAGAGAGAGGGGGATAACTAAAAACTTAGAGGGAGAGAGGAAGGAAGTGTGAGAGAGAGAGAGAGAGAGAGGGAAAGAGAAGAAAAGAGAGGGAGTTTAAAGAGCGGTTGATGAAGGTTAAGGAAGGAAATAGAGAGAGAAAAAAAGAAAAAGAGAGGGAGAGAGAGAGAGAGACAAAGGAGATTTAGGGAGAGAGGGATGGAGACGCATGGATAGTTAGAGGTAGGGAAAGAAAATGAAGAGTAAATTTTAAGGGGGTTGAATATAGGAAAGAGAGAGAAAAAGACATGGAGGGGAACAGGATGGAGAGAAAGGCAGAGAGTGAGATAGTTTAAGGATAATTACGTACAAGATTTTGGAGAGGGAGAGGAAAGAAGAGGAAAGAGGTAAGGAGTGAGAGATGAGAGTATGGGATAGACAGAGAAAAATCAGAGAGGACGGGAGAAAAAGAGAAAGAGGGAGGCAGAGAGGGAAGAAGAGAGGGAGGGAGAGAGGGAGGGAGAAGTAAGTGAGGATGAGAGGAAGAAAAAAAGAGTGAGAGAAATAGAGAGGAAAGGAGGGAGTAAAGGAGGGAGAGAGAAAGAGATAGACTAAAGAAAATTAAGAGAAAGATTGAAAGAAATATGGGAGATAGAGAGAGTTTTTTCTTGATAAGTTTTTTCTGGAGATATTGTGTTTCACTTTAAGTGTAGCAAGATTAACAATCTTGAAAACAGATGGATAAGTGTCCAAAACTCATAATATATTATACTGTATATTTATCCTAAGATGTTGCTTTTCATAAATGGTTAATGAGCATCAGACAGATAAATAGAATATTACCTTATATTATCACCTTACCAATACGATTTTAACAAAATAATTACATTTCGCTAGTATGATAAATAGTTAATCATAATACGTCATCTGATATCACAATCACGCATGCTTTACTAAATCTTTGCTGAACTTGGTAATCAAACCACCAACTTCTGGTTAAAGTTAGTTAAGTTGTCATATTTGTGTTTAACAATTCCGTGACATCACAACTACTCAAACTAGCTTTACAAAATCCACACTGAAACCGGGACTTGAACCATCGACCTCCAGGTTGCAAGTCCACCGCCTTATTGATCAAGCTACTGAGGTCGGTTCTCATGATAATTATTATTATCAAAAATAGTAATAAATTCAATAGGAAAAAAATTATGAGTCAGTTTTCAAACCGGAGCCAGATTTTACCAGTCGTACATTTAGACATTCATCAAGGGACTGCTGATGGAGTAACATTTTTACTGATAACGAACTTAATATAAATATTTTTCACCCACTTACTAGTGGGTGAAAAGTTTTATCTGAAAGCTTTGAATGTATCCCCGCCATGACTGCACGTAATTATAATAAGTTGAAACATCAATATAAACAGAAAAGTGGGAAGTTGTACTAGATGTACATGAATATCAGCCTTTCTTCAGCAAACAATTGTTCCGAGATGTTACCATCAAGTTCATTCTAGGTCATTTGAGACGGGCGTATAATATATCTAGGTTTGCATTACAATCCTTACATTAACTAAGTTAGTTCACACGATATATGTACACAGGCCGGGTACCTACACTGCTAGTCCATTAAAAAATATCAGTTTCAAAAATTGCAACCTGTGGGAAAACCATGACAATATTCACTTTGCGATTTCCAATTTGGATAAAAACTATTAATTTCAATACAAAAAAAATGTGGTATTTCTCTGTAGTAGAATTTTCAGGTGTCGAAATGACAGATGCATCATTAATCTCTCCTTTTCTCTCTCTCTCTCTTCTCCCTCTCCTCCCCTCTCTTTTTTTCTCTTCTCTCTTTTGTTTACTCCCATACTTCTCTCTTTCTACTCTGGCTCCCCTCATTCATTCTTTTTCTCTTTCTTCCGCCTCTTCTCCTTTATTCTTTTTCTTCTCTTTCTCTTACTTTCTCTCTCCTATCTCTTGTCAACTCTCACACTTCCTTCTCTCTCCTTTCTTTTCTCCTCTTCATCTCTCTCTTTCATATCCTGTTCTCCCCTCCCTTCCATCCTTTCTCTCTTCCTCTCTCTTGTTTACTCCCACACTTCTTCTAATCTCTCTCTTTTCCTTCATTTTCTCTCTCCCCTTTTATCTCTTCCCTCTCTCTCTCTCTCTCTCTCTCTCTCTCTCTCTCTCTCTCTCTCTCTCTACCCTCCTTAACTCTCTATCTCTCCTTTTCATCTCTTCATTCTCCTTTTCCCTCTCTCTCTCTCTCTCACTCTGTTCTCTTGCTTACTCCCCACACTTCCTTCTCTATCTCTTTCTCTTTCAAATCCCGTTCTTTCCTCCCCTCCTCCCTTCTCCTTCTACTCCGGGATTTATTAACCTTCCAATCGAAAATACAATATATTTATATTAATATATTTATGCATAACACCCTGGGATTTCGCGTTTTACTGCGGTTCCACTGGCAGTCTCGTAGATATTAAATTTTATGTAAATAATGTAAATAATAATATTTTATACATTTCAATTTTGAGTGAAAAGGAATTTGAACAGTGAAATAATATTCTGGACTGGTAGAATAAACTATTAATTTTATTTGAAAAGAGCCTAGCGCAACTTTAATATTTGGCCCTTCAATTTTACATAAAATTAGTTATGGCCTATAATAGACTGGTCAAATTCCAAAAAGCCTGACAAGTTTATTTGCACTGAGCTTTCGATCTGCATGTCATTAGATGTACACTTGTACAGTGTCGTTGTACGCATTAGTGAGGAGTAAGGCGGTTTGGTGTTCATAAAACGGCATACCTTAGAATCTTAGGAGTTCAACCATTAAAATTTTCAAACACAATGTTTTTGCATGCGTAATAAATTATAATATGAATAACCTCGTATTCTTTTTATCACAAAAAATTAAAAAAAAAAATGATTTCGGATACCCTGTTATTTTTTGTTCTTGTATTTTTACAAAATTGTCCTCTAAAATAAATACACTGCCAACTATGGACAAAATTTCGTCAAAAATCCGTTCAGTAGTTTCTGAGATTTTCACGTTACAAGGAATGTATTTAACCGACAGGCAGACAGACCGACTGACCACAGACAGACACAAACCAAAGTTGCTCAGGAGGTTAAGTCTCGACAGGTGCCGCGCCCCGAAATTTAAGCTAGACTAAAATCTAGCAACATCAAAACGCTTATATACTATACATAGTATATATGCTACAGAGGAGGTTATGAAATATGAATCTATATTAAAAAAATTGGAATTCGAGAATTTTTTTTTTTACAAAAACGAACACAATACTTCTGATTGTTAATATTAGAAATTTCTCGGAAGTAAAATAGCTTTCGAAGTTAACTTTCCTGTGCTTCCTGTAGCAATAGAATTATTATGAAACTCTTTATTAGTAGAACAAATATAGAAACAAATAATGGTAAAAATTAAAATACAAAATTGACAATATTAATATAAAAAATAAAAAAATAAACAAAATATATATTTTGTTTATTTTTAGTTTAGTTAGGACATATGTATATACATATGTCCTAACTAAAGGGCGGGGTTATATAGTACAGATGTACACTGTACCTACAGTCCTACACATTATAATAAACTTGTATTTATTTCCATAAAATAAATTTATCACACAACATAACTCTCCTTCAGTTTCAGATTTCAACGGTTTCCATTTGGGATTTGGTCTGGCGAGGAATATAATGTAGGAAGCTCAAAACCTCATAAGCTAATACAAAATAGCTGATATCGAATTCATGAATATAAAATGGAATATTGTTTCAAGTTATGACGTATTATCATTATTTTGGGTAAAATGGAGGGTAAAACCCCCGTCCTGTCTACCTCAAGCCAGGACTTTAAAACCAAATAGAATCAATGGAAATGTACCTGAGGAGCCTAGACTTTGGATCTGGGCATACATACGAGTATAATCCTCTCACCACCGTGATTTAAGTATCAATACCTATCTTTTTTTTTTTTTTTTTTTTTTAAAGTGGGGTTTTAACGTCGCTTTCAACTGCCATGGTCATATCACGACGGGGGTTTTACCCTCCATTCGCAGGAAACTCACAAACCTGCTACTCACATTGACCTCACCCAGCCTGAGTGGGGCCGGGAAAAGCCAGCGTCACGAGAATTAGAATTTGAATGGTCACCCATCCAAGTCTTAACCTCGCTGGATGTCGCTTAACTTCGGTGTTCTGAAGGGAACCGTTGTATTCAACATGCCATCGACGCTGGCTTTAATACCTATCTCACGGACACGGAAGTATTATTATTTTAAATATTATTTTTAGCTATTCATATTGTCAATAGATAGGTATTATCAATATTTTAAGTTTCATGGATAAGTGCATGGAATAATAAGAAATGGGGACGTCATAACGTATATCTCATGGGTAATAAATCATTCTCCTAACAGACTATCCAATATGGCTACTATTATTACCTTCAAAAGCATGTAAGAAAAAGAAATAATTTGTTCTTGTTTTGATTTTCTTTGTGTTAAAACTAACAAAGATGGCCAAATGTATGGGACATATTTGAAGCAATACGAGTTTTCCATTACTTATTTCTATACGAGATTCTAACTAACCGATACGTTTTCCGTTACAATTACTTCCGATATTTTCTAATATTTTTTTATTCATTACTTTTTTTACTTATTTATTTTTTACTCATATTTATTCCTTACATGTATTCATCGTGACAAAGTCAGCCAAGTGATGTAGTGCACTAAGCTTTGACGTACGGTGACCTGCGTTCGAATCTCATTGGAGTTTGAATTTTTGGTTTCTGTACTTTAGATGTTTGGACTCCAATCATACTACATGAGGAAGAATGAGTAGCTATTTATTTACCTACTTATTATTATTCGGATAATGGGACTCATGAGTTAGAGAACCTGCAAACCTGCGGATCCAATGACATTAATGAAGGTCAATGGGACCCAATGCGTTTCCTCCAAAAATAGGTCAAGGGAAATCAATGAGGTTTTTCCAATATCAGGTCCATGGAACTCAATTAGTTTTTTTTTCAAGAAAAAGGTCAATCAATGAGTTTTCTCCAAAAAAAGTCAATAAATGAGTTTTCTTCAAAAAAATTCAACGGGATCAAATGAGTTCCCTCCGGAATATTTATTTATTTTATTTATTTATTTAGAAACTCTTTATTAGTAGAATATATATACAGACAAATAATGGTAAAAATTAAATATAAAAATTGACAATATTAATAATATAAACAAGAAAAAAATAAATAAAATATATACATAACATATGTCCTAACTATAAAGGCTCTCATGAGTACACTTACTCACTTCTACCTACTAGTTATTGAACCCGTAAATCTACAGGACCCAATGGAATTCAAAAAGTTAATGGGACCCAATGAGTTACTTCTGAAAAAAAGTTAATGGAACTTAATGAGTTTTCTCTTAAAAAGAGATCAACGGGACCCAGCGAGTTTCATCTGAGAAAAGGTCAACGGAACTCAAAGAGATCAATCCGAAGACGTGTCAACGGGACCAATGAGTTTCATCTGAGAAAAGGTCAACGGAGCTCAAAGAGATCAATCCGAAAAGAGGTCAACGGGACCAAATGAGTTTCCTCCGGCATTTGTCTAATAATGGAGCTCCAAAACACACATCCTGGAGATAAATACTGCAACCTAAGACACATCGATTACCCACTCCACGACTCCACAACCCTCAGACACCTCCTAATTTCAACTCCTTAAAAGCTTTTCCTTGAGGAGTTTAAGTCCTTGCGTTTCAAATTTCACAAAAAAAAAAAAAAAAAAAAAAAAAAAAAAAAAACATGTTTACAGAACCTACTTCTGGGACTTTGCTTATCCCGAAATGTATACCAGTGCGTCCCTCGCCTATACAGGAAGGGATAATATTTTCTTCTCCCGCGTCGATATCATCCATTACTTTTGTTTCAGAAATTTCTCTTGCAGGAAGACACATTTCTCGTGTCTCGGTTTTTGACATACGTAATAGTATCCGAAGAAACATGTATTATTGCAACTGTTTCGAGTACTTTAACTGACTTATTTCGTTTTGTGTTGGAAAACAAGTGGTATTTGGGAAAACTTGGATCTCAATATTACATAAAATTACGTAAGTATCCGAGTTGCTTGAAGCAAGAAGAGCATGTATTATTGCAATTGTTTCGAGTACTTTAACTGACTTATTTCGTTTTGTGTTGGAAAACAAGTGGTATTTGGGAAAACTTGGATCTCAATATTACATAAGATTTTGTACTGAATGTACATAGGAGTAGATAGGTGTATTTCTTAAAGTATAGCCACCAGTGCGGCCATGCCTCAGTGTTTACTTTGACTAACACCTTCGAATCCCTGGCATAGGATGTCCAATTGTCCATCCACCATTACGGAAATGTTAAATTATCTTTTGTATTTCAACTTTAAGAAGGTGTCACTTATGTTTTTTTCTGATTACCCACTGTGTAGATCGAAAACACTCTATTATAGGTAGGTTTCTTTCAGGTTTGACGTAGCTTTTAACTGCATGGTCATATCACGGCAGCCTGAGTGGGGCCGGAAATAGCCAGGATCACGATGGTTCGAATTTGATTGCTCACTCATCCAAGTCCTGGACGTTGCTTGGTTCTTTTAAAAAGGTATTTTTTACAGTTTTAATAAGTCATTAGATACGTTGTAAATTATTTACCCATTTATTAAGCTTTACACAGATTACACAGTCATGATGTATATGTATAATGAACCTATCTACTTTACTATACACATAATTATGTAATTCAACTATGGAATTTTTCAATTCTAAATGACCATAGTAGCAATGACGAATCAAATCAAATCTAATTTTTGACATTTTCATGTCTTTGCTCTGGCACATAACCAAAATTATGTGACGAAATTATGTAACGATATTATGTAACGAAATATTGAATTGTAAAGGGAGAGAAGAGGGAAAGTGTGTGTCATGCGCACAATGGCGAAGTATTGAATTGTAGAGGGAGAGAAGAGAGAATGTATGTGTCATGCGCACAATACGAAATTGGTCAGTTGGGTTTTGGACCTTGAATAGTAAGATGAAAATGTCCCAATGGTTGCAGACTCGTATGCAAGCGTTATTTTAAACAAAAATTTAACATCGCTTTCAACTACATGGTCATATCAGTAGTCACCGTGGCAGAGTGAGTTAGCGCGCTAGGCATTGTACGCATGATGACCTGGTTCGATTCCAGCGGGGCAGGATTTTTTTTTTTTTTCTCTCCCTTTCTCTCTCTCTCTTTCACTCTCTCTCTCTCTCTCTCACACACACACACACACACACATATACACTCTGAGGAGTTAGTCACTGTGGCAGAGCGAGTTAGCGCGCTAGGCATTGCACACATGGTGACCTGGGTTCAATTCCCAGCGGGGGATTTTTTTTTTTTTCTCTGTCTCCTTCTCTTTTATTCTTTCTTCAATCACAGTACCTCTCTCACTCTCTACTGTTGTTTTACTCCTTTCTCATGTATCTTTATTCTTTATTTATTTATAGTACATTTAGCTCAATTTTCATATCAACTATGCCTAACTGATGAGTTCAGTTAAGAACGAAACGATCGTCTTAGGCTGCTTGGGGGTTGAATATCACATATTTATATTATATAAATTGTAGTGATGAAAATTTATTGTGCTAAATGTACTATAAAAAATTAGATTTGACATAATTATGTATATATTTTGTTTTTCCATTCTATTTACTAAATTATAAAATTTCACCGTCATGATCAAAACAGTCAGAAGCACTAGCAAAATAATATTATTAATTCAGAAAAAACGAAGCTTCTCAAGTTTTACTAATATTAAATTTGATGCTTCAGAGGATAAGAAAGTTTTTTCTAAAATACATAATATAAGGTATTTATTTTGTATTTGTTATTTACATATCCAATATACCCAATATTTTTAAGCTTTCTAGTAGAGCTTATATTTTTCTGGAACGCATAAATGCCTCATTCTTTTCTGAGATTTTTTTCTTCTTGGAAAGATTCATATCAGTTTGATTAGAAAACAGTATTTGTATTGGCACAATGTTTGATCTCAGATACAAAAGAAAATCTCAAGAATCTTCTCCTTTCGTTGCATAAGGAAGATCTTTTCTATGTAATTTTTGTCATCCTCAATAGGACTCAGAAAGTTTCTAAGAATGTTGTTTGTAAATTTTGTTATCTTCAGAAGGAGTCGAAAATCTTCCAAGGATTTTGCTGAAAATAGATAGTAAATACCTACGATGTAGGTACGTTTCCTTTGTATTGGAAGGTAGTCTTATTATTTAAAAAAGTAGGTAGGTATGTATATTTATACATTTATATTAATAATGATGATATATGTCTTTTTATTTTTTTTTTATTTTTTAAATCTTAAATTTATCTTATTTTATAATTGTTTTGTATACATACAACTTGTATAATTATAATCAATAAATATTCAATTCAATAGTCTCATTTTTCTGAAATAGCACATACATAAAAGTACAAATTTCCCGTCATGATATGACCATGTGGTTGGTTGAAGGCGACGTTACACAAAATATTTTTATTTTTTCTTTTTAGGCGCTTTAACTCCACTGGAGCAGTTCGTTCGCGCCGTCCTTCCTCATCTAATATCAAAGGTCGATCAAAACTGTAGTTAGGTACATTCATTGATTCTCATGAAAGTCTCAAACGATCCCCATTTTGACATTAGTTGTTTAGAAAATAGCAAGAATCAAGAGATTTTGAACTGAATGGTCAATAGGTCCTTCGTCGTGTTCTGATTGGTTGGATGTGCCAGATTTCAGCGATCCCGAAAGAAACAGACCCTCATTTCAGACAACACTCTCACTCTCATAATCACCAAATCACACGTCACATGACGCACTCTGATTGGTTATTGTGTTCAAATTGGATATTTAAAGTGCGTGTCACTTAACGCACTTTTCTTCGCCAGGCCTGGCGAACTTCTTCTACCATCAGCGGCACCGGCGTAGGCAATAACCGTAGGCAATAACCCGCCCTTTAATTAGGACAAATATTTTATAGTATATATATTTTTCTATTATTTTTTTTCTTTTTACAGTACATATTTTTTTCCATTTTTTAATTGTTATAATAATTATTTGTACTGTACAATATGTCTTTTTATATCTAATAAAGTGTTAATAATCTATATCTACAAAAAGAAAGCTGTCTGTGTGTATGTTGTGTTTGTATGTGTGTGTGAGTGTGTGTGTGGGTGTGGGGGTTGGGTGTGTGTATGTTGTGTGTGTGTGTGCGTTGTGTGTGTTTGATGGGCTGGCGAAGTGGCGGGTGTAACCCGCCAGTAATAATATATAAACTGGTTGTCCACTCACCCACGACCGTCATGGTCTTGTTGGCGATGCTGGTCTTGTAGGTGGGCGCGTCTGCCGTCACCTCGCAGCGCATCAGGCCAGACAGGTTCAGGCCAATGTCCCGCAGCACCACCTGGCTTGAGTTGGACAGCGAGTTCTGGAACACGAGAAGAAATGGGGAGTTCTGTTATTCTGCTGGATTTGAATACTACTAGGGTAGATTTAAATAGTTGAATACTACTAGGGTGGATTTGAATACTACTAGGGTGGATTTGAATAGTTGAATACTACTAGGGTAGATTTAAATAGTTGAATACTACTGGGGTGGATTTGAATACTAATAGGGTGGATTTGAATACTACTATGGTTAATTTGAATACTACTGGGGTAGATTTGAATACTACTAAGGTGGATTTGAAAACTACTAAGGTGGATTAGAATACTACTAGGGTGAATTTGAATACTACTAGGGTGAATTTGAATACTACTGGGGTGGATTCGAATACTAGGGTGGATTTGAATACTATTAGGTTGGGTTATCATTATTATTTAACACGTTAATGATAAACTACATGATACATTCTGCAACATAGGACATGAAAAAAAAAACACACAATAGAAAAAGTAGTGAACCAAGGGGTGGGGTTAAAGCCTGTGGCTTTCTCTTCCACCGAACTCCACCTTATTTGTATGGGTAGAATACTAATGAGGTGGATTAGATTACTGTTAGGGTGGATTTGAATACTATTAGGGTGGATTTGAATATTAGGTAGGAATTGCATACAGTTTATAATATGTAAGCCTTTTGAAGAAAAATAATATAGGTACATCTAAAATTTTTAAAAAAATAATCTTAAACAGTTTATTATTGTGCTGGGGCACGTTAAAACAGATATGGTACCTATACTGACTTTGTCGGGCCAAAAGACATTACACAACACAAATCATTGGCGTACTTCCAACGGTTGGCAATTTTTATATTCAATAATTTCTGTTCAACAATTGATACCTCCAAAGACAATGTAAGATCTGTTGGGACTACTTGTCTTGCGCTGACACTCTAAATAAAGATTAGATAATTTGCGAGGAAAAAGCAGTGAATATTGCTTTTTCCTTTAAAAAAAAAAAAAAAAAAATATTTTACAATAAACAAAGGAACACAAAATTACGTCTGGTAAAAAAAAGTCTGACGGTACATATACGCCGCCAGATTTTTTTTACCGCAACCCGCAACCATACTATAGTGACAAACAAGTTTAACAGGAAGTTTAGAAACTTTTAAGTTCGTTCAATGTTCATTAGTCTCATCATTTATACGGTACAAGTTTAATTTTAACTACTTGAACATGCAACATCTTGTTACTAGACCAATTCTTTATTTTCCTTTTCCTTCTTCTTCTTTTGTAATTTTCTACTCAGTCTAATTGAATTGAGGGAGAGGGAGAGAGAGAGAGAGAAAAAAAAATTCTCTGTGATTTGTTCTATCAACATGGTACACTTTAACGTATTATGAATTCCGGGGGACACCCAACTCCCCGATTATTTCAGTTCTGACTCAAAGCAAAGATTATGACATTCCAAAATTAATTTGATCCTTTTTCAGTTGTTGTTGTTGTAGCCAGCTTGGCTACAACTGGAGGGGTGAGTGATGGTCTCCAGCCAACTTTATTTCAATGTTGGCTCGTCCCAAACCACATATTTCTATGTGCGATCAACCATCATGAGGACTTGGACTTTTCTTTATAAGCCATTAAACCCTTGGGAAACTGCAAGCTAGCCTGGCTTGGAAGGGTTGGCTAGTCTCTTCTCTGTTTTTTTTTTTTTTTTTTTTTTTTTTTTTTTTTTTTTATTGCACTTTAACGACTTAGTCGTCATTCGTGCCATTCCCCGTCATGTTTTATATTAGATGGTACATGTTGATTTTTTTAAGGTATTCAAAGAGAGACTGATTGCCCTCCTTATCATCTAGAAGTGATGGAGATACTGGTAAGGAGGAGCGAATCTGTCGATGACGGGGACAGGACATAATATGCCTAACAGAAAGGCGCTCACCACATTGGCAGATGGGAGGTTCAGATCTAGTGAACAGATGGTTGTGTGTAACTCGGGTATGGCCAATTCTCATGCGAGTTAAAACCACTTCCCGAGTCCTGTTCTTCTGATTGGAGGTTTCCCACCTGTCAATGGTAGCCTTTATGGATTTCAATTTATTGGTCGCAGGTATGGAGATCCACAGATTTTGCCAAGTTTTTTTGATGTTATGAGCAATAAAAGGTTTGAAATCGTCAGGTGTACAGGTTTTTAATGCTGATGAGTTGTCTGGGTTACGGGCAGCTTCATCAACTACTTCATTTCCTCTGATACCACAGTGAGATGGACACCACATGAAAGTTATTTCATTATTTTGTGATTTCAATTGACTCCACATAGAGTGTATACTACACACTAGTGGGTTAGGAGAGTGAGGGTCAGAAAGAGCCAGGAGTGCGCTCTTAGAATCTGATATAATTACAGAAGATGTGACATTTTTATTTAAAAGTGCTTTCAGACAAAGAAGAATAGCCAATAGCTCGGCTGAAAAAATTGAGTTTATAGAGTTTAAAAGTTTAGAGCATACAGTGCCATTGATACTATATGCACAACTTGTCATGTTTAGAGTTTTAGATCCATCAGTGAAACATTTGACATGATCTAAGTATTTTGTGTTTAGAAGGAGAGAAAAATTACTTTGGTAAGAGATAGGAGCCGTTTCATTTTTCTTCCCAACAGCCAAAGTCAGGTCAACAGTAGGAACAGATGAACACCAAGGTGGGGCCGGTCTTATGTAAGGTATTATGTCACTGGTCTTCTCTGTTTAAAGTCCTCTAGCGAGACATTTTCAGTTGTGAAATCTAGGCAGTTCAAAATGGTTCATGCTCTATGGCGGACCCTGTACTTTATGAGTTTACAGGTAGGTTACAGTTCGTGTTGAAGAGCTTAATGTTATTTTTTAACATAAGCACGATTATAAAGTCTTCAGAACTGTATTTTTCAATAAAATATTTGTTTATAAAGTGAAATTTCAAATAATATAGAATATTATTAACAGTGACGAAATTTTTTGTCTCGAAGTTAGAAAACAAACTTTTAATGAATTTTCCAATTTTTTTATGTAATTTTTTTTATTATTGTTTTTGTTTTCCAAGAGAACAAAGGAACTTACAACAGCTGAAAGTTGGTAAAAGTGTAGGTCGTGGCGAAGGTTATAAATAAACAATGGTAATTTTAGATTTTTTAGCGGGTTTCTAGGCCTAATAACTATGCAATCTGTGCATATTAAAATAAAGTGAAAAACAGATAAAGTTAATTTTGTAGGAGATAATTATACCTATAGTAAGGT
>CM044957.1:540859-589330 GCA_024516035.1 Bactericera cockerelli
TTGAGGCCCTACCCAGGCTGGTTGAGGTTAATGTGGGTAGCTGGTACAATTCCAGAGAATGGAGGGTAAAATCCCCGTCCTGATGAGGACGTTTAAACCAAAAAGAGTCGTTGGCGTTAGGAAGGGCATCCAGCCATAAAAAAACGTGCTCCGCCCTACCAACCTCAACCATGAGGTTGTACAATGTTTCTAAGAATAAAGACCCCATAAGAATAAAACAATAGGTCCTAAGCTTAACACCTTTCGCCACAAGAGAACAGTCTGCTTTAACAAGAAAATGCAAGAACAGTTTTTTGTTCTTTCCAGAAGAAAGGGGGAAAATGGTTTCTTAAACATTTTCTTTGGGTAGCTGTCATTTGTAAACTGTGCAATATATTTTTATGAAATTTGGTGCAAACATTGTTGAAAACATTATTATAAAATTTCAAGACTCTATCTTAAACAGTTTTTAAGTTAATAAAAAAACAAGAGTATCCGGGTTTTTTTCTCAGTTATCATATTTGTGTTAATCACTTTCGTGATATCACAACTACTCAAACTAGCTTTATCAAATCCACGCTGAAACCGGGACTTGAACCACCGACCTCCAGGTTACAGGTCCATCGCCTTATCGTTCCAGCCACTGAGGTCAGTCACTCGGTCAGTATAATAATGACCTCGAATATAATAGAAAACTCCTTATAGAGAAAATTCTAGAGAACTATATTAGAAATTCCAGAAATTTATATTAGAAACCTCTTTTAAATATTTTTTTTTTCTTTCGTCCCTTGGGTTCTATTATATCCAGGTTCTGTATTCAGGTAATGTGAAAAGATTTTCATTGGGTAGGAAAAAAACTATTTTTCGTGTTCTTCTGAACCATACATTTCCAAGCACGCGAGGTCCCCATTCTGGATGCATCTAGACTATTCAGCCTTTACAGTTGCGTGCTCAGTCCTAAGTTAAGCCTTGGAGTGTTCAGGAGTGGGATAGGCTTAATTTTAGCGTCCGGTTCAACACGAAGGGGGGTTTCTGCAGCGCCGCATGAACACCGGCCGCGCACGGAGCATTCTAAAGACTACCCCCGCCTGGAGCATTCTAAAGACTACCCCTGCCTGGAGCATTCTAAAGACTACCCCTGCCTGGAGCATTCTAAAGACTACCCCTGCCTGGAGCATTCTAAAGACTACCCCCGCCTGGAGCATTCTAAAGACTACCCCTGCCTGGAGCATTCTAAAGACTACCCCTGCCTGGAGCATTCTAAAGACTACCCCCGCCTGGAGCATTCTAAAGACTACCCCCGCCTGGAGCATTCTAAAGACTACCCCTGCCTGGAGCATTCTAAAGACTACCCCCGCCTGGAGCATTCTAAAGACTACCCCCGCCTGGAGCATTCTAAGGACTACCCCCGCCTGGAGCATTCTAAAGACTACCCCCGCCTGGAGCATTCTAAGGACTACCCCCGCCTGGAGCATTCTAAGGACTACCCCCGCCTGGAGCATTCTAAAGACTACCCCCGCCTGGAGCATTCTAAGGACTACCCCCGCCACCCGCCACTCACCCGCTTCTCCACGTGCCAGGGCTTGGTGATGGCGGCCAGGTCGCACACCGTCATGGTCATGCCCCGCAGGAGGGCGCGGTCCCCCTCCCGGTGCCAGGCGAGGCCGCCCCCCCGCACCAGAGCCAGGAACCCCGCCCTCTGCCGGAAGTACACGGCCAGATCGGTGGACAGAATGGCCTCCTCCAGCACCTTGATGATGCGCGAGTACTCGTCCGGGGACACGTTGCTCAGGATCTGGTTGCCCTGGAGACCAGAGGGGAGTCAAGGGGTTCATTAGTTGAAGAATAAAATCTGGTTGCCCTGGAGACCAGAGGGGAGTCAAGGGGTTAATTAGTTGAAGAATAAAATCTGGTTGCCCTGGAGACCAGAGGGGAGTCGAGGGGTTAATTTAGTTGAAGTATAAAATATGCCAAAAAACATTCCTCATACCATAGCGTGTAGAATTAAGAAGTGTGGAAACCACCCCCCGCCGGCCTGCATCGTGGCGTCCGCAGTATCGCAAAGGAGTCTCCTCTCCTCTCCTCGTCCCTCACAAAATTTCTTCCACCGTATCAAATGTAAACATAAATATATCAAATTTAAACATACACATAGATTGACCGCGAGAAATATTCGACTCCTTTGCGATGGTGTCGCGCTATGTGGCGTTTCCATGCAACTGGGTTCGTTTCCGCACTTCTTAATTCTACACGCTATGCTCATATTCACACTGCTAAACTTTTTAACGATTACTCAATTACTCAAACTGCTAATTTTTTTTTCTACCAAACTTGAAAATCGAACAACCAACCTCCAGTTTACAAGTCCGCCACGTTATCAATCAAGCTACTGAGGTCGGTAAAATAATACTAAATGCAAAGTTAGATAACTTGAGAAATAATTAAAACTAATAGATATTTATAAATAATGCTAACTATAATTTTACCATACACTATAAATTTACTATACAACCAAATTATTAATAATCAGAAAGCGTCTCGTCCATGACACGTTAAATGCACTAGTTTTTAAATTTCTTGTTCGTTAAATAAAGTTCTTGTTCTCTCACTGAATTTAAGCAGTGTTCAGTGTTGGATGGCTGGTTATTACTGGCCCCACTCAAGGTGGAAGAGTTTAATGTGAGTAGCTGGATTGTGAGTTTCCAGCGAATGGAGGGTAAAAACCCTCGTCGTGATATGACGATGTAGACATTGTAGACTTCACAGCGACGTTAAAAAAACAAACAATTTTAACTCTCAACCGACCGGTTGAAAAACCTGACTTAAAATATATCAACTTTTTCTAGACCTAATAAACACACTGTTTCTTTTTTTTCTCTCTCTTTTTTGAAAAGTTTTTCATGGTCACCAATGTGAACCCTCGACCCTCAGGTTGGAGGACCAGGGAGGGGGCGGGGCTACTTACTGCGCTGTTGAGGATCATCAGGCACTGGTCGAAGTGGTGGTGTTCCATGGTAGAGGTGGAGTAGAGCTGGGCGAGAGGGGAGGAGGCCCTGGAAGCCAAGGAGGTGGAGAGACATGAGGTGGAGGCATGGCCGGAAGTAATAATATATAGTAACAAGCATATAGTTTGCCTGTACTTTGCAACGGGACTCGACTGAATTACAACTTCACTAACATATTATAGCTCGGTCTGTCCCGGTAGCTTAGTGGTCAAGGCTTCTGTTTGTTACTCCAGAGGTTGCGGGCTCGAAACCCAGCCGGGACATGACAAGTTGTCCTCCCATTTGAGATTCTGACAAAGTTAAACGCTAATCGGAGTGTTAACTAGAGATCCTTTAGGCCTGATGGAGACATCAACTGATTATTCCAGTACATAGTGCTAATCGAGTGATTAGAGTTCAAAATTTAAGTGCTACCATCTCACTGGTAAATGTTGCTCTAATGCGATGTTACTCTAATGATCGAATATTGCTCCTGAGTTTTCACCCATGCTCTAAGACTGATGAAAACGACTTATTCCACTTAATATCATTACTTTTTTCAACACTATAATCCCGGTGAATCCTCTAGAAACTTGAATCTATTTAGTGACACACTCACTTGATTTGGAAAGAGTTGTTGGTGCCCCTGTGGTCGAGATCATGGCATAGACAGGCTATCAGCAGGGCGAGGCATTCTATTTCTCCGAACACTTTCCACCATTGCGTGGACTGAAACAGAGAATCAGAGGTAAACAAAGTTGATTTTTTCAACCTTATGCCCTTCAGTGAAATATTTTTGGTACTGCTCCCGACTGATTTCAATTGCAGTGTCTACGGTTATTTTTTCAAGATCACATTTTTTCAGAAATATACATTAGAATGTTCTGATTACACTCAGAACAATTATTCATTAGTTTGATAGGAGATTCATCTCGTTGAATCAAAAAGGTAGTCTAGATCCACCAGAGATATTTTCAGCAAAATAATACTAACTATCTCACAAGAGTTGTTGTTGTTGTAACCAGCTTGGCTACAGCTGGAGAGGTGAATAATGGTCTCCAGCCAACTTTATATCAAAGTTGTCTCGTCCTGAACCACATATTTCTATATGCGAGCAACCATCTTACAAGAGTACCGTGCATTGGTAGTCAAGCGGTTAAGGCGCTAGTCTGGTAATCCAGGTAGCATGCGGATCCCTTGGATCGAATCTCAACCAATGCATGCATTTCTTATTTGAGTTTGTGACCACATAATAATGACTTTGAGGGTGGAGGTGGTAGACAATGATTTGAGCATTAACCACGCATGGTGGTTAGCTTCCACTAAAGAGTACAGTGAAACATGGACCGGACCGGAATTTTTTTCTCTTATATCGAGGTTTTTCTTATAAATAGGTTATATTCCCTTATTGAGAGGTAAATTTGACCTGGAATTTGTTTTCTTATATCCAAGTTCTACTGTATTTATTATTATTATTAGTACTCACCAGAATAATACTAAACATCATCTGGGCCACGTTGAATAACCTCTACTCTCACTCACCAGAATAATACTAAACATCATCTGGGCCACGTTGAATAACCTCTACTCTCACTCACCAGAATAATACTAAACATCATCTGGGCCACGTTGAATAACCTCTACTCTCACTCACCAGAATAATACTAAACATCATCTGGGCCACGTTGAATAACCTCTACTCTCACTCACCAGAATAATACTAAACATCATCTGGGCCACGTTGAATAACCTCTACTCTGACTCACCAGAATAATACTAAACATCATCTGGGCCACGTTGAATAACCTCTACTCTGACTCACCAGTAGCCTATTCGAATATACTGCCCAGATTCTCCGAATCTCCTTTTCTCCATTTGAACCGTCAAATATCGTTTAAATATCGATATCACAGAGTGCAATCGGAAAGTGAAAGAGGGAGTTGAAATAGCTGTTCTGCGCATGACATTACGTCAAATTGCCTATACTTCCAATGCTAACAAATCTCGATTTCTCTTTCCTTTTCAATTTCTGTTCGAATAATATTTTTTGGAAAAGTCAAACGGGGAGTAGAAAGGGCGCGTGATTTTAAAAAAAATGACTTCGAAACGGAGATTTAGGGCAGTAAAATGGTCGAAATTCGGGAAGAATAATTTCACTCCCCCAATTGGTTTTAAACAACCCTAATGGTAATTACTCGCCATAATTACTTATTATAATTATTAAATAAGTAAAAGTATGTCATTTTATTAACATATTATATCATAGAATATTATTTTCCGTCTTTTTTAACGCAATAATTCCTTTAATTGAGAGGTCGTTGTTTTCGAAGATTTCCAGCCTAACAGCCGTTTCCATAGCTATATTGCTATATTTTACTATTCTTTACAATTATTTTTACCTTGGTAGTCATTACTGCGCACTCTGAAACGAGAATTATTTTATACTTAACTAGGGGTTTAACCGTACTTAGCAGCGGAATTTTTGTTACATCTAACTAGTCGTCTACCCGTACTTCGTAAAGGGATTTTTTTTTAAATATACTAATCCGTTCTCCTTCAAGATATCATTATTTACGTTTTTTAACTAACTAACCATTTACCCATATTCTGCAACGAAATTTCTCTTATACCTAACTGGGTGTCAACCCGTGCTTCGCAATGTCATTCATTTTTAAATTAACTAGAGTTTTACGTTCTTCGTAAAGGAATTTATTTTACGTTTTACACCCAACGAGTTATTTACTCGTACACTGCAACGTGGTTTCTTTATTACCGAAGTAGTCGTCTACCCGTGCTTCGTAGCAGGTTTATTATTTCCGTTTTTTTTTAAATACTTGTGTACCTTACTAGCAGTCTACCCGTACTTCGTAGGAGGTTTCTTATTTCCGTTTTTTTTTTCAATACTTTGTATACCTTACTAGCCGTCTACCCGTACTTCGTAGGAGGTTTATTATTTCTGTTTTTTTTTTTTTAATACTTTGTATACCTTACTAGTCGTCTACCCGTACTTCGTAGCAGGTTTATTATTTTCGTTTTTTTAATACTTTGTATACCTTACTAGCCGTCTACCCGTAATCTGCTACAAGATTCATCTTATGCCTAACTAGTCGTCAACCCGTACTCTCTACTACAACATTTCTCTTATAGCCAACTAGTATTCTACCCGCACTTTGCTACGGGATTTTTTTTATTATACTTTGTATACCTTACTAGCAGTCTACCCGTACTCTGCTACAGTATTTCTCTTATAGTTAACTAGTCTGTAACCTGTACTTTGCAGTGGGATTCATTTTCAAATAAAGTAAACCTTAATTTTAAGCGCTTCGTAAGGGAATTTATTTGACGTTTTACACCCAAAGAGTAGTTTACCCGTACACTGCAACGTGATTTCTTTATTACCGAACTATTCGTCTACCCTAACGTCGTAGCTGATTTGTCAATTCACGTTTCAAACCAAGCTAGTCGTCAACACGTACTCTGCTACGAGATTTCTCTAATACGTAACTAGTCGCTAAGCCGTACTTTCTTACGGGATTTTTTTTACTAATACTTTGCATCTCTTACTGGCCGTCTACCCATACTTGGCTACAAGATTTTTTTTAGAGCTAACTAGTCGTTAACCATACTTTGATACGGGATTTATCTTATGCCTAACTAGTCATTAACCCGTAAAATACCGATTTTCCTGCAGTCTAGATTGTACAAAAAATATCTCTAGTCCGTCTGATTTTCTGCACAAAACAAGAGCTACATTTATTCACATGTCCCTGTAAATACTTGAACAGAACAAAGCGGTCAAGGGGACCGACTACTTCATAGGTCGCGGGTTCAAAACCCAACCGATGCCGAGATATGACAAGTTATATCCTCCCATTTGGGATTTTCACCATATAATACGTCTTCTGCTTACGCTTACTAACAATGGGACACATTAATGAGTCCCATTATTAGGACTAATTAGTCCTAGTCGGCCAATATAAATAAGGCGATATTATTATTAAAGCACAATATACCTACGCGTATTCACTTGTCTCAGTAAATATTTGAAGACGTGATGCTACCCACTAAAAATTGTGACATAAGAACACAAATAATTCTTATCTTATCTTATCTTAAATGGGATCTATTGAATTACTTCTCGCCCATCAGAGGGAAGGCATATTACGGGATGGTCAAGCTACAACATAGACCACAAGCGTCATCAGTAGCTGCTGTTTCATTGCTACGAAATCCAAAATGCTGTAAAACCTTCTTATTCTTCTTCTTCAAAAAATTCCCCCTTTAAAGTACAAGGTAAATGTTCGTTAGGTGAATTTAAAATTTCCTAATTTAAAGTACGTGGTGACGACTCGTTAGTTATAGAAACATTAAGCCCGTTGCACAGTAAACATAAAATTAAATTCAATATTTAGTTGCGAATTACAATTTGACAGCTATTTGGTTTTAAAAAATATGCTGTTACAAAGTACGGAATAACATCTAGTTAGGTATAAATCTTATAAAAAAATACTACGTTGCAAAGTATGGGTTGACAGCTAGTTTGCTATGAAAAAATTCCCGTTGCAAAGTAGAGGGTCACTACTATTAAGAGGGCACAATATTTACCAGTATAAAATCAAGAAAAAATTATAAAAGATAGAGTATTATAAAAAAATTATACATATATAAATATGTAAATGATACTAGTGTCCTGACTAAAGGGCGTATAAAAAAGGTATAAAACCCGAAAAAAAATCCGTTGCGAAGTACGGGTTGACCGCGAGTATGCTATAAAAAATATGCCGTTGCAAAGAACAGGGTATCACCTAGTTAGGTATGAAGCGTATATAATACTCCGTTGCGAAGTACGGGTTGATGGCTAGTTAACTATAAAAATTATTCTGTTGCAAAGTACGGGGAAACATCTAGTTAGATATAAAACCTATAAAGATAAATACTCCGTTGCGGAGTACGGTTTAGCGGATTGTTGGCTATAATATATAGCAGAATTATAGGATTTTTTCCCTTACCTTTAACATCGTAATATTTTATTTTATTTTGCTTATAATTCCGCCACTGGTCGCTGCTCACATTGACACAGTTACTCATTTTTCATCATGGAGTATGAGTGGATGCAAGTACAGTGCACAAAAATACTGCTCTGCTGGGGATCGAACCCAGGGTACCATGCGTGCAATGCCTAACGCCTAGCGCGCTAACTCACTCCGCCACGGTCACGTCAGTGACTACATTGAAAAGGAGAATCGGGGATTTGGAGAAGTATATTCGAACAGGAATCACTCCCTTTTTGCGAAACGGAGAATTGGAGAATCGGGGAGTGGGCAGTATATTCGAACAGGCTACAGAATAATACTAAACATCATCTGGGCCACGTTGAATAACCTCTACTCTCACTCACCAGAATAATACTAAACATCATCTGGGTCACGTTGAATAACCTCTACTCTCACTCACCAGAATAATACTAAACATCATCTGGGCCACGTTGAATAACCTCTACTCTCACTCACCAGAATAATACTAAACATCATCTGGGCCACGTTGAATAACCTCTACTCTCACTCACCAGAATAATACTAAACATCATCTGGGCCACGTTGAATAACCTCTACTCTCACTCACCAGAATAATACTAAACATCATCTGGGCCACGTTGAATAACCTCTACTCTCACTCACCAGAATAATACTAAACATCATCTGGGCCACGTTGAATAACCTCTACTCTCACTCACCAGAATAATACTAAACATCATCTGGGCCACGTTGAATAACCTCTACTCTCACTCACCAGAATAATACTAAACATCATCTGGGCCACGTTGAATAACCTCTACTCTCACTCACCAGAATAATACTAAACATCATCTGGGCCACGTTGAATAACCTCTACTCTGACTCACCAGAATAATACTAAACATCATCTGGGCCACGTTGAATAACCTCTACTCTGACTCACCAGAATAATACTAAACATCATCTGGGCCACGTTGAATAACCTCTACTCTCACTCACCAGAATAATACTAAACATCATCTGGGCCACGTTGAATAACCTCTACTCTCACTCACCAGAATAATACTAAACATCATCTGGGCCACGTTGAATAACCTCTACTCTCACTCACCAGAATAATACTAAACATCATCTGGGCCACGTTGAATAACCTCTACTCTCACTCACCAGAATAATACTAAACATCATCTGGGCCACGTTGAATAACCTCTACTCTCACTCACCAGAATAATACTAAACATCATCTGGGCCACGTTGAATAACCTCTACTCTCACTCACCAGAATAATACTAAACATCATCTGGGCCACGTTGAATAACCTCTACTCTCACTCACCAGAATAATACTAAACATCATCTGGGCCACGTTGAATAACCTCTACTCTCACTCACCAGAATAATACTAAACATCATCTGGGCCACGTTGAATAACCTCTACTCTCACTCACCAGAATAATACTAAACATCATCTGGGCCACGTTGAATAACCTCTACTCTCACTCACCAGAATAATACTAAACATCATCTGGGCCACATTGAATAACCTCTACTCTCACTCACCAGAATAATACTAAACATCATCTGGGCCACGTTGAATAACCTCTACTCTCACTCACCAGAATAATACTAAACATCATCTGGGCCACGTTGAATAACCTCTACTCTCACTCACCAGAATAATACTAAACATCATCTGGGCCACGTTGAAGGCATGCCTCCAGTTGTGGTAGGTGACGTTGCGGTAGTTCTTCTTCACTGAGAGGAGCCACCTGCACAGCACCTCGTAGTCAATGTGGAACCTCTCCACGAAGTCCAGGTCCAGGAACATGCGCAGACACGCCTGGGGGGGGCGGGGCATACACTGGTGAGTCACACTTTTATAATAATAATAATAATAATACTAAGTCCAGGAACTTGCGCAGACACGCCTGAAGGAAGGAGAGGGAATTCAAATGATGCAGGGCTAGTAAGAATAATTATAATTATTTCATGGAAGCAATGTTTAACACAGCTTTGAACGTTTGTTTTTTGCTTCTTTTTTTTCAAAAAAGGAAATTGAACTTTCAAAATATTGAACGTTTGTTTGACTATATTTTCGTTTGTTTGTGGTTGTTTAAGTCTACAGAATGAAGTATGTATATATGTATTTCAAAAGATACTCCCAAGACACAGTACTTACACCATGTGCAAAAGTGGCCTGTTGGAAATATTCTAAGTCTCCAAAAGTGTTTTCCCATCAGATCAATGATGGAACCACCAAGGGGAATGGCCACGGGAGAGAATACGGTGGACAATCAAGTTCACCAACCTATATTCTCCCCACATTTTGAACAATGCGAACTTCACAATGGGGAAAAGTGGGATTTGGAAATAAATCTAAACCTCCCAACGTGTCTTCTCATCGAATTCGCCAAGAGATCACTAAGGGGGATGGTCTCGGGGGAGAATACGGCGGGCGGTCAAGTCCGCCAACTCGTCACCTCCCCACAGTGTGAACAGAGCAACACCAGGAGACTTGAACATATATCCGCTCTTGGTGAAGCACCCTTTCAGGTGTGCTTCACACACTTCCTAGGAAATAATAATTTTATTTAACTGAAATATTATTTACAATAAGCTGAATATTTTATTTCTGAGAGTACCCCATATTAAATTTCGGAAGTATCGAGTTCGTTTTTGTAAATAAATAAATATTTCTTTGCCCCGATTTTAAAATTTCACAAAACCTGAGCAACTTTGGTTTTGTGTCAGTCTCTCTGTCGCTCCGTTATTTTCACTATTTGCAACACACAAATCTTATAAAACTACTGAACGGATTTTTAACAAAGTTTTGTTCATATGTATTGATAGCCAAGTGCAAGTCGATTAATTGAAGTATACGTGGATTTATTTATTCCAAACTACAAAGAAGAAAAAAAAAAAAAATCCTTCTCTGCCTGGATTCGAACCCAGGCCCGCGGATCCACAGCCTCCTCTCTTACCTTCAACGTGTCGTCATCCTCCATGTGGATGTCGTCAAACTTGAAGTCATGGAGGTTGAACTTAGCGGCAGAGGGCACCCGCAAACTCTGGAGACAAATACAACAATAATAATATCATCATCATAGGGTGGCGTCATCGTGAACGATGGTAGGCAGACAGTGGAGGAATGACTCAGCACTTCTACCACTGTCTATACAAGGAGGCTAATAATTGACAAGGGCCCCCAGAAACAAACCAATGCTGGTCTACTCCCTGTTTACAGTCCCCCAAACAGACTATATAATATTATAGCCTTATTTATATTGCCCGACTAGGACTGGCACACACAAACTCTGGAAACAAATATCATTTTATTGTTATTTTTTATCATAACAAAAACAAGATACATACTTACATCAACTGAGTAAGTAATGAACCAAGGGGCGAGGTTAAGGCCTGTAGCTTTCTCTTCCACCTAACCTCAATGAGAGGATTATATGAAGTTTGTTGTTGTTGTAACCAGCTTGGCTACAGCTGGGGGTTGTGATGGTCTCCAGCCAACTCAAGAGAAAAGTTGGCTCGTTCTGAACCACATATTTCTATGTGCGATCCTTGCTAGACTTGCTTGTTAGGGTTGGCTAGTCCGTTCTCTGTTTATAGTCCTCTAGCGAGACACTGGTCTTCTCCCTGTTCAACGTCTCCCAGCCACACAGTGAGGATTATTCAACCTCTCAATCCGGGTCAGTAACCAATGCTCTTAACCACTGAGCTGCTACTCTAGGTTGTTGTTGTTGTTGTTGTAGCCAGCTTGGCTACAGCTGGAGGCGTGAGTGATGGTCTCCAGCCAACTTTATTTCAAAGTTGGCTCGTCCTGAACCACATATTTCTATGTGCGATCAACCATTCTGAAGACTTGGACTTTTCTTTAGAAGGCATTAAACCCATAGGAAACTGCAAGCTAGCTTGGCTTATTAGGGTTGGCTAGTCCGTTCTCTGTTTATAGTCCTCTAGCGGGACACTGGTCTTCTCCCTGTTCAACGTCCCCCCAGCCAGACAGTGAGGATTATTCAACCTCTCAATCCGGGTCAGTAACCAATGCTCTTAACCACCGACCTCAGAAGCTTGCTCGATAAGGCGGCGTGGTTCAAGTGCCGGTTTCAGCAAAGATTTAGTCTAGCTGGTTTGAGTAGATGTCGACAGTGATTAACACATGTATGATAACTTAACTAACTAACTCTTAACCACTGAGCTGCTGCTCTAGGTACACTCCAAGCCGAGTGGGCACTCACCCTCAACCTCTGAGCATCCTCCAGGGAGGCGGACGCATGATAACTCAGCACATCCAGGGTGACGCTCTGCTTCGCCATTGCTATCACAGCTTTCTCATACCTGTGGGGAACAGACAACAATGCTAATAATAAGAACACTCTTTAGTGGAAGGTAACCACCAGGCGAGGTTAATGCTCAACGCATTTTCTACCAACTAACCCTAATAAATTAATAACACTCTTTAGTGGAAGGTAACCACCAGGCGAGGTTAATGCTCAACGCATTTTCTACCACCTCAGAGTCTTATTATTATGTGGTCACAAACTCAATTTAATGAGGAAAAATGCATGCACTTGGTGGGATTCGAACCAACGGATGATTGCGCTACCTAGATTACCAGATTAGCGCGTTAACTTAACCACTTGACTACCAGTGCAATATTAGCTACTTGACAACTGACAATGAAATAATATTATGGTTATTTATGCCATAAAACTCTTTAGTGAAAGGTAACCAACCACCAGGTGAGGTCAATGCTCAAAACATTTTCTACTACCTAACGCTCGTGTTGACCCAGCACCTAAATGGGAAGTATTGTGTTACTTCTCGCCCATCAGAGGAGAGGCATACTACGAGAGGGGTAAGCTACAACACAGACCACAAGGGTCTACACTATCTACAGTATAGTATATTTATTTGTTTGTAAGACATTGAAAAATGTCTTACAAACCTGTTTGTGTTTCTCTTCCTTACAAAAGTAGTTCCTGTTTCATGGCTACGAAATAAAAAAGCCTGTGAAACACTCATCTTTCACATCTATCTATCTATATTCTATTATATTAAAGTGGTGTTTTTCAACTTTTTAGTTATATACACCATTCACATAAAAAATGCAGAATGAACATACAGGGGTTAGTGTTTAGCCACGGAGGTAAGGCCGACCTCCGTGGTTTAGAGCATTGGTTGCGGGTTCGAATGCCGTCCGAAGCGGAAAAAAAAATTCTCCAAATTTTCCGTTTCCGGAATGGCATGGATGTGAAGGTTAAGTGCCCTGAAGTAATGAGAGAGCGGTTTCGGGGCACAACTACTTTTTCAATAAGAGTGGTCACCAGGCGCGGCGTGTGGGGAAATGTTCTGGTCATGCTGCCACATAAATCGGACTAATATGGGCTTTAAAGAGTTGCTCCTTGTTTTTCTTTGGCATGTTTGAGTTTGTTTAGCATGTTTGAGTTAATTCACCATGTTTGAGTTTGTTTAGCATGTTTGATTTTGTTTAGCATGTTTGATTTTGTTTAGCATGTTTGAGTTTGTTTAGCATGTTTGAGTTTGTTTACCACGTTTGAGTTTGTTTACCATGTTAGAGTTTCTTTACGATATTTGAGTGAGTTTGAGTTTGTTTATCATACCAATCATAATAATAAATTATTCTATACTGTGTACGAGCTAAGACTTGAGAAAATCATTTCTTTTTCGTTAAAGTTGCTGGAGCTCCGCAACTCCACAGCCCCGGCCACGCTTGGTGGTTAACTATTTCAGCTGGTGGTTAACTATTCCCGCTGGTGGTTAACTATTACAGGTATGCGGATCACTTACATGTGAGTATTGTGGATCCCCATGCCGCAGAATATTGCAAAGGCCTCCACAAAGTTCTCATCGTTCTTGGTAAATGCCAGATCATCAAACTTGTTGATGAGCTGAAATAAGAAGAGGTTATTTGTTAGTGTGGGATGACGACAGCCAAAAGAAACTAGCATATAAGTTCAGTTAAAAATATTATGAATTATGTAAACTGTCATTGTTATATATATTTGAACCATTTACTTGTCATGTAGGTATTAAATAAATAAAAAATAAATATATTTTTTTTCTTTGTGACATTGACACATTGAGTGACCTTTTTCTGCCACCACACTCATGCATGCATTTCAGGCACGCCTATTCATGCATGCATGCATGTCATGCACTAATGTACAGGTGCGTGGCCGGCTTAGGACCCAGTAAATGTAATATGTAAAATATTTATCCCATAAAATATGTTAAGACCTGTTTGACTGCTGGAGTAAAGGGACTTTTCAGTCTTACCTCGGCAGTATAAACAAGGTATATTCTAGCACATACTTAATAAGTACATTAGGCTATGAGATACTTATGATTTAAAATTTTGTCTTTGTATTTTTCGATATTTATATTCTTTTCATCCTGTATAATTCTTGTGAATGTCTGAGTTGCCGCTCCTGTCTCCTATTTCCTCTCCTGATCATTTCGTGCTTGAGTTGAGAGTGGAGGGAAGTATTTTTAAACCCTAACAAAAGTTAAAAGTCCCACACCAAGAAATCTGTTCCAAGTCAGCTGGCAACCCTGCCATTTTGGAGAACCAACTTCCCCTCCTGCCGCTGGAAGCGCTATCTTCTCAACCAACCAACTCTAACCTCTTCACCACTTTCACTTTTCACTCCATCACATTTTTCGATCAGGTAAGGACTCAGCACAATTTTCCTTTCTCTATGTCTTTGTTAATTTAACCCCAAGTTTTCTAAACCCCCTAAAAGGGCTACAATCCTACATTTTGGTCCTTCCACGCGGCCGTATGTCTGTTTTTAGGGGGTTCCCTTTTTAGGGAAATGTGCCAAGTTGAATTCTGCCTAAGTTTGAAGTCTGCCCTCATGGTTGAAGTTTGAAGTCTGCCTAAGTTTGAAGCATGGGGTATCATGCTAAAGTGATGAGTCAAATGTAATCCTTCTGTGATATAAGTGTTTTTTTTGTGTTTGTTTTACCCATAAATTCAGTGTTGTTTGTGTTCAGTTAATTTTAAAGTTGGGGGTTCCCTTGGTAATTTTTTTTGTATTGGTTAAGTCATAGGGGTTCCCTTGGTAAATTTTTTTTTGTATTGGTTAAGTCATAGGGGTTCCCTTGGTTAGATTTTTTTTGATTTTCACGTGGCTCATAAAGCACATATTTTTTTTGTTGTTGTCAACCAAGTAAGTGCATTTTTCCTTTAATATTTACATCTAACATGGCAGGTGACCAGGACAGGAATCTGGTAGAGGTGGTGGTAGAGAGACGGAAACGTTTAATTACTAGGGTTCAGGAATTCCATGGACTCATTCCAAAAGTGGAAAATGACCCATTGCTTTTGGTCCGTATGCGAGCCTCCATGCCTTATCTGGAATCAACTTTCAAGGAGTTTCAATCAGTGCAGGATACTATTTGTGAATATAATGTTCTTCATCCTACTACAGAGGAAAGAATTGCCATTCATTCTGTTTCAAAACAGTTTGAAGCTATGTATTTTGATGTCTTGGGGGTCATTACAGGGACCTCAGAGGTCAAGCCTATGGTGGTTGCAACCAACGATGGTAGGATGAAGCCAAAGTTGCCTCAAGTGAATATTCAATGTTTTATGGGGGATTATGAATCTTTTCCTGCTTTTAAGTCACTTTTTGATGCTTTGATCCATAGTAACACAGGTTTAGAACCTATTGAAAAGTACACATATTTGGTTTCCTTGTTGAGGGGGTCAGCCGTGTCTAGTGTTCAAAGCATTGCCTTTGTGGCTGAAAACTATCAAGTTGCCTATAATTCACTTGTCAAGCGTTTTAGTAATCCTCGGGTGGTAGCCCATCAGTGTTGTAATAAATTATTTGCCTTTAAGCCATTAACCAGTGAGGTTCAGTTACAGAAGTGGCTGGATCAATTCAACACAAATGTTGAAGCATTGGAAAATACTTCCCTACAGGATAAGGGTGATTTTTTACTGTTGTACATGGGCCTTAATGCATTAGACCCTCTAACTAGACAGGCTTTTGAGCATGAGAAAATCTCATTAAATTCCATACCCACCTATTCTGATCTCCGGACCTATGTTCAGGCACGGGTTTCAGTGGCGGAGCTCATGGGTGCCTCGTCTGGGTCTAGTGTTAAAAAACCATTTATGAAGCCAGAGGTGAGAGGGTCGTATGTTACCCAAGTAGATGTTGCAGGTATTTCCACAGATGTGTTGCCGTCCAATGTTGCCAGACCCTATAAAGGGTTTTCAAGTAGTTTCAAGGGTGATGTTCACCATGTAGCCAAACCCTCTAATGGGTCATTTAATGTTGCCAAACCCTATAATGGGTCATCCAGTGTTGCCAAACCTGACTTTAGGTCAAACCAGTCCCGTTCTGCCAGTGGTGTTTCCTGCCCTCATTGTTCCAAGGCTCACCGCCTAATTGAGTGTAATTTATTTGCCGCCATGTCTGTTCAAGAGCGTTTTGACACAGTGAGGACCCATCATTTGTGTTTTGCCTGCCTCGGGCCTCACTCAAGGTCATCATGCTCAACCAAGTTCAGTTGCCGTCATTGTGGATCTCGTGCTCACCATTCCTTGTTGCACAGAGATATGCCTGCTAATGAGATTTCTCCCAGTGGGGGTGTTTCTCAACCAGTTGTTTCAAATCCAATTTATACTGTTTCGGATCAACCTAATCAAGCTGAGGTTAATCTTGCCCTCTCGTGTAGAGACGTTTCTGGCTCAGGAGTCCTCCCTAGTCGTCAGGTGTTGTTGGGTACAGCATTGGTGTCCATATTGGACAGCTTTGGAATCCAGCACCCAGTTAGAGTGTTAATAGATCCTGGTAGCATGATTAGCATTGTGTCTGCCCATTTAGTAAATATTTTGAATTTGCCTATCCAGACAAGTAATGTCTGTGTTTCCGGTGTGGGTGAATCTGAACCCATGCGTGTGAAAGGTCAGGTTTCCTGCACTCTGTCTTCTCGTCTAGATGGCAGATCCCTTCCTATTGATGCTGTCATATTACCATCAATATCAGGTCATGTTCCCTCTGTTGCTGTCCCTAGGCATGTTTTGTCAAGTTTGGCGGGATATGCTTTGGCAGACCCAACCTTTTGCCATCCATCTAGAGTGGATATTTTATTGGGTGCTGAATATTATGCCAGTATTTTGGACTTACAAAAGTCAGTAGTGTCTGGTGAACCTTCCCTTATTCCTACTATGTTTGGTTATCTTGTTATGGGAGTGGTAAACTCTAATACCCCCCTTGTATCTCAGTCCTTTCATGTGACTACTGTGGACACAGCACTGCATGATCAACTGAGAAAGTTTTGGGAAAGGGAAGAGGTTCAAGTTAAAATTCCAGCCCATCCAGATGAGGTCCGATGTGAAGAGCACTTTGTGAACACACATTACAGGGACCCTGACGGAACTTATGTTGTTCGTTTGCCTTTTCGTGCTGACCGCCCACCTGATTTAGGAAATAATTTGAATCATGCCAAGTCTCGGTTGTTAAAACTGGAGCGTTCCCTGGAATATAAACCAGAATTTAAATCTCTTTATCATGAAAATTTAAAGGATTATGTTGATCAGGGTCATATGATCCCAGCCACAAAGCCATCCACTTATGTTCTGATTCATCATGGTGTTATGAAGGCCTCTAGTTCTACGATCAAGGTGCGGGTTGTTTTCAGCCCTGCTGAGCGTGCAAGTCCCCACCATCCATCTTTGAACGAAACCTTGCTAGTTGGTCCAAAACTCCAGTCAGACATAAATGACCTGATTTTGAATTTCCGTTTAAATAAAATTGCCATTACGGCTGATATTCGTCAAATGTACCGTGCCATCAAGGTAGACCCTAGGGACAGCCCGTTTCAACAGATTTTATGGCGTGAGGATCCATCTCAGCCTATTCAGCAGTATGAGATACAGCGTGTGTGTTTTGGTGTCGCTTCTGCGCCATTTCAGGCCCAGCGAGTAATCAAGCAACTAGTTGTTGATGAGGGGGCGAGGTTCCCTTTGGCTGCCCGTGCACTAAGTAGTGAGGTGTACATTGACGATCTGGTCTCTGGGGCATCTTCTGTTGAGGAGGCACTCAGGATGCGGGATGAACTAGTGTCCCTCCTTGCTGCTGGCAAGTTTGAACTGAGGAAGTGGTCCAGTTCGCATCCTGGGGTCTTGGGAGATTTTCCAGAGGACATGTTGGAGAGGCCACACTCTTTATTTGATGATGTTGATGCCATTAAGATATTGGGTTTACAGTGGGACCCTTGCCAGGATATGTTTTGTTACAAGGTAGAACAACATTGCAATTGCCAAACCAAACGTCAAATATTGTCAAAAATTGCCAAAATCTATGATACCTCGGGTTTTTTATGCCCCGTCACCTGTTGGATGAAAGTTTTTCTCCAGGTAATTTGGCTGAGAGGGCTAGCTTGGGATGAGGTTTTGCCTGGTGACCTTTTGACTGAGTGGAAGAGGTTTGCTTCTGAGCTCCCTCTGCTTGAGTCAATTCGTATTCCCAGACTTATTCTGGATACATTTATTTTTCCTCCGGAATTGGTGGCATTTGCAGATGCTTCTCTTTCCGCTATGGGGTGTCTAGTTTATCTGCGCGTTGTCTGCACAGATGGGCGGGTCCTCATTAATTTAATTAGGGCCAAAAGTCGAGTGGCCCCTGTGAAGCCGGTAACGGTCCCAAGACTAGAGCTGGGCGCAGCTGTGATGTTGGCTGAAGTCCTTGAATCTCTGAAGCCTTTAATTACCCGTCTCAATATTTCAAACAAGTATCTATTTTCTGACTCTATGGTTGTCCTCTCCTGGTTGCACACCCCGCCCCATTTGCTCAAGATGTTTGTTGCCAATCGGGTGGTGCGCATTCTAGAATTAACTGATCCGTCTCAGTGGAGACATATTCAAACTGAGTTGAACCCAGCTGACTTGGCCAGTCGAGGATGTTTTCCTAGTGTTATTGTTGATCATGATTTGTGGTGGAATGGTCCACCTTTCCTAAAGCAGGAAATTTCCTTTTGGCCAATGAGTATTTTCACACCCGTTGAGGGCCTTCCTGAGCTGAAGTCAGCTGAGGTTACCACATTGGTTACAAAGGTTGTGCAGGAGTCTGAGGACTTAAGTTTTATTAAAAGGTTCTCTACCTTGTTTAGGGCCAAGCGCGTGACAGCCTGGATTCTTCGATGGCGTCACCGATGTTCGGGCAGTGCCCTTTCCAAACCTGTGGGCCCTTTGACCACCGATGAGTTAGTACAAGCCGAGCTGACCCTAGTGAGGATTACCCAGTCAGGACATTTCTCTAAAGAGATTGAGGCCGTTCAGTCTGGGCGTCAGTTGCCTGATTCACTGGCTCGGCTGTCCCCGTTCCTTGATGGGGGTGTTCTCAGGGTGGGGGGTAGAATAGACAAGGCACCATTGCCTTTTCATTCCCGTCATCCTGTACTTCTTCCAAACAATTGTCATATGGCCATATTGCTGGTCAGACATTTTCATATTTATTCATTGCATGGGGGCCCGCAAATTGTCCAAACTCTCATCCTGCGTCAATACTTTATTATTGGCCTGCGCAACCTTGTTCGAAAAATAATTTTTAAATGTTTGCCATGTTTCCGTCTGTCTGCCAAGCCTCCTCAGCCTCAGATGGCGGAGCTACCCTTATCACGGTTCCACCAGTGCCGACCCTTTGTCAATACAGGGGTGGATCTAGCTGGTCCGTTCTTAATAAAGGATGGGTATCGTAGGAATGCTCCATCACTGAAGGCTTATTTTGCCGTTTTTGTATGTTTTTCTGTAAAAGCAGTTCACCTTGAGTTGCTTACCTCGCTTTCCACAGCCTGCTTTCTTGGTGCATTGGACCGGTTTATTGCCAGGCGTTCTGTTCCGTCCATGATATTTTCGGACCAAGGTACCAATTTCAAGGGTGCAGCCAATGTCATCGAGGACACTTGTCGTTTCTTACAGGAGAATGAGTACTCCATTGTTGACCATTTAGGTAGCCGAGAAATCAAGTGGTCCTTTAATGCCCCAGCCAACCCCTCAGCGGGCGGTCTGTGGGAAGCGAGTGTGAAGTCGGTCAAATCTCACTTGACTCGTGTGTTGACCAATCGACTTCTGCATTATGAGGAGTTTTCGACCGTTTTAGTGAAAATTGAAGCCATTTTCAATTCTAGACCATTGGGTGTTCCATCTCCCACCGTGGATAATTTAGATGTACTTACCCCTGGTCATTTTCTTGTTGGACAGCCTCTTTTGTCACGTCCTGAGCGCAACTTAACTTTGTCACCATCAAATTTTGTTGCTCGCTGGACTCTAGTATCACAGATCTGCCAACACTTTTGGAAGCGTTGGTCAGACGAATACTTGCATACTCTGCTTCAAAGACAGAAGTGGTATCACCAATCTGACAATGTCAAAGTTGGTGATGTTGGTTTAGTTTTGTCAGAAAATATGGCGCCTTTGCAATGGCCCATTGCTCGTATCACCAAGATACATCCTCACCAAGATGGTGTTGTACGTGTTGTTGAAATTACAACGTCTGCACGCAGACTTCTCAGACCCGTTCGAAAGCTTCTCCTTTTGCCCACCTTAACTTAGGTTAGTTATCCATTCTATACAATTTGTTGTTTTCATTTTTCATGTATATTTGATGTATTATGTTGAGTCTTGTCCTGGTCCAACATTAATTTTGTTCCGATACAGTCCACTTTTTTCCGATACAGTCCACTACTTGGTTGATAGGTCCCTTCTCCCAGTTGAAAAATGGCCATTTTGGTGGGGGGAAAATGTATAATTCTTGTGAATGTCTGAGTTGCCGCTCCTGTCTCCTATTTCCTCTCCTGATCATTTCGTGCTTGAGTTGAGAGTGGAGGGAAGTATTTTTAAACCCTAACAAAAGTTAAAAGTCCCACACCAAG
This sequence comes from Bactericera cockerelli, assembly GCA_024516035.1. NCBI lineage: Eukaryota > Metazoa > Arthropoda > Insecta > Hemiptera > Triozidae > Bactericera > Bactericera cockerelli. The sequence continues at coordinate 561,761 of CM044957.1, forward strand.
AAATCTGTTCCAAGTCAGCTGGCAACCCTGCCATTTTGGAGAACCAACTTCCCCTCCTGCCGCTGGAAGCGCTATCTTCTCAACCAACCAACTCTAACCTCTTCACCACTTTCACTTTTCACTCCATCACATTTTTCGATCAGGTAAGGACTCAGCACAATTTTCCTTTCTCTATGTCTTTGTTAATTTAACCCCAAGTTTTCTAAACCCCCTAAAAGGGCTACAATCCTACACATCCATTGTAAATAACAAAATATGTAAATAAATAAAAGTTATTTGTTGAAAAAAAAAAAAAAAAAATCTAAATCCGCTCACCTGAATAACTCCAATAATTTGACTAGAAGAGTTCTTGATGGGCATGCAGAGTATGGACTTGTGCCTGAAGTTGTTGGATTCATCCACCAGCGGGTCAAATCTCTCATCACAGTAGGCGTCCACAATGTTCACGGTCTGTAACACACGGGCACACGAGCCAGGGTTAGTGGGGGGCTCAGGCTGGGTGAGGAGAATAGGGTGTTAACAATGAGCTTACGTGCGGTGCATAGACATGAGGCATATAGGTTGCACAAAACTTAAAAAAAATAATGAGTTAAAAAAAAACACGGTAAAAAGCTTCGCACAACCTATGCAATGTATTTAGATTTAAATATGTATATATATTATTTATATCTGGTAAATAGAAGTCGTAAGACTTATTAAGCCATTTTTTTTAATATATTTTTTACCCTTTTTCACAAGAAACACATTATTGGTATTAAACATGAATAATCTATCAATGTAGCTAGCTCTCAAACATTTAAATTATCAGGAATCTTTTGAAAAACAGTCAAACCTGGATATAATGGAAAACTGTTTTTAATAGAGAAAATCTCAGGTCCCTGCGTCACCTGTTTATGTGTAATAGAGAACTGGCTATATCAGAAAAAAAATTATAATAGAATTCTTCCTCTGTCCCTTGGGTTCTATTATATCCTGGTTCTACTGAATTAGAATGACCATTTTTTACTAAATATTAAACTAACTGAGAAAAAATCTTAGATTTTTATAAGAGAAACGTGCAAAATATTGAATAGTGAAAAATAATGCTTGGAGAGAATAATTCGGTCCTAAAATTGTAAAGAGAGTAATGTGGCCTATAAGTCTAGGAAGAATAATGCCTAGAGAGAATAATTCGGCCTAAAATTGTAAAGAGAATAATGTGGCCTATAAGGCTAGGAAGAATAATGCCAGGAGAAAATAATTCGGCCCTAAAATTGTAAAGAGAATAATGTGGCCTATAAGTCTAGGAAGAATAATGCCTGGAGAAAATAATTCGGCCCTAAAAGTGCAAAGAGAATAATGTGGCCCAAAGTCTAGGAAGAATAATGCCTGAAGAGAATAACTCAGTATTAACTCAGCCCTTCCGTATTCTGGGAAGAATAATTCGATAGGGTAAAGAATAACTCCTTGTACTGAGAGGACAAAGAGAAGAGTGTGGCTTATCAGACTAGAGAGAATGATTCCGCCCTGTAGAATCATTCAACTCTATTTTAATTTAAAAAGAATAATTAGGCCCTGTCAGTGTGAAGAGAAGAATGTGGCCTCTAAAACCCGTATTTATGAACAGCGAATTTTGTCTGAGCACTGTCTCAAATAAGGTATTCGCCAATAATATTAAAGGAAATCATGCTCAAACGGCGTTTTCTGTTCTTAAATACGGCTGTAAGTTTAGACCGAGATCAAATAATTCGACCCGATCAGTGTCAACAGAGAAAAAATTGACCCTATTATTTTTTTAGTCTAGAGAGAAAAGTTGAGCTCTATTAATGTAAGATTAATAGTGTGGACTCTTATAAGTATAGAGAGAATCATTCGGCCCCATCCGTGTAAAGATAGAGAGAACAATAATTAGGTCCTATTATAATCCAGATGGAATAATGAGGCCCTATCAGTGTCGAGATAGTGATTATAATTCGGTCTTCTTAGTGTAAATAGAGAGAATAATTCGGCCCTATCAGTGGAGAGAGAGAGAAAGAGAGAGAGAGAGAGAGAGAGAGAGAGAGAGAGAGAGAGAAAGGCGTCAAGTCGTTAGGACCTACCTCACCTGTGGTGGCCACGTGCCCCGTCACTCCTATGTTGATGGGGAAGCGGCTCTCGAAGGGGCTGCAACAGAGAGACATGACAAGTTTAAGATTGTTCTGGTTATAATATAATAATAATATAGCCCTCTGTCACTCCTATGGAGCATGGGCCTCCCCCTATGAGGGGGGTATTGGTATTTGGTATTATACCTATATGTTTTCATACAATGTTTCTAATTTCTATGTTATAATTATGTTTGTTTTGTTGACATTTGGTTGGGCGACGTTAAATAGGGAGAAGACCAGTGTCTCGCTAGAGGACTATAAACAGAGAACAGACTAGCCAGCCCTAACAAGCCAGGCTAGCTTACAGTTCCCAAAGGGTTTAATGGCTTATAAAGAAAAAGCCAAAGTTCTTGCGATGGTTGATCGCACTTGGAAATATGTAGTTCAGGACGAGTCAACTAAAGTTGGCTGGATACCTAAAGTGTCTCCTAGTCCTACTTATTCTACCTAGTGTCTACTCGTCCTACCTAGTGTCTACTTGTCCTACCTAGTGTCTACTCGTCCTACCTAGTGTCTACTTGTCCTACCTAGTGTCTACTTGTCCTACCTAGTGTCTACTCGTCCTACCTAGTGTCTACTTGTCCTACCTAGTGTCTACTTGTCCTACCTAGTGTCTACTTGTCCTACCTAGTGTCTACTCGTCCTACCTAGTGTCTACTTGTCCTACCTGGTGTCTACTTGTCCTACCTAGTGTCTACTTGTCCTAACTGGTGTCTACTTGTCCTACCTGGTCCGCTCCTCCGCCTCCTCCTCCAGATCACTCGCCTCGAAGTCAAACACGCGGGAGAAGCTCCCCTTGTCCTACCTAGTGTCTACTTGTCCTACCTAGTGTCTACCTGTCCTACCTAGTGTCTACTTGTCCTACCTAGTGTCTACTTGTCCTACCTAGTGTCTACTTGTCCTACCTAGTGTCTACTTGTCCTACCTGGTGTCTACTTGTCCTACCTAGTGTCTACTTGTCCTACCTGGTCCGCTCCTCCGCCTCCTCCTCCAGATCACTCGCCTCGAAGTCAAACACGCGGGAGAAGCTCCCCTTGTCCTACCTAGTGTCTACTTGTCCTACCTAGTGTCTACTTGTCCTACCTGGTCCGCTCCTCCGCCTCCTCCTCCAGATCACTCGCCTCGAAGTCAAACACCCGGGAGAAGCTCCCCTTGTCCGCTTTGTGCAGCAGTAATACCTGGGGAAGAGAAATCATTCTTTAAACCATTCATATTGTACACACTATTGTAAACACCATAGAGCGCGCGATTAGCTCAGTGGTTGAGCACTCACTTGCCATGCGGAAGGTCCCGGGTTCGTTCCCCGTGCCGACAAAAATTTGTATTCTTAATTTGGTTACAATTGTTTGTAAAGGATACCTTCCGGTGAGCTCGTGTTCACCCAGCATCTAAATGGAAAGTATTGTGTCACTTTTCACCCATCAGAGGGGGGCATACTACGGGATGAACATTGGACAAGCTAAGCTACACAGATCGTCTACAGTAGCTCCTGTTCCGTGGCTACGAAATAAAACAGGCTGTGAAACACTCATCCTTTTTTTCTTATTAAAGAATATTTTTTTCCTACTTTTGAGAGTGCGTCAAACAAGCGAATAGATGACCGGTTCTATAAATTTCATGAAACCTATATTCTTGTGAAATGTAAGAACCAAAATAGAATCATTTGACATGGCGGGAGCCTAGGTACTCCGTCTGGGCGTCCATATAATTCTTTCACCACCAGGAAGATCTGTGCCTATCTTACGCACACAGAATTATCTGAACTTTTTTTTTACATTTTATCTATTTATTAACAATTTTGGATATTAACAAAGGTTCTATTCCTAATAATACCTCCCTAACAAACATTCACATATTTTTTTAACTGTATGAACTATTATTGTAAGTGCTTTTGTTCATTTTTGTATATTATTGATGTCAAATACATTGCCTATTATTACAAATTACAAAAATTACAGATGTAAATAAATTTCAATAAAGAGTTTACTACTACTTACTTGTACCCTCTGACACTGGATGAGGGATTGTGTGTGGGTGAGTATCCTGAAGACCATGTGCTCGATGGTGCTTTGCTCCTCGAATATCATGCGCGCTAGGTCCAGGAGTACCTGACAACATAAAGGAAAATATTACTTTTTATTACAAGTGTTTAATTTTTGACATATTAATTTAATAGTCATATAGTTTTTTTTTAATCTAAATAACATATACTTCATCTAAAGAATTTGTGAGGGTATTTTTTATTTTTTTTTATGATTTAAAATTGACAAATATTCCCCTACAAAACAAGTGGACTGTATACCACAGTATACCCTCAGTGTGGAGTAGTGGCATTACATAATTATGTGCTACCTATTATGTACAACTATTAATGTAAATAAATTACAAATACAAAGCTCTTGCCCTAAGCTATAAGTTATATTAAACTCGTAAATAACTGTAACAAAATTTATTATTATTAACTGAAGTTTTAAGTCTCATTCAACAGCTAGGTCACCTCCACACGGACCTCACCCAGCCTGGGTTGGGCCGGAATACTAGCATCACGAAGTCTTCACATATGTAACTAAATATGTAACCAAATTCTACATATATACAATATTTTGTTGGATCTGGGGTTCGAAACCCTGACCTTTCGGATGGTGAGATCAACAATATCAATACTAACACTCTTTAGAGGAAGGTAACCACCAGGCGACGTTAATGCTCAAATCATTTTCCACCACCTAACCCTCAAAGTCACATTATGTGTTCACAAACTCGAATTAATGAGGAAAAATTCATGCACTGGGTGGGATTTGAATCAACGGATGCCTACGCTACCTGGATTACCAGACTAGCGCGTTAACCACTTGATTACCAGTACCCTACAAGTTTTTGTCGACTGTGGGGTTCGAACCCATGACCTTCCGCATGGCAAGATCCGTCTCACATGGTTCCTCTTCACTTCCAGCTGGCTCTTCTCTTCTCATACACTCACCTGGTTCCTCTCACTTCCAGCTGGCTCTTCTCTTCTCATACACTCACCTGGTTCCTCTTCACTTCCAGCTGGCTCTTCTCTTCTCATACACTCACCTGGTTCCTCTTCACATCCAGCTGGCTCTTCTCTTCTCATACACTCACCTGGTTCCTCTTCACTTCCAGCTGGCTCTTCTCTTCTCATACACTCACCTGGTTCCTCTTCACTTCCAGCTGGCTCTTCTCTTCTCATACACTCACCTGGTTCCTCTTCACTTCCAGCTGGCTCTTCTCTTCTCATACACTCACCTGATTCCTCTTCACTTCCAGCTGGCTCTTCTCTTCTCATACACTCACCTGGTTCCTCTTCACTTCCAGCTGGCTCTTCTCTTCTCATACACTCACCTGGTTCCTCTTCACTTCCAGCTGGCTCTTCTCATACACTCACCTGGTTCCTCTTCACTTCCAGCTGGCTCTTCTCATACACTCACCTGGTTCCTCTTCACTTCCAGCTGGCTCTTCTCTTCTCATACACTCACCTGGTTCCTCTTCACTTCCAGCTGGCTCTTCTCATACACTCACCTGGTTCCTCTTCACTTCCAGCTGGCTCTTCTCTTCTCATACACTCACCTGGTTCCTCTTCACTTCCAGCTGGCTCTTCTCTTCTCATACACTCACCTGATTCCTCTTCACTTCCAGCTGGCTCTTCTCTTCTCATACACTCACCTGATTCCTCTTCACTTCCAGCTGGCTCTTCTCTTCTCATACACTCACCTGGTTCCTCTTCACTTCCAGCTGGCTCTTCTCTTCTCATACACTCACCTGATTCCTCTTCACTTCCAGCTGGCTCTTCTCTTCTCATACACTCACCTGGTTCCTCTTCACTTCCAGCTGGCTCTTCTCTTCTCATACACTCACCTGGTTCCTCTTCACTTCCAGCTGGCTCTTCTCTTCTCATACACTCACCTGGTTCCTCTTCACTTCCAGCTGGCTCTTCTCTTCTCATACACTCACCTGGTTCCTCTTCACTTCCAGCTGGCTCTTCTCATACACTCACCTGGTTCCTCTTCACTTCCAGCTGGCTCTTCTCTTCTCATACTCTCACCTGATTCCTCTTCACTTCCAGCTGGCTCTTCTCATACACTCACCTGGTTCCTCTTCACTTCCAGCTGGCTCTTCTCTTACACTCACCTGGTTCCTCTTCACTTCCAGCTGGCTCTTCTCTTCTCATACACTCACCTGGTTCCTCTTCACTTCCAGCTGGCTCTTCTCATACACTCACCTGGTTCCTCTTCACTTCCAGCTGGCTCTTCTCATACACTCACCTGGTTCCTCTTCACTTCCAGCTGGCTCTTCTCATACAGCTGCGCGTTCCTTAGCCCTATCCCGCAGAACTGCAGGTAGCTGGCGAACACCTTCTCGTCATTGGTGGTGAAGCAGCCGTCGTTGTGCTTGTTGATCACCTGGAGGTGGTCAATCAATCAGCAAAGTAATTAAAATCCATTTCACAGCCTTTATATTTCGTAATAGCCATGAAGCAGCAGCTACTGTAGATGTAATCTCATCCCGTAGGATGCCTCCCCTCTGATGGGCGAGAAGTGACACAATACTTCCCATTAAGGTGCTGGGTCAACACGAGCACACCGGAAGGTATGCCTAACAAACAACTGTAACCAAATTTGATTTTTTAAAAAATTGTCGGCTCGGGAGTTCGAACTCCGCGACCATCCGCATGTCAAGCGAGTAACTTATCAGTTAGCTAATCGTGCTCTTCATAATTAACAGAATTCCGAAACAGCTGGACCAATTTTATTGACTCCCAATTTGGCGCAGGGTCTTTCTTTTTGGTATTCAAGTGCGTACCAAGAAAGGATTTTAAAAACTCCATATACGACGACAGCCACGCGTAAAAAACTCAACGGCGACATAGTGCCGGGTTTTAGCTGATTAATTTAATTTAATTTTTTTTTTTAATTTTTGATTAATTTATTTTATTTTTTATTGTACATGAAATACAACTCACGATCAGATATATAAGAGTAAAATAAATAAAGAAAAAGGTCCAGCTATTAATTAGCGTCTCGTTCTTTTTCTTTGCCTTTTCCCAAACCTACTTGGGGTCGGCATATATCAAGTAATAGTAATACATTTGCATGAAAAATAAAGAAAGTAAGGCAAAGTCCCTATGAACCCTGTGTACCCTATTTTAAAGAAAATTTTAACATAAAAGAAATCAAAGTGATCGGATTGCTGATTGGTGCACGAGGTGCAATGACGAGTTTTTTTGAAGAGTTCAGAAAAAATTTTAACCTTCCGAAATCCATTTTAAAAGAAATAACGACATCAACAGTTAGAGGTTCTTGCAAGATTATCCATAACCATCTCTATAAAAACAACCTGAACAAAACATCAAAAAAAAAGAAGAAAAAAAAAAAAAAAAAAATTGTAAAAAAGAAATTCATCCACCATATTTAATGTCCAAAATCACCATACTATGTACTACTGTGTCTATAGGCAAACATCATGAGATGTCAGTTGTTGTTATTAATATATTCAACGTTTATTATTATTACTGACCTGGGCCACTCCTATAACGTCCCCGTTGAAATCCTTGATGGGCATACACAGAAGGGTCCTGGTCTTGTAGCCCGTCCTGGCGTCTATGTCCTGGTTGAATCTCGTATCCTGCGACGGAGATACACGAAGGTTAAAGCAAAGTTTAAACTATCCTGCCACGAAGATACACGAAGATATTAATAATAATAAGCCCAGTAAACGGTTGTTTATTAACGGAGCTAGTCCAATTTACAAATGTCAATATATATAAACACAACAATAAAGGTAAAAAAATATGTCAAATAAATTTAAAAATATCACAGATTAAAGCAAAGTTAAAATATCCTCTATGTTATAGACCTTGTAGTAAAATACATCTATAAAAAAATGTTTAAAAAAAAATCCTCGATCATAATAAGTCCTGTATGGTACCCGGGACTTACAAAGAACTCGGGACTTAACGAGCTGTTCCCCCTGTTGTAAAAGTCGACTAACCGCAACAAACCCTAATCAGCCTAGCTAGCTGACGCATTAAAAGGGTTTCAATAGGCTTTTGCAAATAAAAAAGTCCTGCAAATAATTCACATATAATATGTTGGCTGGGAGGAGCTAGTACTAGCTGGAAAATGCTTCGAAAATGCTTAAATTAATTGCAAAGCAACCATAGTCCACCTAAGCTATTATTTATTAACCCGGTTAGAGACCATCACACCCCCTCGGCATAGCTTTTGCCGCTACAACAACAACGCCAAACCTCCAAGGTATCCTAAGCTCCTCCCACCATCAATACTCACCATATAACCGACTTCAGTAGCTTGATCGATAAGGCGGCGGACTTGTAACCTACGTCGGTGGTTCAAGTCCCGGTTTCAGCCTAGATTTGGTAAAGTGAGTTTGAGTACTTGTGATATCACGAAAGTGATTGACACAAATATGATAACTTTTTTTTACTCACCATATAAGCGTCGGGAATATTGACGGGCTCGCCACTCTCGGCCACATAGCCCACAATGCCACACCCCCAGGGTATCCTAATCTCCTCCTTCTTCTCCATTTCCTGCAGAGTGCTTCGCGAGCAGACGTCAAACAGTTTGGACACCAGACACTTGCTGTGGCAGCCTTGCGCCGAGTGGGCCTGGAAACAGGAGAGGTGCAGTTTGGTTAGGCGATCTTTGTGGAATTTAGGAGAAAAAAAAGTCTTCGAAAGGGAAAAAAAATTGGTCTCTTCTTTTTTTTTGTGGAATACAGGTGAAATCTTGGGCTGTGTTTTAGGCTGTCGACAGCTTGTCCATCCCGCCGGTTGCCTGCCTTGTGATGGACCAGAAGTGACAAAATACTTCCTATTTAAGTGCTTGGTCAACACGAGGGGGGAAGAATACATTAGTTCAGATTGATTTGTAATTATACCACCCCCTCCATGGCTCACCTGGATGTGTGTGGAGGAGGTGCAGAAGGTCTCGGGGCGAGGCACGCCCACCACAAGGGACGAGGCGGCCACACTGGCGGGGGGCGGGGCGGGCGTGGGCGGGTGCGGGTGCCCGTGGGAAGCACTCAGACAGCCGACGGGCCGCGCGGGCACCACAGGAACTTTGAACGAGATCGAGGCGTGGGCGTGGGCGGGGTGCGGGGGGTGGGAGGGGCGCACCTCCCCCTGGACGAGAAACAGGGAGCCCCTGTCGGCGTTGAGCAGGGTGGACACGTTCTGCAGGATCTTGTGGCAGAGGGAGCGGACGTCCAGCTCATTGCAGATGTCCTTCACCTGGGGGAGGGGGGGGGGGGGGGGGGGGGTCAGTATAATCAGTATGAACCGAAAAGTGAGAAGTTGTACTAGATCTACAACTACATGAATATCAGAACATTTTTTTTTTTTTTTTTTTTTTTTTATAGGAGGGAAATAGAGATAAATAGATTTTTATTCCGACATGCTTGACTCTACAGATACTGATTTAAAGACATCTTTTTTTTTTTACTCAAATCCTAATAATATCAGAACATACCTGGACAGCTGTTTCGAGCTGATTTGCTCTCATCAGCAGGTAATAGTTCTGAACATCCATGCCATCCACTAACCTCTCTATTTTAATCAGTATACAGTAGATCATTAGAATTAATTAGGTTACAGTGTTCATTGCCGGGGTTTCACTGAAAACCCCACAACCAGGTCAGTGTGGGGACAGACAGAGGAGTATGCTTTGTAATATTGTAATTGTTGTAATGTTTTGTTAGTACAAAGATAGTAACAATTTAAATTCTTAATGTTTACAGAGACCTGATGACAGATACCTTGTTCGGAAAATAAGAATCAAACAGTTAGTAAAGATACCAAGGTAACAGCTACTGAACTGCAGCACTCTGAGACAAAAGAGAAAATGAGAGGATTTTCTCAAGTCCTAGCTCGTACACTATGAAAATCATCACAATACATATTTCTAGAACAAATAATGCATGAATATTATGATTGGCATGAATATTATAATTATTTTACAATTTCGATCAAACTTTATTCACATTTTTTATATAGGTACAATAAAAAGGTATAATTATGTAATAGTAAACAAAGCCTGATGAAGGGTGGTGATAATGCCTTTGGCATTTTCTCGCCTCGCGTTCTATGGATATCTGTGCCTATCTCACGGACAAGGAATTATTATTCTAATACCAGCTGAGACTTCACGTTTTGATAGCTCGTAACGAGAGAGCACAATTTCCTGATTCTCGGAAAAGAGACAACGCAAGGCAACGCTGGAATCCGTAGAGGAGATACAATTAGACCTTTCCGTCAGCTCTTTTAATTAGCTCCGGGAAATAATTAAAACTCGATACTGTGTCAGCACAAACAGAATGACAATGCCGTCTTCTCACAGGACCAAACGAGAACGCAATACGCGAGATGGACGAGACGAGAGAGAGAGAGAGAGAGGGAGCGGAAAGAATTAGCGAGACATTAAAGTGAAACACAAATTACAGAGGAAACAGGAGACAAGGTCAAATACGACATTGCGAAAGGAAGATTTAAGGAAGAAGGAAGGAAGGAGAAGGAGAAGGAGAAGGAGAAGGAGAAGGAGAAGGAGAAGGAGAAGGAGAAGGAGAAGGAGAAGGAGAAGGAGAAGGAGAAGGAGAAGGAGAAGGAGAAGGAGAAGGAGAAGGGAAGGAGAAGGAGAAGGAGAAGGAGAAGGAGAAGGAGAAGAGAAGGAGAAGGAGAAGGAGAAGGAGAGGAGGAGGAGGAGGAGGAGAGGAGAAGGAGAAGAGGAGGAGGAGGATGAGAAGGAGGAGAAGGAGAAGAAGGAGAAGGAGAAGGAGAAGGAGAAGGAGAAGGAGAAGGAGGAGGAGAAGGAGAAGGAGAAGGAGGAGGAGGATGAGAAGGAGGAGAAGGAGAAGAAGGAGTGTGGAGAACTCGTATTGCTTCAAACCTGTCCCAGCGTCAATGGCGCGTTGAATGCACCGGATCTCGTAGGATCGCCGAAGTTAAGCAACGTCCAGCGAGGTGAATATTTCGTGATGCTGGTATTCCGACTCAACCCAGTCTGGGTGAGGTTAATGTGGGTAGCACGTTTGTGAGTTTTCTCCGAATGGGAGGTAACACCTCCGTCGTGATATGATCATGCAGTTGAAAGCGACGTTAATCCCCCCCCCCCCCCCCCCCCAAATAAACCTGTCCCGTAAAATCGGCCTTGTTGTTTAGTTTTAACACAGAGGTAATCACAACAATAACAACAACAAACAACAAAAAAAATCTTCCTAATTGCTTTTGAAGGTAATCACGGTAGCCACATACATTTACTTTAAATAAAATAAATCTCGTCTAACTCTTTGAGGGCTTCCAAGATACGAGTACTAGCAGCGTTGCCGCGCTGCGAGCGCGATCCTTTGTTTCAGGCCTATGTAGCCATATTGGATAGTTTTTTAATGGGATAGATTTATTAGCCATGAGATACACCTATGTTATGCAGTCTCCCTTACATACACCTCGATGGGAAACAGGTTGTATTGGAAAGTGAAACATCATTGGGATGAAAACAGAAAGTCCATATTCTGATATTCGTGAATATGAATGTGAATACTTGAGATAAGGTGACAAATTTTACCGATCAATATTCGGCGAACATTTCCATAATTAAAACAAACGATATCGAAACAAGCTTCTAATCAGAACAATGATTGTTTGGTTTGTTTCTTATTTTTACTTTCCCTTTCCTATAATACTGAAAGTATTATTATTATTATTATTTTGTTACTAAGGAAATAATTATATACAAACAGATAATTACAAATTAATATACAAAATTGGAAAAAAGTATGAGAAAAAAAAGAAGAAGAAAAAAATGGTGAGAAAAAAAATACCTACTTCAGATTTCTAAATACTTTTTTTATAAATAAATTTATTTATTTATTTAATAACAGGATAACATATACAAAGGTATTTTTCCTAAGCTAAAGCTTCTAAGAAAAAATAATAACATCTTAATTATTAACAACAATGAATTGTAGATAAAAAGATACTTCAGATTTAAATACACAATAAAACATTTTGATTTTTTTTGAACTCCCGCAGCCAGGCAAATGCCGTCATAGGTATAAGTCAAAACGAGTTGCTTGGTAAACACTTTTCTGCAGAATAATATACATAGGAGGTATTTACTATTTCAATTTAATAAATATTGGGAAATATTAAATCCCCCAATAATATCCTTACCACAGTCTCAAATATTACAAAAACATGAATTATTTGTTCCTCCGACCGAAGATGAAACTTAATTATATTCTCTTTCTTCTATTCATACAAAGTATACACTTATAATATTCCGTAACCACCAGGCGAGTCAAAGAATTTTATACCACCTAACCCCCAGAGCCTTATAGTAATACATACCTAAAAGGTGTGTGTGACCAGTGACCACCATAATAGGTCACATGCTCATCAAATGAAAGAAGAAAAATTCATGCACTGGGTGGCTTTCAATTTAGGCTCGTTTAAGCTCACATAAATACGAACGTATAATAATTTCTACAACCGATATTTCACAACAATCGATATATACCTATCGTCTTCGATATCCATCGTCTTCGATATCGACCACCGATCACTGAGCATCAAACTAGGCTACTAGAGGTGGCCGATCTGGCACAAGGCTACTGCCTCGGAGAGGACGGAATTTTCCATTCTGTTTTGACGACTTGACGCATCATCGGTATCTCGTAGCAATCTCGACTGTGCGATATCGCTTTATCAGTGACGTGTTACCCCACTCCGCCCGCATTCATTTATTGCAAACGAACAGAGGGTAAAACCCCCGTCGTGATATGACCATGCAGTTGAAAGCGACGTTAAACCCCCCCCCCCCCCCCCTTCCACCCTCAAAAATATCATCGTTTCTGTTCTTCTGTTTTGAATCAGAAGATATCAGAGAACTCTCTCTCTCGCTCGCACATGTGTAAAATGTCACATCCCCCCTATAATCCTCCTCCTAAATGCTATACTCAATCGAGTGCCCCCCGACCGCGCCCCAAATCCTATTGAGTGCGCAGACCCCCCCCCCCCCCCCCCCAGCTGTTCGCCCATTATGTTTCGAGTGCGTTTCTTGTCGGGGAGTTTGTTTTATACGCCGTCCACGGCTGGCGACGGTTCAAGATTCGGTGCCCGTCTCTAATCGCGTCTACATACGAGATATCGCCTTATTTAATAATAATAATAACACTCTTTAGTGAAAGGTAACCACCACCAGGCGAGGTTAATGCTCAAAGCATTTTCTACCACCTAACCCTCAGAGTTTTATTATTATATGGTCACAAACTTAAGGTAAGGTGGTAGAAAATGCTTTGAGCATTAACCTTGCCTGGTGGTTACCTAAAAACTAAAGAGTGTTGTTTTTATTAATATTATTACTAAAAAAAGTTTATTAAAATAAAATTACTATACTGGTGTATGGATGAGTGAGAAATCTGACGTAAACTATGCTGAGATGGAATAATGTTGGTATTCATTCATGCGTGAGCACTCGGTGAGTGAATGATCATCTCATGTTCATTCATTCATCCAAACTGATCACTGCGGAGCTATTCCAGGATTCCATTCATTAAAGTGAAGACAAAAGCTTACATTGTAGCAGGCGTTAACCTGTGTCCACCCGCATGCGTGGACACCAAGACAGGCCACCGGTGGCGGCGTCAGCAGATTGGAAAGAAAGTAATATAATATCGCCTTATTTATGCTGCCCAATTAGGACTATTAAGTCCCATTATTCCACCAGTAAGCCCAAGACGTATTATTATGGGGTAAAAATCCCAAATGGGAGGATAACTTGTCATGTCCCGGCTGGGTTTCGAACCCGCGACTTCTAGATTCACAGAGTGCCGCCTTTACCACTGAGCTACCGGGACAGACTGTCCGGGGAATACTGTCTCGCCAGAGGACTATAGACAGAGAACAGACTAGACCCTAACAAGCCAGGCTTAGGAGTTTTCTAAGGATTTAATGGCTTACAATAATTTCCTAAGATTCTGAGGGTTAGGTGGTAGAAAGGTAATTTTTCCAAGGATTGATTGTAGTAAAATGTTCGATTCCAAAAAAGATAGGGGTTATTTCTTTATTCATTATTTCATTCGCAGGAAACTGACAAACCTCCTACTCACATTAACCTCATGCAGCCTGGGTGGGCCGGAATGCTAGCATTACGAAGTCTTTACCTTACTGGACGTTCAACCACCTGCATTCAACACGCCATCGACGCTACCTAAGGTTTATTTTTTTAAATTTAAGTTTAATGTCGCTTTCAACTGCATGGTCATATCACGACGAGAGTGTTACAATCCATAGTCACATTAAGCTTACCCAGTCTGGGTTGGGACGGAATGCCAGCATCACGAAGTCTTCACTTCGCTGGACGTTGCTTAACTTCGACGCCGGCTGAGGTAGGGGTTAAGTGAGAAATTCTTGACTCATTCAATTAAGACGTGAATCAATGTATGCCTACACGGAATTGGTGCTGTCTGAATAAGCAAGAGTCTCGCAAGTAGGTATTTATTGATTGGTGATGAAATTTTATTACTGAGATGCCATTAAGAATTCGAACGCGAAAGTGATGTCATGTAAGCAGGGACATGACAATATTATCATTATATAAATGTTTATTAGGAGGACAAACTAATGTACGATATTATTACACTATAAAATTGAGAGAAAATAAATAAATACTAAAATAGATTGAAAAATAAATACATAAATAACAAAGAAGAAACTAGGTAGATTGCTATATATAGTTGTATTTATTTTATAGAAAAATGTTACAACGCAGCGGTTAAAATAAGAAAATAAAACTAATGTCCTAACTATAGGACGGTGTTCTTGCCTGCGGCAATCTCTTCCACCCAACCCTTAACACAGGCTACGGGAATCTCAATTTGAATAATTAAATAATAAACTTCTTCTTCCACTTTGCCTTCTCCTAAACCTACTAGCGGTTGGCATTGTTCAATCTCATGGTTGATGTTGGCTGGTTGTGGCACATTTTTACAGCTAAGTAATGCCTTCCTATAACAACAACGATTCTATTTGATTTAACATCCTGATTTGGACGGATCCTAAATTGGCTGGGTTTGTTAGAAAATTCTGTCCCAACCGGGAATCGAACTCAGGAACTCTGGACTACGGGCAGTAATCACTACCGTTACGCCACGGAGGCTGGCATGATAATTAGGATTCTAAAGATGGCAATCATCATAATAAAATTTATGGAATCCTCGAGAAAAAATAAATTACTCTTTAATCGAAGAAGGTAATCACCAGGCAAGGTTAATGCTCAAAGCATTTTCTACCACCTAACCCTGAGAGTCTTATTTTTAGGTGGTCACAAACTCATATAAAAGAGGAAATATTCATACATTGGGTGGGACTCGAACCAACGGATCCATACACTACCCGGATTCCCAGACTGCACCTTAACCACTTGACCACCAATCCTCGAGCAGAAGAGAGGGAGTGGGGATTGACCAGTTTCGCCGCGCCAAGGACCATTGACTTTTCATTATCTCATTTGAATATTTGCTCCAACATATTTCGATGACATGAAAAGGCTTTTAACTCGTGACGAGTACGTCAGACACCCCCGCTAATTGATGGAGGCGTTCAAATTAGCTGTCGAAATTCGGCATTGAAAGATTTTTTTTTTTTTTTTTGACAAGCGAAGAAAGTTTTTTACTTTCCTTATCCGAGAAAAAAAGGAAAGTATTGTATTCGTCAAAAATTTGACCTACCCAGTTTTTCACATTTCTGGACGAATCAGAACCTCAGAATACCAAAAAAGTTGTTTTCTGCCATGGGTACGTGCGTCTGTCTGTGATCAATATATCTCGAGAACGGTAAGAAGTCTGGCTGGGGGACTTTAAACAGGGAGAAGACCAGTGTCTCGCTAGAGGACTATAAACAGAGAACAGACTAGCCAACCCTTACAAGCCAGGCTAGCTTGCAGTTTCTTAAGGGTTTAATGGCTTATAAAGAAAAGTCCAAGTCCTCATGATGGTTGATCGCACATAGAAATATGTGGTTCAGGACGAGCCAACTTTGAAATAAAGTTGGCTGAAGACCATCACTCACCCCTCCAGCTGTAGCCAAGCTGGCTACAACAACAACAACAACAAGAACGGTAAGAGCTAGACTTGAAATTTGGTATGGAAATTAAATTTATACACCAGACGAATTCTGCGGCAGATTTCTGTGGCGGGGGGACCCGCTTGGACTAACTTTTTTCGGCATAAATCGAAGCATATTTAGAGGGTAACAAAATTTCAAGTAGTTATTTTCCGAGTCCCGAAGCAAAATAGGTTTAGGTTAAGTGAGAGATTTTTCTCTTCATATTCTTTTACAAGCGGGCTGTCGCCCGCTTTGCGGGCCGAGGCATGGCCGTGAAAGCAAAAAATCCATTTTCGCCAATTGCAGGTGTTGTAGTGGGAGTTTCGAAAAATCCCGTCTTATTGCACATCTAGACTATAAGACAAAGCTACCTACCAAATTTCAGCTTCCTAGGACTTACGGTTTGGGCTGTAGAGCGATGATCAGTCAGTGATCAGTGGTCAGTGAGTGTCTTTGACATTTATATATTAAGATAAATGCACCGGTTCTCGTAGAATCACCGAAGTTAAGCAACGTCCAGCGAGGGGAAGACTTCTGGCATTCTGGTATAACCCAGGCTGGATGAGTTGAATGTACGTAGCAGGTTTGTGAGTTTCCTCCGTCGTGATATGACCAATATGACCATTAGGCCGGAGTGAAAAAAATAATTTTGGAATTTGAAAACGCCTAATATGTCAAAAGTTGTGATTTTGTGAGTAGATCAATCCCTGAAAGTTTCAAAAATTAAAAAAATGATCTTGAGTCTCCACATTGAGCTTAAAGTTTAAGCTATTTTTGAGTATGCAATTTGAAGGGGCAACATAGTTTTTTACCCTTTATTGACCTCTGACATGAAAAGTTTTCATTTTACAAAAAAAGTATTGTATTAAATTGTATTGAGAACAATTTTCTGTATCATTTAGTATCATAAAAACGTCTCTCTATGATGTACAGTTAAAGAGATAGAACACTAATAGTTATTACTCTTGTTGAAAACTTATGAAAATTATAATTTTAGGGACACTCCGCTTCTAAAAAATCATAAAATTATTATTATCTAATATGATAACGAGTATCATATGTATTAAAGACATTACCAGAAAGAACAAACAATGAATAGTACTAAATTAAGGATCAAAGGTTTTATATTTTCAAATGATTATCATTCATTTTATGTATTACCAAAAAAATCTTTTTTGTGCTACACACAGGAATATTTTTACGGCTCTTTTGTCGAGCACGTATAAATCGGTCTCGAGCAACTTCGCCACAAACAGATTGTGATGCCTCAGTTACCATTACCAGCCTGATACGCCTTTCCACAGCTTGACTGTGGCTGCTGGCATGGGAGTTTGAGAGCATCGAACTCCGTTTGGGATCGGATGAGGCATATAATTTCCTCATCAGTCAGGTTCAAGGTGGCAGCTGGATCCAGTGGATTTTCCCAACTGATATATGAGATTGAAGTAGTCATCAGCTTCAAAATTATGAGGAGACAATTGGGGCTGGGGGACTTAAAACATAGAGGAGACCAGCAGTCTGGCTGGGTGACTATAAACAGGGAGTAGACCAGCATTGGCTTGGTTCGGAGGGTCCTTGTCAATTAATAGACTCCTTGTAAAGACAGTGGTAGGAGGGCTGAATCATTCCTCCATTGTCTGGCTACCATCGTTCACATTATCTTTATGAAGCTTGCGGGGTTTTAAAATTCTACCCAATGCTTGTTCTCGCACATTAGAGCGCGAATCCTTAATTATAATAACACACTTTAGTGAAGGTAATCACCGAGCGAGGTTAGTGCTCAAAGCATTTTCTACCACCTAACCCTCAGAGTCTTATTATTATGTGGTCACAAACACAAATTAATGAGGAAAAGTTCATTCACTGGGTGGGATTCGAACCAACGAATCCCTCCGCTACCTGGTTTACCAGACTAGTGCGTTAACCACTTGACTAAAAGTGCACCTTAGCATTGCAAGAAGTACAAGTTGAAAAGTTATCATATTTGTGTTAATCAATTTCGTGATATCACAACTACTCAAACTTGCTTTACTAATTCTACGCTGAAACCGGACATGAACCACCGACCTCTAGGTTACAAGTCCTCAACCTTATCGATCAAGCTACTTGGTCAGTTTGCGAGAAGAGTATTTTCAAAGTAAGCGAAATACGCGTTTCTCTGTATCACATCAAACATAAGTCTTTTGTATTGTATAGACAAGAAAGAACATTTCTCAATCATTTTAAATAAATGCATGGGCCTTTTTGAGCTATTTTTTTTTAATTTAAAACCACGACGGGGCAATCACTTTCATTATGTAATCAGCAAGAAGTTATATCTTTTACATGAAGTGCCTCAATAACGCTTTGTAGGAAAAGAGGGCCAAATATTAAAAACTTTCAGTAGGGCGGCTGCAAATTAAATAAAAAACAATTTAAAGTTATAATTAAAAGATTTAATACATGTAATATTAACTATCAATCAAAACGATTATTATTCTTAGGTAATACTGATATGGAATGGGTATTTCACTTCATAAAAAAATTAGTTAGTTATTTTATTTAAACAACCAAGTCAACCTAGAAAAATTTGATCCGTAATATCCGTAGTTAAGTTCTAACGAATGCACAAATTAATTTGAACAATCATTTTCACATAGAAAGAAAGATCTGAAAACTCAGTTTTGTACTTTTTTAATTACAAAGCTACAAATTGGAGACGAGACCGGACAAGAACAAGCGAGAAAATGTCAGTAAGCATTAAATTTATTTTCGCGCACAGTTACCTACATAGATTTTATATACATACATGTTACTTGTACTCGTATAATGTAGGAAGATGTCTTAAATAACCAATTAAATATAGATAACAACGTAAATCTTTTATCCTGAAAAAAGTAGGCCTTGAGTTGTACCAGCACCTATGATATGGACTAATAACCTACCATATTATTATCATTTTCCGAAGTTTCTGCTAGAGTTACAATTGTTTATGTTCTAGCTCATAGATAGTACATCATAGAGAGAAGTTTCAAGGAATTAAAATATAGAAAAAATTGTTTACAACATAATTTTATTCGTTATCTTTTTTTGTATAACGAACACTTTTCATGTTAGACGTGCTTCAAGTGCAAAAACCGATGATGCCCCTTCAAATTGCATACTCAAAAATAGCAAAAACTTTAAGCTCAATGTGGAGACTCAAGATCATTTTTTTAATTTTTGAAACTTTCAGGGATTGATCTACTGACAAAATCACAACTTTTGACATATTAGGCGTTTTCAAATTCCAAAATTATTTTTTTACCCCCCTATTTCACTCCGGCCTAATGACCATGCAGTTGAAAGCGACGTTAAACCCAAACTTTAGAAGAAAAAAAAACAGACAGACACAAAACCAAAGTTGCTCAGGAGGTTACGAAACGTCCAGAAATATGAAGAAAATCAGAGCAAAAAAATATATATATATTTTTTTTTTACAAAAACGAACACACTACTTCCGATTTCTAACATTAAATTTTTTCGGAAGTAATAAATATTGAAACATCAAAAAGTTAGAGCTGTTCGATGCTAATAAATTAGTCCAAATAGCATCCGACTGAAAGTTTCCGGAACAACATTTTTCAAATTTTAGAAGAAAATTTGTAGCGAACTAATTAGGAGAAAAAAAATTCAACCATTATGAACTTTGGAAATTAATTAGAAGCTTTTTCTTGTCATTTGAGAGTGCTTACTGATGTCTATAATAAGATGTACAAAATACAGGGTGAATCACAATTGGATTGGACAAATTAAACCAGAGAAGAAAGGAGATACCAGCTTTGCCAGGTCAAACACAAAACATTGGCGCCTTAATAGAGTTGGCGTTAGGAAGAGCATGCGACCGTTAAATGTGGAAGTAGGAGAGCCAGAACCAACCTCAATTATGAGGAAGAGGTTGACCATTGTCAACCCCAAAGAGGTTTGAAAAAAGGCAAAGTGAAAGACGAAGAAGAAGACAAAAAAGAAAAGGAAGATTGGGATGGGTTGTCTTAAGCTTACAGCCTAAATAATTCAGACAGCTAAATAATTCGTAACCGTATCTTGATCTTATAGTGGACTTTAATCTGAAGTTCAAGCAACAAGGCCTTCTTCAACTGTCAGACTCGCCACTACAGCCTGTCACAGCCACTACTACAGCTTGTCACAGCCATCACTACCCATCCCATGGTATGTCTTACAGCCTGTGGAAGCCGCCACTACATCCCGTCTTATCTCTCTTCCTATGCTTGGTTTTCCATTCATCATTCAGTTACTATGTCTGTACTATTAGTGCTAGGCACGGCAGAATACATACCTACCATTGTATAGGAGGCCGCACCAAACTGTACTTTGTGATGCAGGTCGCCCTCTATGTACTACCATGTATGCACGCCTATGTACCCATGTATACATTATATGCTGAATGGCATAGCTCAGATCTATGCCTGGAACGCAGTAGTATTTATGTACGCGACGCTAGGCTAGCACGGTGGCATATACAGTAGGGTGGAGCGAAATCGCACTTTTATTTTTATTTTTTAATGGAATAGTGAAAAAAAGTTGTCTATGGGCGAGAAACTTCCGAATCTGTCATTAATTTTTTTCTAAAAAATCGGGAAGATGCGCCCCGAGCCCCGCCTACTTTTGCAAAATTGTCATTTATAGACACTTTTCCTATGAATTTTCTAATTTTTTTAGTAATACTTTTTGAAATGGAATAGTTGTAAGTGTTTACTTTATAGAATGATCCATCATTATAAAAATAAAAATTAGTCAATTTTAAATGGTAAGTCTCGCCCCAAATTTGTCCAAATCTAACAAAAATTTCTAAAATCAGCAAAAAAGACACATATCTGCCGAATTTTCTAATTTTTCTGGGACATTTTTCCGGAACAGAATAGTATTTAAATACAAAAACATACTATCCTCGTTTACTTAGATTAAAAAGGTTTATAAAATTTACACGTTAAGTACCGCCCCGAGCTGCACCAAGGCCGCCTAATATTCTAGTAATACATAGCTCTCTCTAGGCTCTCTAATTATGAGGATGGGCTCATGTACTGTGGTACACACAGATTTTTATTAATTTTTCCAGGGTACTTTTACAGGACACAATATTACTGAAGTACTACTTTATATTCTTTTCGTACACTTGTAACAAAAATTGACTCATATATCACATTCTTAGTGTCGCCCCAAGTTGGTGAATTCATTAGTACATTTTTATATGCTACATGGGTAAAACACCCAAGTAATTACAATGAATAAGAACAATATATTGATGAACGAAACTTTTTCTTCATATTATGTATAATTAAAATGAAATATAAATAGTTTAATAAAGGTAGGAGGTATAAAGTTATACAAAGTAAATTTGAACGATTACAAATTACGTATTGACATTGGAAAGTACCTTTCTTTTTTATAAAAAAAACTTCAATTTTTCAAAACCGATTCGGACATTTCTAACTAAAAATTTGCTAATTTTATTTATTATTCAGGCAAAGTCCTTTTTTGTATGAAACACTGGAATCATTCTTCTGGATCCAATTTGATTCCCAATCAAACCATCTCTGGCTTTTTAACCAATCACAGTGCTTGATGCATTTGTCACAAGTTTGATGTACCTTGCGACGCACTGTGCGTGGCAGGGCACATCTGGAATAAAGTTTTTCATGTTGTTGTTTTCAACAATGTTGGCCAGATCTTCGATACTGATGTCTCTTATTAAAGGGGGCTCAGTCACAGGAACTTCGTGCCACTATATTAAACTGCTGTAGGATGTTGCTACAGTGACTTTTCTAACATCAGGGAACCTATTTTCTTCACGTGATTTTTTAATTATTCTGTATGCAATTTCCCTTTGAACTTTGCTGTTATCTGCCAGCACAATCAACAGCAAGTTTTCAGGATGCGCGTAGAAGGCGTTTCTCTGAATAACAGGATCTACTATTTTCTTTACACTTTCATCAAGATACTTTCTTCGTTGAATAAGATCAAGCAAATGTTTGGGTCCATCGAAACAAGATGATCTATTTTTAATTGAAAACCACATTGGACCCTTTAATATGAATGTAGTCAATGTCAATGTGCTACGAACTGTTTCTTGTTAAACGTGATAAAATTTTCGAATCTTAATACACTGATATTAATTATTTCGAGAGAAAAAAAATCGCACAAATCGTTTATCAGATAACACTCGCTGCTTTCTGTCAACTGAGTTGTGGTAGGCATAAAACCCACGGATTTCTACCAAAATCTTGTTTTTTTGTTTCTAATATTTAAGACCTTTTGTTGGCATTGATGGAGATGAATCATCATGTTTGTAAAGGATTCTATTTCTATGATGAGTCATCATAAGAAACAGAGGATAGTATACTTGAGTGTACCACAGTACATGAGCCCATTCTCAATCATAGAGAGCCTAGAGAGAGCTATTTATTACTAGAATATTAGGCGGCCTTGGTGCAGCTCGGGGCGGTACTTAACGTGTAACTTTTATAAAACTTTTTAATCTAAGTAAACGAGGATAGTATGTTTTTGTATTTAAATACTATTCTGTTCCTGAAAAATGTCCCAGGAAAATTAGAAAATTCGGCAGATATGTGTCTTTTTTACTGATTTTAGAAAATTTTGTTGGATTTGGACAAATTTGGGGCGAGACTTACCATTTAAAATCGACTATTTTTTATTTTTATATTGATGGATCATTCTATTAAGTAAACACTTACAACTATTCCATTTCAAAAAGTATTACTAAAAAAATTAGAAAATTCATAGGAAAAGTGTCTATAAATGACAATTTTGCAAAAGTGGGCGGGGCTCGGGGCGCATCTTCCCGATTTTTTAGAAAAAAATTAATGACAGATTCGGAAGTTTCTCGCCCATAGACAACTTTTTTTTCCCTATTCCATTAAAAAGTAGAAACATCGCTCCACCCTAATATACAGGGTCGTCGATATATAGTTTACATTTAAAGGAAAATTAGTATATTTCACGGCTTTGCTCAGGTGTCTCGCTCATCTTAACCTTAATCTTTTTGATGATTCGTCTTTTATTAACGGGGGAAAAAGATGAGAACAAATAGCAAAATAAACTTGTAAATATTTTCTGTCTTTCTGGCCGGCTATAATCAGAAGAACAAGATGAACCAGGTTACCAGGCCCTCATTTCAGAAACCACTTTCATAATCCCCAAATCTCCCTTTCAACCGTCACACAACACGCCCTCTGTTGATAGGTAATTTCGTTCAAATTATCCAATCAGAGTGCGTTGTGTGATGATCTGATGATTCAAAGGGAGATTTGGGATTATGAGAGTGCTTTCTGAAACGAGGATCAGTTCAGATAATGACGATTGAAAAAAAGCTGCGTACACACGAATCAGAAGAACAAGATAATGATGATTGCTAAAAAAAAAGCCCCGTTCACACTCACCAGCTCGAAGATCAGCTCCTTCTCGTCCAGATGCTTCAGCTCGTAGCGGCTGCGGCGCGAGCTGTTGTTCACCGTCTGCGCATGCGTGTTGTGATGCGAGCTCTGCGCATGAGCGGCCTCTACTGCGTCGCTGCACTGGCTCACCGGGGAGAGGAAGGTGGGCGTGCCGTCAATTGTGTTGACGATGGGCTTCAGGAGGCCGCCGCGCTCGAATTCGTGCGCAGAAATCTTGCGCACTGGAGTTGTGGCGCCTGGTGAGAAAAGAGGGAATTAATAAATTAATAATTGTATAATATGGAATAACCGACCTCGATAGCTTGATCGATAATGCAGCGGACTTGTAACCTGGAGGAGTTCGGGGGTTCAAGTAATTTGGATATCACAAATTAATGTGATTAACACAAATATGATAGCTTATTTTTTTTAATGGATATGGTATTTTTGATATTAATAGGGTACACTGGTTCATATACCAACTATACGACACATAAAAAAGCGACCATAATTGTAGACACAATTTTACAATCCATTTGCTGGGAATTGTACCGGCTACCCACATTAACCTCACCCAGACTGAGCAGGGCCGGAAATGCCAGTCTCCCATTTTTGAAGGAAACAGAATTTTCTTCGAAAAATCTGCCCCAATGGGGATTCGAACTCGGGATCTCTGGACTACGGGCAGTAGTCACAACCGTTACGCCACAGAGGCTGGCAACAAAACCCGGCAAACGTTCCTTTCCTCTATACATCAGATCACCCAAGTCTTTTCTTGAGGTGTGGCGGCACTGGCTGGAAGTTTGGCCTGCTCTGTGTGGAGGGCGGAGGAGGAGGAGGAGGACACTCACCTGAGGGGGTGCGGGAGGTGGGGCAGGGGGGGCATTGCACGAGGGTGGGGGAGGGGAGGCCGTGTTCACACGAGGAGCTGCCCGTGGCGTGACTCACCAACCAGGCGTCCACCACGCTCCGCGTAGCTTTCCTGAAACACACGATGCACGGATGTTATCAGTTATCATAATTATGTCCGTCTCTTTTTTTTTTTCTTTTTTTTTCTTTTTGGTCTAAGCTCAAGAGTTTTCGAGAATTGTGGCAAATCTTCCAAGGTCCGTCCAAGTGTCGAGATAAAGCACATTAGCACAGGCTACAGGTCTGCCCATTGAATTCAATACTGGAGGAATTGGAGGAGCTCATACTAAGAGCACGCTCCGCTCTATGCTTGCGAATTTGCAGATCCCGATGCAGACACACACACAGTCGCAAATTATTCGCAAATATGAAACTGCACAAAACAAAACACACAGAAACTGCGTCGAGATTTAGTCATGCAAAAATAATAAGCCGTCAGTGGCGTGGATGAGAAATACGCGGGGGAGGGCTCACAAGTCTGTCCCGGTAGCTCAGTGGTAAAGGCGGCGCCCTGTGTATCTAGTGATTCCAGAGGTCGCGGGTTCGAAACCCAGCCGGGACATGACAACTTATATCCTCCCATTTGGGATTTTTACCACATAATATATACGTCTTGCGCTTACTGCTGGAATAATGGGACTTCAATAGACCTAATCGGACAGTATAAATAAGGCGATATTATTATTATTATTATTGGGCTCGAAATAGCTCTCCAGGTATGTTTTGATATTTATGTACAATTGAACATCTAGTCACAAAAGTTAAAAAAATTACCATATTTGTGTTGATCACTTTCGTGATATCACAACTTCTCAAGCTCGCTTTACTAAATCTACGCTGAACTTGGGACTAGAACCACCGACCTCCAGGTTACAAGTCCGCCACCTAATCGATCAAGCTACTGAAGTCCGGTACATCTAGTTACAACTTCTCATTTTTTCTGTTTTTACCGATTATTTCTCTCATATCTCGTGAGGAAAAATGAGTAATACGAACATAATAGGAAAAAATGAGTAATAGGAACAGTGGCAGCATAACGAGGAGGAATGCGGATATGTGAAAATGATGAATTTATAGTTAAATTTACATGGAAATCGTTCTCTTATAAATAGGTTTCCCTTAATCCAGGTTTCTCCAAAAAAGAGGTTATTTTTTTTTTTTGAAGCGGTAAATTGGACATGGAAATTGTTCTCTTATATCCAGGTTTCTCTTATATCCAAGTTTATTTTCTGTTATATCCAAGTTTCTCTTAATTCTCTTATATCCAAGTTTCTCTTATATCCTGCAGGTTCGACTGTATATCCCTTCAAACTTACACCACTGGCATTGACAGATGCGTCTAATGCAGATATTTTAACGACTGTCACTATTAGGAACAGGATTTGTGAAGCATGAATTAAGAGTGGCAGACGGAATAGGCTAATAGGCTCATGAATAACATCACAGGTTTTTAATATAATAGCAATCATTACCAATGTATGTTAATACTAGGCGCGGCCGGTAGGAAAAATTTTGGGGGTGCTGCCACATCATAAACCGGACTAAAATGGCATAGAGTCGCTCTTTCAGAATCTAAAGACTTAAGAGTTTCTTTACCATGCCAATCATAGATAATAATGCATCAATTATTCCAGAAATGTGCGATAGTTTAAAATGTGGGTTTGAGAAAATCCTCTCTTTTTCGTCTGGGGGTGCTGTAGTTCAGTTCCTTAGCACCGGCCGCGGCTGGTTATATAATTGTACTAGCTACCTATTTATAAATTATTATAATATATGTAGATATTGCAGATAGTATGTGTTTGTAGATAATTATGTAAATAATTTATCTATGGTGTAGCACAATACCGTGTATTGGTAGTGAAGCGGTTAAGGTCCTTGTCTGGTGATGCAGGTAACGTAGGGATCCGTTGGTTCGAATCCCACCCAATGCATCAATTTTTCACCACTTCTTTGAGTTAGTGACCAGTAAGAATAAGATTCTGAGGGTTAGGTGATAGAAAATGCTTTGAAGTACCACATGCACATTAGAATGAGAAGAACACACAGGACTATAATAATAACACTTGGTGGAAGGTCACCACCAGGCGAGGATAATGCTCAAAACATTTTCTACCACCGAACCCTCAGAGTCTTATTATTATGTGGTTACAATACCAGACAATGCTTCCTACAACATAACCCACAGAGTCTTATTATTATGTGGTCAAAAACTCAATTTAATAAGTAAAAATTCATGCACTGGGTGTGATTCGAACCAACGGATCCCTACGCTACCTGGATTACCAGACTAGCGCGTTAACCACTTGATTACCAGTGCACACTATCCCATGTCACTATTATAGCATTCATTCGTCGGGAATCAGAGGATACAAACATAAATGAGAAGGGCGGGAACAGCAGACAGATAACAAATGTATGCAGCAGCCTCAGCAAAAGATACATCAGTATGTCAGTGGCAGGAACGCGGGGCATATAATTATGTACAATGTACATACATCAGGAATATCAGGATAGATAACAAATGTACAATACCGTGTGCGCTGGGGGACGTTAAACACATACGGCCCCAGCTTTGTCGGGGAAAGTATCCCTTACACATAATTGTAACCAAATTTGAAACAGGGGCAAAGACTTCGATTGATATAGACCTCTCTTTAAATAAATGTTCATTGAAAAAAAAAAAAAAAAAAACAAACAAACAAACAAACAAGTGTAACCAAATTTAGAACACAATTTTTCTGTCGGCTCTTGGGTTTGAACCCGGGACTTTCTGTAGTCCGACCGAATATCTTACCACTGAGCTATTCTATTGTATTGTAATACGGGCGCTATCGATCTGAATAATGTAAGGATACCTAATAGAAAACGATCAGTTGCATAACGTGGATATATTAATTAATTTATTTTTCTTCATTTTTTCTCGTTTTACTTCTCTCATGTTGTATATTAATTTGTAATTATCTGT
>CM044957.1:589430-697736 GCA_024516035.1 Bactericera cockerelli
TTTTTTCATTGTTAAAATAATTATTTGTACTGTACATATGTCCATTTATATCTAATAAAGTGTTGAATAATAATAATAATAATACAATGTTTCCGAAGTGCAATCATGTGCCATTCTGGGTACAGCCCACATTCTCAGAAAGTTTGGTGTATAATTGAAAGCGATTTAGCTAACGTCTAAAGAATATGGTTTATTCTCGATGTTAATAATTTGTTTGTACGATAAAAAAATAAATTATCTTGCGTTGTATGCCAAAATAATAATACCATTAAAAAAATATCACTACTGTGATCAACGACAACTCTTTTTTTACTTTAAGAAAAAAAAAAAAAAAAAAAAAAAACGAAAAAAAAAAAAAACGAAAAAAATATCACTACTTACACGCAACTCTTTATTAAGAAAAAAAAAAAAAACCCTGCACCAGGGGACGGAGCCCCCCCGACTCACCGATGAACCCGATGGAGCGGCCCAGCACGAACAGCCCGTTGATGGCGCCCATCTCCACGTACTCCTGGGCCTCCTCGCGGGTGAAGGAGCCGCTGTGCCGCAGCAGATCCACGAAGGCGACGGCGATGACCCCGTCCACGTTCAGGATGAGGTTCGGCTTCTTGGAGGTGGTGATCTTCTCCACCTCCAGCGCGTAGTTGAGAAGGGGCGTGGCCGGGAAGCTGGAGAGGACGAACTCCTTGATGATCTTCACGCGCATGTCCGGGTTGTTGATCTGGCCGAGGACGGAGGATTTTGATTTGATTTGATTTGGTTTATTTTTTTCATAACAATTTTAAATTTACAAAAATAACATCTCCTAAGCTAATTAAAATAACTTATGAGGAGATTGTCAACAGTTTTTAACAATTGAAGACCACACGGAAAAACGATGAGGGTACAAAAAATGAAAGAAAAGGTTTTGGATATTAGGGTACTGTAGATTTGATGTTTAGTATTATTGCAAAAACCGGTACCGCCTACACCCCCATCTATACCGTTAAAATTCTATTCTATTCTATTCTACTAAGTATCTTAATATAAAAAATACCCATCCACGGAAAGAATGATGAAGGTGCATCAGCCACAGCAAGAAATACTATTACGTGCCGTGACTGATGCACCTACTATTATAATATTTCCATCTATACAGCCTATTTTATTCTTTAAAAAGATCCAGTAAAACTTAATTCATTAAACTGCGACAGAGCTTTGAACTTTAAATCTTAATTTTCTCGAAATGAAAAATCGTGAACCTTCATTTTTCTTCCCGTGTGGTCTTCAATTGTGTTAACAACTTTTGTAATGTGTTCACAATTTTTGAAGAAATTAAAATACAATAAAATGAAACCTAAACCTAGATTGCATGAGTCAATCAATTCATCAATTCTTCTTCTTTTACTCTGCTTTATCCCGCTTAAGCAGGGTCGACGTTGTTCAACCTTATGGTTGAGGTTAGTTGGTAATGAATTTTGAAAAAATCATTGAAAAACAGTCTTTTTCTCTACACCCTGTATGGGAAAGGTCGACAGTGACAAGTACTTCATTCAATTTTGAAAGCTAGCTTTCATGTCTTTGCTATCTCTGTAATAATTTTTGTGTGATTTCCGAAATTAGAAAAAATATGAAAAATATTTTTGTCGAACAAGAAATACACACGTTATACGAGAAAAAACCTATGCGTTCCAATAAGTTTGTCACTCAGTGAGTGGTCAAAATCCCCAATGCGAGTATAATTTGCATGTCCGGGTGGGTTTTTTTGTCTTTTTTTACAGCATAATAAGCATTACAGATTCCTCTAATATATGTGTATAAAAAATGGCGTTCTTTCACACACGGAATTTTTTATAGGGATATCATAATTTTTTTATAGTAAAAAAAAAAAAAAAAAAAAAAAAAAAAAAATAGAGTAAATAAAAGCATGGCTGCGAACCACTCGTAAAGAAAAAGGAGGCATGTGGTACAACTCACAGACTTGACCCTGTGTCCGATTCCCATGATAAGCTTTCCCTTCTTGCGCATCTCATTCACAAACTCCATGGGGATGTGGCCCGCGTCATAGGCAGCACTGAACTGCTTGGCCGCGTCATTGAGAGCTCCACCGAACCTGTCTCCCTGTTGAGCCAAACAAGAAAGGGTTGTGTGTAAATAATAACATACAAACTATATTTACCTTTTTTTTTTCTTCTTTCAACAAATAACTTCTAATTATTTACATTTTTTTGTTATTTACAATGCATGAAAAGAATATAAATATCAAAAAAGACAAAAACAAAATTTTAAATCATGAGTATCCCATAGCCTAATTTACTTATTAACCCTTTGACGCCGAGCGTGTCGTTTTCGACACAGGTACTTTGACATTCAATAATTATTCACTAGAATACAGTATCATTATCGTTTCAGTGTGAAACAGTTCCTTGACTTCTTATCTTCAAATCTATCCAGCGCGATTTTTGAATTGTTTTGTTTACATTTCTAAATTTTCATTTGTTGCTGAGATTTCGAGAGTGCATCATCGCATGGAGTTTTGCCGACTTTGGCAAGTTATTTCTTGTGTTTCCTGGTCGATTATTTTACGATGAAAAAATGAAAAAATTAATAGAGGTAGCTAATATGCTTATTAACATATAGTTTTAAAGAAAATTGTAATAATTTTCTACATTCTTGTTCCTTTAAAGCCCGGTGTGTCGTTTTCGACACGGATTCATAACTTTTTACCGGTAAAAGCTAGAAAGCTGAAACCAACGCCAAAAGTCTTAGAAAACCATCAGGATGAAAGAAAAGTTGGTTGCGATTTTTTTCCCCCGGCCAAATTAATTCCGGCGTCAAAGGGTTAAGTATGTGCTAGGGGCTATGGTAATATAAAAATTAATAATTGATGAAAAAATGAAGCACTTTATAAATATAAGCACTGTAGTTTCTCGGAGGCGTTCTCCGCGAAACGACCGTTTCGCTTGATAATATATAAATGTACTTGTTTGTGTTTTTATGTCAAAAAATTTAGTGGGAAGCGCAGAATAAAAGGACTTCTTTTTTTTCCTTGAATATCCTGATATCTTATTTTTGCCCATAATTCCACCACTGGAGCCCAGAACAATGCTTCTGGACGTCGAACGCGATAAATACCCATATCAATTGTTCCACCACCAACACCCAAGGACACGGAAAGTAAATATAAAGTATAGTAAAATACAAATAAGTAAATATATAAACGCTTCTCTTTTTTTCCTAACAAGTTGTTGTTGTTCTTGTTGTTGTAGCCAGCTTGGCTATAGCTGGAGGGGGGAATAATGGTCTCCAGCCAACTTTAGTTCAAAGTAGGCTCGTCCTGAACCTGACAG
The DNA here is from genome assembly GCA_024516035.1 of Bactericera cockerelli. Taxonomy (NCBI): domain Eukaryota; kingdom Metazoa; phylum Arthropoda; class Insecta; order Hemiptera; family Triozidae; genus Bactericera; species Bactericera cockerelli. The sequence continues at coordinate 592,760 of CM044957.1, forward strand.
GTCATTAATATCACTAGGTCAAGACCAAGGGTTGGGTGGAAGAGATTGCCACGGGCAATAACCCCGCCCTTTAGTTAGGACATTACATTAGCTTCATTCTCTTTTTTGTTCTTGTTTCTTTGTTCAATCTATTTATTTTTTAATTTCATTGTATTTTACTGTATATATTTTTGTCTTACCTAATAAAGCATACTATGTATAGTAATAATAATAAGAGTGTTAACATTAATAATAATGTTAACACTCTGTAGATACACAAGGTGTCCAAGTTTTTTTTTTTTTGTTGAAAATTTCAGAATCAATAATAATAAAATTAAATAACTAGACGACTCACAATAGTCAGGAGACCGGACACCAGGGAAGACACGAGATCCTTGCCTGCGCGCGCACACACGATGGTGTTGTGCGCCCCGGACACGGCGGGCCCGTGGTCTGCGGTCACCATCAGACTCATCTCCAGGAACTTGCACACGTAGGGGGGCAGCTGGCGCTGGAACCAGAGCAGGCTGAGGACGCCCCCGATGCCCATATTCTGCTTGAGCACGTCTGAGATGGGCATGCCCGCGTACAGGAGCTCCTGGCCGCGCTCGTCACAGATGGAGGTCATGAAGGAGGCGGGCTTGCGGATGAGTCCCAGCTCCTGGGTGGGGGACATAGAATAGAATAGAATAGAATATACCTTGTTTATACTGCCGAGGTAAGACTGAAAAGTTCCTTTACTCCAGCAGTCAAACAGGTATTATATATTTTATGGGATAAATATATATTTTATGGGATAAAATAGAGAGTGGGTTAGTGAATTAACTTGGAAGTCATGAAGGAGGCGGGCTTGCGGATGAGTCCCAGCTCCTGGGGGGCGGAGATAGAGATTGTGTTAGTATATTAATTTTTTTATTTATTTAGAAACTCTTTATTAGTAGGTAGAACATATGTACAGACAAATAATGGTAAATATAAAAATAGACCATATTAATCTCTATATATAAAACAGAAAAAAGGACTACCTACCTACCTACCTACCTACCTACCTACCTACCTATGTTTGTTTGTTTGTCCGGAGTTGTTTAGCCAAAACGGTAAGAGATAGCGAAAAATGTCTCAGAATTGACCCCCCCAAAACCATTATCGCTTTGTCCAGAAAAATTATAAAAAGTTCAAAAAGGCATTGCTGTCCAGCAGTACGGCCATGCCTTAGTAAATTTGAAATTTAGTCCCGTTGCAAAGCACGGGCAAACGGCTAGTAATAAATAAACAAGGAAAAAAAAAAAAAAAATATATACATATGTCCTAACTAAAGGGCGGGGTTATTGCCTATGGAAATCTCTTCCACCCAACCCTTGTTTTTTTAAAACTAAAACTAAATTAACTTGGAGGTCATGAAGGAGGCGGGCTTGCGGATGAGTCCCAGCTCCTGGGTGGCGGATAAAGGGATTGGGTTAGTAAATGTTAGTGTCACCTCTCGCCCATCAGAGGGGAGGCATACTACGGGATGGATAGACTACAACACAGACCACAAGCGTCTACAGTAGCTCCTGTTTCATGGCTACGAAATAAAAACGGCTGTGAAACACTCATCTTTAAAAAAAAAAAAAAAAAAAATAACTTGGAAGTCATGAAGGAATCGGGCTTCCGGATGAGTCCCATAAAGGGATTGGGTTAGTATAATATTGGGTAAATGGGGAGGAGAAAAAGTGTTAGTGGGAAGATAGAGTAAAGCTAAAGGGTGGCGGATAAAGGGATTGGGTTAGTAAATTAACTGGCTGAAAACTGGCACTGTTATTATTATTATAGCCTTTATTCTGACTTTTATTCTTAAAAATGCTGTTATTTTTACTATTATTATTTTACTTTATTCAATTATTAGTGTATTGATGTTATAGGTGGGAAACCACTGCTTTGTAATGCACTCTAAATAAAATAAAAAAATTTAAGAAAAAAAAATTGAAATTGAAATTTATTTGAATAAATTTTCAATACATATCCAAAATAAGCATAGACAATAAGTTTTGTTTTATTTTTTTCCATCATGTATTCATTTATTATTTTTCGATTAATTTTCTAATGTTAAGTATTATTATTATTATTATTGAATATTTTATTAGAAGGACAAATACAAACAAATAAAATACAAAATGAAGAGTAATAAAAACAGACAATACACTAATTCAGTATGTACAGATGACCTAAAGGGCGGGGTCATTGCAAATGGCAATCTCTTCCACCCAACCTATGGAACACTGTCGCCGCTGAGGTTTTTGCCCGTGTAAGATAATAAATCCTTGTCCACTCACCCTGGCCCACGAGTAGTGCATGGGCACGGTGTATAATTATATAAACACATTTATTTTAAGCTATTATATTAACCAGTTAAGGTAGTTAGGATTTTAGTTTTTTTTTAATTTAGTTTTTAATATATAATGTTAAGTAAAAATGTATAATGGAACCCCCCCCGTTCATGTAAAAAAAAAAAAAAAAAAAAAAAAACATGTCCACTCACCCTGGCCCACGAGTAGTCCATGGGCACGGTGGGCGGGGGCAGCTCAGGCTGGGGCACGATGTCCCCCCGCTTCACCAGGTCCTGGTACACGGAGGCGATGAGCTCGCCCAGCGTGTCGAAGGAGGTGGGCACGTGTCCACCCGCGGCAGCCAGGGCTTTGTTCTTGGCGACGGCTGTCTCCGAGTCTGAGTTGGCGCACGAGCCCGCGTGTCCGAACTGAACCTCCGAGGTGAACATGCCTGGGGGTGGTGAGAAGATGAAGGGTAGTTTATTTATTTATTTAGAAACTCCTTATTAGTTGAACATATATACAGAAAAATAATAGTAAAAATTAAATATAAAAATTGACAATATTAATAATATAAAAAAAAAACAAATATATACATAATATATCCTAACTAAAGGGCGGGGTTATTGCCTATGGCAATCTCTTCCACCCAACCCTCAAATTACTGTTTTAGGGATTTTTTAAAGACATTTTCACCCTAGTTATATAATTAACAAAACCTTCTCCAAGGTTTTTAAATCTTACTTCTGACCATTTAGACCTGGGTAGTGGGTATGCTTGGTAAAAAGAATTAACTTTATTTTTTATTCTAGGCACAAGCTCTATTATTTTATATGTACAATTGTACATGTGTCAAAATAAAATAAAGCAATAAAAAGTTAAAAAAAACCGTAGTTCAAACTACAGTCAACCAACCCTTCGCCATTGAAACCTTTGGCTCCTTTGGGGCAAGTGCTTTGGAAATGTTTAATAATAATAGATAAATATAATAATATTAATATCGCCTTATTTATACTGCCCGATTAAGACTATTAAGTCCATTATTCCAGCAGTAAGCCCAAGACATATTATTATGTGGTACAAATCCCAAATGGGAGGATAAGTTGTCATGTCCCGGTTGGGATTCGAACCCACGACCTCTGGAATCTCTGGATTCACTGAGTGCCGCCTTTACCACTGAGCTACCGGGACAGACAGTTTAACTGCATATTCAAAACCTTGGTCCTTGAGACGAAGGACAGACGCGCGGGGGAATATTTCAGGCAAAGGCTTAGTTTCACTGTTCAAAGAGGTAACGTGGCCTCAGTGCTGAGCACACTGCCTCGGGAAGATGTCCTTGGAGAAGTATTTTATGTGTTGTAAAAATAAGATGATTTACTATTTTAAGGAAAATTAACACAAGAAACAAACATGATGTTGAATAGTATTAACATAGCAGAATGCCTTCAAGTGTGAACAAGTTATTTTTAAAATTTATTTATTTAACAGACGTTTACATCATCAGAGGTCTGCCTGTGCTAGCAGCTCCTCTACCACTTCATCATCAATTTTTTCATTCTGATTTTTATAATCAATCATTATACTTTCTAATGTTCTTTTCAGCACCACATTCTGGATGTGTTATAAATAATATAAAAATAATGTGTTTCTTTGTGTTATTATATCACAATTTTAGTGGGTAGGGCAAATTATAGGACTTTTCCGTATCTTTACAATTCCAATATCTCATGCCACTGGTGGCATCACTCACTCGCACAGGTCCCGATACACCACGCCACCAGCGGCTTGCTGATCCTCTTGCTCTGCAGCGCCTCCGTCACCTCGTACTCCTCCACGCCCCCACCTCCACCTCCCCCACCTACACCTATGTCCCCCACTCACTAGCACAGGTCCCGATACACCACGCCACCAGCGGCTTGCTGATCCTCTTGCTCTGCAGCGCCTCCGTCACCTCGTACTCCTCCACGCCCCCACCTCCCCACCTACACCTATGTCCCCCACTCACTCGCACAGGTCCCGATCACCCCCCCACCTCCCCCCCCCCACCTACACCCATGTCCCCCACTCACTCGCACAGGTCCCGATACACCCCCCCCCCCTACACCCATGTCCCCCACTCACTGGCACAGGTCCCGATACACCACGCCACCAGCGGCTTGCTGATTCTCTTGCTCTGCAGCGCCTCCGTCACCTCGTACTCCTCCACGCCCCCCCCCCCACCTACACCCATGTCCCCCACTCACTCGCACAGGTCCCGATACACCACGCCACCTACACCTATGTCCCCCACTCACTCGCACAGGTCCCGATACACCACGCCACCTACACCTATGTCCCCCACTCACTCGCACAGGTCCCAATACACCCCCACCCCCTACACCTATGTCCCCCACTCACTCGCACAGGTCCCGATACACCACGCCACCTACACCTATGTCCCCCACTCACTCGCACAGGTCCCGATACACCACGCCACCTACACCTATGTCCCCCACTCACTCGCACAGGTCCCGATACACCCCCCCCACCTCCACCTATGTCCCCCACTCACTAGCACAGGTCCCGATACACCCCCCCCACCTCCACCTATGTCCCCCACTCACTCGCACAGGTCCCGATACACCCCCCCCCTACACCTATGTCCCCCACTCACTCGCACAGGTCCCGATACACCCCCCCCCCTACACCTATGTCCCCCACTCACTCGCACAGGTCCCGATACACCCCCCCCCCTACACCTATGTCCCCCACTCACTCGCACAGGTCCCGATACACCCCCCCCCCCTACACCTATGTCCCCCACTCACTCGCACAGGTCCCGATACACCCCCCCCCCTACACCTATGTCCCCCACTCACTCGCACAGGTCCCGATACACCCCCCCCCCCTACACCTATGTCCCCCACTCACTCGCACAGGTCCCGATACCCACCCCCCCCCTACACCTATGTCCCCCCCACCACTCGCACAGGTCCCGATACACCCCCCCCCCCTACACCTATGTCCCCCACTCACTCGCACAGGTCCCGATACACCCCCCCCCTACACCTATGTCCCCCACTCACTCGCACAGGTCCCGATACACCCCCCCCCCCCTACACCTATGTCCCCCACTCACTCGCACAGGTCCCGATACACCCCCCCCCTACACCTATGTCCCCCACTCACTCGCACAGGTCCCGATACACCCCCCCCCCCTACACCTATGTCCCCCACTCACTGGCACAGGTCCCGATACACCCCCCCCACCTACACCTATGTCCCCCACTCACTCGCACAGGTCCCGATACACCCCCCCCACCTACACCTATGTCCCCCACTCACTCGCACAGGTCCCGATACACCACGCCACCAGCGGCTTGCTGATTCTCTTGCTCTGCAGCGCCTCCGTCACCTCGTACTCCTCCACGCCCCCACCTCCCCCCCACCTACACCTATGTCCCCCACTCACTCGCACAGGTCCCGATACACCCCCCCCCCTACACCTATGTTCCCCACTCACTCGCACAGGTCCCGATACACCACGCCACCAGCGGCTTGCTGATCCTCTTGCTCTGCAGCGCCTCCGTCACCTCGTACTCCTCCACGCCCCCCACCTCCCCGAGGAGGCAGATCATCTTCACGGCGGGGTCCGCCTGGTAGCGCAGGATGTGGTCCATGAAGGTGGTGCCCGGATATCTGTCCCCGCCTATGGCCACGCCCTCGTACACCCCGTTCGTCGCCTTCGAGATGATGTTGTTCAGCTCGTTCGACATGCCGCCCGATCTGAGAACATGAACGTTATAGTATAGTATATTTATTAGTTTTTTTTTTTTTCGTCATATTTGTTTAATCACTTTCGTGATGTCACAACTACTCAAACTCGCTTTACTAAATCTACGCTGAAACCGGGACTTTAACCACCGACCTCGAGGTTACAAGTCCGCTGCCTTATCGATCAAGCCACTGACGTCGGTAATAATAATTTTATTACCATAAGTGGAAGTGGAAGAGATTGCCATAAGTAGAAACAACTATCCGGAAGAGTGTGGTCCTGCAAACGTGTCATGTTGTGCGGAACATACTAGTTATAGTTTTAGTGTGATAGACTGAAATGTCTCCTCACTAGTAACTTAGAAGCAAAAAAAAAAAAAAAAATTTTACTGATCGCTAAGGACTAACGAGTCCCATTGTTCCAGCAGTAAGCCCCTGACGTATTATTATGTGGTCAAAATCCCAAATGGGAGGATAACTCGTCATGTCCCGGCTGGGTTTCGAACCCGCGACCTCTGGCTTACCAGTCAGACCGGGACAGAACGTTTAACCAACTTAGAGATTGCCATCAGCAATTACCCCGCTCTTTAGTTAGGACATCTGTATATAATTGTATAATTGTATTAATGTATTTTCTTTTTTTCTCATTTAGTAATATATTTGTATTTGTTTTTCAATGCAAATACCCAAAGCTCTTGGATCCATTATTTCTTCAAAATTGTCACCTCATATTCAAAAATTAATCGCAACATATATTTGTAAAAATAAAATAATAATATCGCCTTATTTATACTGGCCGATTAGAACTATAAAGTCCCATTATTCCTGCAGTAAGCGCCCAAGACATATTATTATGAGGTAAAAATCCCAAAATGGGAGGATAACTTGTCAAGTCCCGGCTGGGTTTCAAAAACCCGCGACCTCTGGTATATCTGGATTCACAGAGTGCCACCTTTACCACTGAGCTACCGGGACAGATAGATTAAAAAAAAAAAAAAAAAATCAAAATCCTAGACACTCTACCTGGACACGTAGGCTACGCTAGCGGGGCGATACAGCTATCAATATCCTAGACCTATACTCTACCTGGACACGTAGGCTACGCTAGACCTCTACTCTACCTGGACACTTAGGCTACACTAGACCTCTACTCTACCTGGACACGTAGGCTACGCTAGACCTATACTCTACCTGGACACGTAGGCTACGCTAGACCTATACTCTACCTGGACACGTAGGCTACACTAGACCTCTACTCTACCTGGACACGTAGGCTACGCTAGACCTCTACTCTACCTGGACACGTAGGCTACGCTAGACCTCTACTCTACCTGGACACGTAGGCTACACTAGACCTCTACTCTACCTGGACACGTAGGCTACGCTAGACCTCTACTCTACCTGGACACGTAGGCTACGCTAGACCTCTACTCTACCTGGACACGTAGGCTACGCTAGACCTCTACTCTACCTGGACACGTAGGCTACACTAGACCTCTACTCTACCTGGACACGTAGGCTACGCTAGACCTATACTCTACCTGGACACGTAGGCTACGCTAGACCTCTACTCTACCTGGACACGTAGGCTACGCTAGACCTATACTCTACCTGGACACGTAGGCTACGCTAGACCTATACTCTACCTGGACACGTAGGCTACACTAGACCTCTACTCTACCTGGACACGTAGGCTACGCTAGACCTATACTCTACCTGGACACGTAGGCTACACTAGACCTCTACTCTACCTGGACACGTAGGCTACACTAGACCTCTACTCTACCTGGACACGTAGGCTACGCTAGACCTCTACTCTACCTGGACACGTAGGCTACGCTAGACCTATACTCTACCTGGACACGTAGGCTACGCTAGACCTCTACTCTACCTGGACACGTAGGCTACGCTGCCGGGTCGGTACAGCTATCATAATCCTAGACCTCTACTCTACCTGGACACGTAGGCTACGCTGCCGGGCCGGTACAGCTATCATAATCCTAGACCTCTACTCTACCTGGACACGTAGGCTACGCTGCCGGGGCGGTACAGCTATCAATATCCTAGACCTATACTCTACCTGGACACGTAGGCTACGCTGCCGGGGCGGTACAGCTATCATAATCCTAGACCTATACTCTTCCTTCCCAAGCGCTTTTATCATTTGTAGTGGTACCTGTCCGATGTGCATCCAAATTCACATTTTCTGAGTAGTGTTTTCTTCCCGATCGCAATATAGGGTTTGTAATGGTATCTTCCCAAGGTGCATTCAAATGCACAAACACTTTTCTGAACTCATGTTGATTTTAATCTTTAATGTGAACGGATATTTATTACAGAGGTTTTTTCAAAGGAAGGAGAACTCTGTGCGTTATAATAGGCGGGACAATTTTGTCTTGGTATGATAGCATTACCAAAAAAATGTGCATTCAGATGCACATTGGGAAGGAAGAGGCTATACTCTACCTGGACACGTAGGCTACGCTGCTGGGGCGGTACAGCTATCAATATCCTAGACCTATACTCTACCTGGACACGTAGGCTACGCTGCCGGGGCGGTACAGCTATCAATATCCTAGACCTCTACTCTACCTGGACACGTAGGCTACGCTGCCGGGGCGGTACAGCTATCAATATCCTAGACCTATACTCTACCTGGACACGTAGGCTACGCTGCCGGGTCGGTACAGCTATCAATATCCTAGACCTATACTCTACCTGGACCTCTACTCTACCTGGACACGTAGGCTACGCTAGACCTCTACTCTACCTGGACACGTAGGCTACGCTAGACCTCTACTCTACCTGGACACGTAGGCTACGCTAGACCTATACTCTACCTGGACACGTAGGCTACGCTAGACCTATACTCTACCTGGACACGTAGGCTACGCTGCCGGGTCGGTACAGCTATCAAAATCCTAGACCTATACTCTACCTGGACACGTAGGCTACGCTAGACCTCTACTCTACCTGGACACGTAGGCTACGCTGCCGGGTCGGTACAGCTATCAATATCCTAGACCTATACTCTACCTGGACACGTAGGCTACGCTAGACCTCTACTCTACCTGGACACGTAGGCCACGCTGCCGGGTCGGTACAGCTATCATAATCCTAGACCTATACTCTACCTGGACACGTAGGCTACGCTGCCGGGTCGGTACAGCTATCAATATCCTAGACCTATACTCTACCTGGATACGTAGGCTACGCTGCCGGGGCGGTACAGCTATCAATATCCTAGACCTATACTCTACCTGGACACGTAGGCTACGCTGCCGGGGCGGTACAGCTATCAATATCCTAGACCTCTACTCTACCTGGACACGTAGGCTACGCTGCCGGGGCGGTACAGCTTAGAGTGCAGAATGTTGTCCATCATGCCACCCGTGTTCCCGATCTTGAAGCAGCCGGGCTTGAGGCCGCCCACAGTGGCGGGCCCGATGATGCTTACGCCCTTCTCCTTGGCGGCCAGGTTCAGCTTCCGCGTCATGTTCTCGGGGATACCTGGGCGCCAATAGATAATAAATAAATAAACCTGGGCGCCAATAGATAATGTATAAATAAACCTGGGCGCCAATAGATAATAAATAAATACACCTGGGCGCCAATAGATAATAAATAAATAAACCTGGGCGCCAATAGATAATAAATAAATAAACCTGGGCGCCAATAGATAATAAATAAATAAACCTGGGCGCCAATAGATAATGTATAAATAAACCTGGGCGCCAATAGATAATAAATAAATAAACCTGGACACCAATAGATAGTAAAAAAATAAACCTGGGCGTCAATAGATAATAAATAAATAAACAAACAAACGCGCCAATAGACAATGTATAAATAAACCTGGGCGCCAATAGATAATGTATAAATAAACCTGGGCGCCAATAGATAATGTATAAATAAACCTGGGCGCCAATAGACAATGTATAAATAAACCTGGGCGCCAATAGATAATGTATAAATAAACCTGGGCGCCAATAGATAATGTATAAATAAACCTGGGCGCCAATAGATATGTATACATAAACCTGGGCGCCAATAGATATGTATAAATAAACCTGGGCGCCAATAGATAATAAATAAATAAACTTGGGCGCCAATAGATAATAAGTAAATAAACCTGGGCGTCAATAGATAATAAATAAACAAACCTGGACGCCAATAGATAATGTATAAATAAACCTGGGCGCCGAATAGATAATGTATAAATAAACCTGGGCGCCAATATATAATGTATAAATAAACCTGGGCGCCAATAGACAATGTATAAATAAACCTGGGCGCCAATAAATAATGTATAAACAAACCTGGGCGCCAATAGATAATAAACAAATAAACCTGGGCGCCAATAGACAATGTATAAATAAACCTGGGCGCCAATAGATATTGTATAAATAAACCTGGGCGCCAATAGATAAGAAATAAATAAACCTGGGCGCCAATAGATAATAAATTCAGAGAGGTAATGCCATGAGCACTCGTCAAATTTTTCCATGAAATGTCACTGAATAAGTGTTAATCCATTGGTCTGTTTTCAGGACTCACGCCTTGAATCGCGCAGTGGCTCATCGTTTTTTTTTTTTTAATAATAAATATCTAAATCATACCTTAAAATTTAAATATTAGACTAAAATGACTTAAAAAGCCCGGGATCCAAGGACCCGTGTTCTGCAAACAGTGTGACATTTTTTTCTTTAAATAATTGCAGTGACTCGTAAACGTTTCGTACTTTTGTTTTCTTCTTTTAAATAAGTTATAAAGATTCACAGTTGGTGTATATAACTATAAAGTTGAAAAACACCACTTTAATATAATATAGATAGATAGATATACAGGGTGTCCCACCAAACTTGGACACCTCAAATTACTCGGCCCCTGAAAGAGTTTTTGAAAAATAAAAAATCCTTGGGTACATGGTCTAATTATGCGGTTTCAGTCATGAAATTTTTTTTATACAGGGTGGTTCAAAAGTCAGAAATTGAGGTGTCAACTTTCGATTTTTAAATGGATCGACCTGAATTTTATTTGATAATTTTACTTTTAAATAATTCCTGAGTACTTTTTTAAACAAAAATTTTACATACAGGGTGGTTTTTTTTCGACCAATTTTTTTTTCTAAATCTCGAATAACTCAAGTTTGTTTAATTTTTTCGATAACAAGAATAGAGAGTGTTTGTGTAATGAAAACACGCACTTTCAATTGGCATCAATTTTTTTTATACAGGGTGCTTCACAAGTAAAATAATGACTTGATTTTTTTTAAAACTGAGTTTTTTTAATTTTTTATTTGGGATTAATAATTCTAACCTAATTTTACACTTTTTTTTGTTAGTCATATCGAAAAACAAAACTAAACTGTTGTACAGGGTGAGACATAATTTTTTTGTGACACCCTGTATATGGGCACTCAAAGAGACGTAAAATTAAATATAAAAACTAAATGTGCAAGAAAAACTTCGATTTTTAATTATATAAAAAAGTTATGGTGTTTTAACTAATATTGTCACATGGACAACCCTGTAGATATTTTCTTAAAACATCATATGGGTAGTCGAAATTGTCTAAAATTCAACGAGGAGTCAAATCTGAAAGAAAAAAATGAATTCAAAAAGCCATTTTCAGTTTTGTGTCTACACCTACCTACTTTTTATTTCTAGTTTTAAAATCATTCAGTGTGTACACCAAATTGAAAATGGCTTCAAAATTCGTGTTTTTTACTTGTTTTTTCCCCACGATTCGAAGTCTTCGTTGAATTTTATACAACCTCGAGTACCCACATGATAGTTTAAGAGAATATCTACAGGGTGGTCCATGCGACAATATTAGTTAAAACACCATAACTTTTTGATATTATTAAAAATCAAAGTTTTTCTTGCACATTTAGTTTTTATATTTGATTTTACGTCTCTTTGACTGCCCATATACAGGGTGTCACAAAAAAATTATGTCTCACCCTGTACAACACTTTAGTTTTGTTTTTCGATATGACTAACAAATGATGTGTAAAATAAGGTTAGAATTATTAATTCCAAATAAAAAATTAAAAAAACTCAGTTTTAAAAAAAATCAAGTCATTATTTCACTTGTGAACCACCCTGTATAAAAAAATTTGATGACAATTGAAAGTACGTGTTTTCATTACACAAACATTCTCTATTCTTGTTATCGAAAAAATTAAACAAACTTGAGTTATTCGAGATTTAGAAAAAAAATTGGTTGAAAAAAAAACCACCCTGTATGTAAAATTTTTGTTTAAAAAAGTACTCAGGAACCATTTAGAAGTAAAATTATCAAATAAAATTCAGGTCGATCCATTTAAAAATCGAAAGTTGACACCTCAATTTCTGACTTTTGAACCACCCTGTATAAAAAAAATTTCATGACTGAAACCGCATAATTAGACCATGTACCCTAGGATTTTTTATTTTTCAAAAACTCTTTCAGGGCCGAGTAATTTGAGGTGTCCAAGTTTGGTGGGACACCCTGTATATAGATTCACTGCGTTTAGCATATAAAAATGGCTTTGATGGCAGAGATTGCCTCAGGCAATAATCACGCCCTTTGTCAATATTATTCTTGTCAATAAAGAGTTATTATTATCTATACTTATAAAAGAGAGTTTCACTCACTGACTGACTGACTGATTCATCACTGTTTCTCCGAACTGGTAAGTCCTAGGAATCTGAAATTTGGTAGGTAGCTTTGTCTTATAGTCTAGATGTGCAATAAGACGGGATTTTTCGAAATTCCCACTACAACACCTGCCAATGGCGAAAAAGAATTTTTTGCTTTGCGGGCCATGCCTCGGCCCGCAAAGCGGGCGACAGCCCGCTAGTTATTATATAAAAATCAAAGACGACGTACCTTCGGCAATGATGGCGATGCTGCGGATCTGAGGGAAGCTGAGAGTCTCCAGGGTGGAGTCGTAGGCAGATCTGAGGGAGGCGAAGTTGACCAGAACGTCCGCGTCTTTGTTCTTGCTCATGGCGTCCTCCATCTTCTTGTACACTGTAGAGTTGGGGGAGTGGGTGTCAGTAATCAGCGAGAGAACAAAAATCATGATATCCCTTAAAAAAACCTTCCGTGTGTAAAAAAGAACGCCAAAAAAAAGAGTTTATTTGAAAAGAATCTGTCATGTTTTTTTTTTTTTGACCTGTCGTAGTGGTTTTCAGTGAAATCCTTATAATTAACCCTGCAACTTAACAACTTAATTAGATGTATTGTGTCTAGTTCTATAAAACGTCCTCATTAAGACAGTCAGGACGGCGTTTTATCCTCCATTCGGTTGGAGTCGTACCAGCTATTTATTTTTATTTATTTATTAATTGAAAAGATAGAGCCTTATTATAAGGTCTATTTACATGATGTTTTTTGTATAAATATAAAACTAAAACTAAAGTAATGGATAATAGATAAAACTAAAACTAACCACATTAACCTCACCCAGCCTGGGTTGGGACGGATGGGTTCGAGAATTACCTGGAATGAGCACCTCCTTGTGTCCCCAGTAGAACTTGAGCTTGTGGTCGCCGGTGAAGGGATAGACCATGGCCGCCACCGAGGGCTCCGCCCTCTGGCACACGAAGTCAAAGTCCAGCATAGACTGGACGGCGCGCGTCTGCATGCCCCACACGATGGCGCGCGTCTTGGCCGAGAAGAGAGGCTTGGGCCCGCCCCCCCCGGAGGCGCCGCCCAGACTGAAGCCACCGGGCCCCGAGGCGGAGGTGGGGGTGCTGGCGGGGGAGGGGGAGGCAGGGGCGGCCTTGCTCTTGGACTGGAAAGAGAACGTGAAATAATTATTCAACAATTTAGATCAATCTTTTTTACAATTTTTTATATAGGTACAGTCAAAAGGTATAATTAATTAAATATAAACAAAGTTTGATCAAGGGTGGTGATAATGCCTTTGGCATTCTCTTCTAATTGTCAGTGAGATGTTAGGATCAAGATTAGAAGCCCTTCAAAGCTTAGGAGAATTATTTTTGTATAAATGTTTCTTTATAAAGAAAATAAATAAACTATTATTATTAAATTAAAAAAAGTAGGTAGGCTAAGGCCGGTTTCAGTAAGTGCAATCAGTTAAAGGTACTGAAATTTTGTGAAACACGGCGTTTTTTTGGACCAAAGGTAATCAGAAGACTGAGTGCTTGTTGGACTGCGAGAGATCCTGATTGAGAGAGATGTATATCAACAATATTGTGACATTATATTACATTGCTGTTATGTACTACGATGTACTTACTTGCTGGGTCAACAAGAGCACACCGAAACGGGTCCCTTACAAACAACTGTAACCAAATTTTGAATGCAAAATTTTTGTTGGGTCTGGGGATCGAACAACCATGTTACTGATTCAATTCAATTCAAATGTTTAGTTATTGATTTAAAGTGCATATACAAAACAGTTAATAAAAACCAATTACATTGTTAATACACTATATAAAAAAAAGAGGAACAAAAAAGTAAGTTAAAAAAAAGAAGTTAACAATAAATAAAAGAATATTATAAACAATTTGTTAGAATAAATTAAACAAGACTTAAGAATCTATCTCAAAAAACATCCGTTTGAGGTTAGAAATAAAAACACTCAAATTCTGAGCGTAGTCAAGATCAGGGTGACTATTACAGAGACTCAGAACCCTCAATATGGGTACAATATTTGAAGGAATTGCCTTAAATGGAATATGTTGACGGCGACTAGATCTCCTTAAACTAGGTATGTTAAAAACTATTTGGGATGACAGAAAATCACAGTCGGTGATGTTGTTGAGAAGTTTGTAAATAAGCATTATGTCTTTGTATTTCCTTCGAGCTTCTAGTCTTGTAAGACCGTAAGTTTGAAGAGAAATATTATATGAATTTGAAAACCCTAAGGCACGGAAAGAAACTCTCCTAAGGAAGTTCTTCTGCACTTGCTCAATTTGACCAGTGGTGACATCTCCAACACCACCCCAGACCTCCGAACAATATTCTAATTTCGAGCGAACAAGAGCACTAAAAAGTACCGAATAGGAAGAAGGGTTGCGGAAGGTTTTAGTGGCCCAGAAGACAACACCAGAGGATCTTTTAGCATTCGCTATCATTTTTTGAATATGGTAATCAAAGTTTAATTTATTGTCAAAGAGAACACCTAGGTCCTTATGTACATGTTTTCTGCTAATGAGAATGTTATTAATCCTATAGTTATGGTACCTTACAACATGTTGCCTCGAGTACCTAACAACAACAGTTTTATTATTATTACACTGCATTCCATTCTTAGAACACCAACATATAACCGAATTAATATCACTTTGAAGAATTTCATGATCATGAGGGTCGCTCTGCTAATTTTGAGGTCATCAGCAAAAATTTGAAAATGACTAGATATGACATTTTTAATGTCATCAAAAAAGAGAATAAACAACAGGGGACCAAGATTGGAATAATAATAATAATAATACCTTATAATAATACCTTTCACTAAGGAGTGTTAACTCCTTAGTGAAAGGTAACCACCAGGCGAGGTTAATGACCAAATCTAACCCTCAGACCCTTATTATGTGGTTAAAAACTCAAATTAATGAAGAAAAATTCATGCACTGGGTGGGATTTGAACATTCGAAAAAACTGACATTTTTTTCCGGTCGGTTTTAAATAACAAAAAACGGCAATTTTGTTTTTCGAATCAATAATACCCGGGCAGTAAAGCAGGTGCGTCGTCACGCTTACCTGGTCTTGTCCTCCGGGCAGCAGGAAGTTGGCGGTGGCCCCGTCAGCACTGGTCTCGGAGGGGATCTCCTTCTTGCCGAGAGCCATGCCGACGATAGCAGTCATGTGGGTCTCCGGCCCGAACACAAACAGGGGGATGCCCAGGGTCTTGCCGACCTCGCGGATGATTCTGCAACAAGAGATAGTTATATCATATTATTTGTGTTTATCACTTTCGTGGTATCACAACTGCAACTTGCTTAACAAAATCCACGCTGAAACCGGGACTTGAACCGCCGACCTCCAGGTTACAAGTCCACCGCCTTATCGTTCAAGCTACTGTAACAAGAGATAGCATTTTCTTTTTCCAATATCTGACAAGACTTCAGTTAAGGATTGGATGGAAGAGATTGCCATACGCAATAACGCCGCCCTTTAGTTAGGGAATATGTATAAATATTTATTTTTATTGTTTATATTGTTTCCATTTTTCATTTTTATAATACTTATTTTTTCTGCACATATGACTTTATAGGGTAACTTCGCCAGTAATTCACCAGACCCCAGTAGTAGACCAAAATTGAAATTTCCCTCCATTATTTCCTGTTCGGAAGGTTTGATGGTTCTAGTGATTATTAAGCAGCATGTAAAATGTTCTTATGCATTCTTTGCTCTTGACAACAGTGGAAAAGTTTTGGAGGTATAAGAACATTTTACATGATGCTTAATAATCACTAGAATGATTTTATTTTTATTTTAAAACCTGCCCATCCCGTAGTGTGCCTCCACTCTGATGGGCGAGAAGTGACACAATACTTCCCATTTAGGTGCTGGATCAACACCAGCGCACCGGAAGGTATCCCTTACAAACAAATGTAACCAAGTTTTTTAATACAAATTTTTGTCGGCGCGGAGTTTCGAACCCGGGACCTTCCGCATGGCAAGCGAGTGCTTAACCACTGAGCTATTCGTGCGCTATATGAACGTTTACAATGAACTTTGGAGAGCACCTCACCTGAGCCCCTCCTGGTAGTTAGGCCCCGCCCTCCTCACGAAGATGGAGATCTTGTGCTCGATCAGTTTCGACTGGAACTCTGTGAGGGCGGTGACGATGCCTTTGAAGGTGGCGGCCACATTGGTGAAGTTGGCAATGCCTCCGCCTGTGATGAGCACCTGTGGGCGAGAGGAGAAGGGGTGTGAAGATGGCTACGCATCGGTGGAAATCCAAGATGAGACGAACAATATCTATAGTATCTATACCTATGTACGAGTATACGAGTATGTACAACTATACACGGGTATAGATATGTACATAATTATAGATCTACACGAGTATGTACAATTGTACATAGGTATAGATATAGATATGTACATAGGTACAGATATAGATATGTACATAGGTACAGATATAGATATGTACATAGGTACAGATATAGATATGTACATAGGTACATATCTATACGATTGTGTACAATTGTACATAGTTTGTTATAGATCTTGCTAACAAGCCTTAAGCTCAATAGAAGGAGGTCACTTGAAGAATTTGAAGTTTGATAGTAAAATACAAAAAATAAATGAGTATTAAAAAAAATTGTACATCAACAAAATTGTGACATTACATTGCTTCTTAGCACCTCCTGCACTCACCTTGCCCTGGGGATGCTTCTCCTGCGTCATGAGGGACAGGATGTTAACCCCTTGACTACCAGAGTCCCCTCCTGCACTCACCTTGCCCTGGGGATGCTTCTCCTGCGTCATGAGGGACAGGATGTTAACCCCTTGACTACCAGAGTCCCCTCCTGCACTCACCTTGCCCTGGGGATGCTTCTCCTGCGTCATGAGGGACAGGATGTTAACCCCTTGACTACCAGAGTCCCCTCCTGCACTCACCTTGCCCTGGGATGCTTCTCCTGCGTCATGAGGGACAGGATGTTAACCCCTTGACTACCACCAGTCCCCTCCCGCACTCACCTTGCCCTGGGGATGCTTCTCCTGCGTCATGAGGGACAGGATGTTAACCCCTTGACTACCACCAGTCCCCTCCCGCACTCACCTTGCCCTGGGGATGCTTCTCCTGCGTCATGAGGGACAGGATGTTAACCCCTTGACTACCACCAGTCCCCTCCTGCACTCACCTTGCCCTGGGGATGCTTCTCCTGCGTCATGAGGGACAGGATGTTAACCCCTTGACTACCAGAGTCCCCTCCTGCACTCACCTTCCCCTGGGGATGCTTCTCCTGCGTCATGAGGGACAGGATGTTAACCCCTTGACTACCAGAGTCCCCTCCTGCACTCACCTTGCCCTGGGGATGCTTCTCCTGCGTCATGAGGGACAGGATGTTAACCCCTTGACTACCAGAGTTCCCTCCTGCACTCACCTTCCCCTGGGGATGCTTCTCCTGCGTCATGAGGGACAGGATGTTAACCCCTTGACTACCACCAGTCCCCTCCCGCACTCACCTTGCCCTGGGGATGCTTCTCCTGCGTCATGAGGGACAGGATGTTAACCCCTTGACTACCACCAGTCCCCTCCCGCACTCACCTTGCCCTGGGGATGCTTCTCCTGCGTCATGAGGGACAGGATGGTCTTGGCGTACTCGTACGTCTGCTGCTCGCTGGGGGCGCCACTGTACTCGCCGTAGTTGGCGAGCTCCTCGGCCCCGCCCAGGTCGCATATGGTGTCGCTGTACACGACGGAGGCCCCGCCCCCCGCCACCATGGTCCAGATGCGGCCCTTCTTGTTCAGAATGGTGAGCTGCGGGGAATGATACACACGGGCAGTTGCATGTGAATAAGACAGATACATACAAAAAATGTACATAAATACTAAAAAAATTGAGAATATACAGATAAATAAAAAAAATGTACATAAATATTTAAAAAATTGAGAATATACAGATAAAAAAGTGTACAAAAATTGGGTAATTCTCTACCCACTTCTCTTAGAAGCCCTTCAAAGCTTAGGAGAAGTACCTTTGTATAAATATTTCTTTATAAAGAAAATAAATAAATAAACTATTATTATTATTATGCAACGATTCACATTGGACCTCAACGAAACTTTAAATATTAATAAAAATTGATTAACATTTTAAAATAGCTTTGTTTATTTTCGTTATGTTCTTTTGTTTTGTAAAATGTTCTTTGCTTTGATGAAAAAAAGAAAAGAAATCGGAGCAAAAAATATATTATTTTCTTTTTTTACAAAAAGGAAAACAATACTTTCGATTTCTAATATTAGAAATTCATGTGAAGTAATAAAGTATCTACCTTGAAAAAAAGAAAAAGAAGAAAAAAAAAAAAAAAAAAAAAAAAACCCCCACATACATAGATCACTTATTCAGTACCTTGAGCGAGGCGCCACTCTTGGCGTCCAGGTCGGCGATGTACGCCTCCTCGGGGAAAGCGTCCCTGCCGAAGGGCGGCGGGTACACCACGGCCCCCCACTGGGCGCGACAGATGAAGTCCGCCGTGGCGTCCAGCTTGGCGGCCAGGTCCAGAATGTAGATCGTGTCGGCGGTCACCACCAGGGGGTTGATCTCGAGGTAGGTGAAGTAGAGGTTCACGTACAGGTTGTACAGGGCGGTCACGAACTTGGCGATCATCCTGTGACAAAAAAAAAAAAAAAAAAATCTTATGGATTTTCTACAGCTCTTTTGATTTGGGCGGTGGACCAAAAACTCCAACTCCTTATGTAAATGTATAATTTTGTACATACCATGTGCAATTTTGTTCAAATATAAGATCCATACGATGGATAATTTAATAATCCTGTCTGTAACCGGTTCGAACCACAGAACCCAGAAAAAACGTACCTAATCGAAATTAAAAAAAAAAAATGTTATTTGAAAGAATAATAATAATAAAAACTTCTTCATTGGACATTTTGGAAACTGAGCTAATAACAATATTAGCTCAGTGGTATTAAGATACTCTCTTGTCACAATAAACAGTAGCTGCTCTTCATGGCTACTAAATTAAAAAGGCTGTGAATTACTCATTTTTAAAAGAATTGATTAACTCAAAGTCCCTGTTAATTTTGATTTTTAGCATGATAGAATCCACAACAGATTAAAAAAAAAACTTTTTTGGACGTTAATTTTTACACGGAAGGTTTTTTTTAGGGATATCACAAATTTTTTCCATTGAAAAAAAAAAAAAAAAAAAAATAGAAGGTATAAAAGCCAACAGACTCGTCCGACTTACGGTTTCTTGGCGGCCGCTACATTGACGAGTAGCTTGGCGGTGATCTGCTCCTCAGTGACGGAAGACACGCCCACAGGGATCTCCAGTTTCAGAGCCTTGGCGTCCACATCACCAATGTCCACGCCCCCCTGGTGGTGGAACAGAATGGTGTCCGAGTTGCGACTCGAGTAAATGCACACGTACGCCTCTTCATCCTGCAACGAGAATCATTTGCTTTTAGATAACATTAAAAAAAAAATCGTGTATCATAAAAACAAGATAGCTTTATATTTTTTAAAAAACTTTTTTGAAAATTCCATGGTTAAATTTATTTTTAATCAACAAGATGATAACATTTATAAGTAAAAAATACTTTATACTTTTATATTTTTGAAGATGAGTGTATCAAAGACTTTTTGGATATTTGGATACAATTTTTTTTGTCGGCGCGGGGTTCGAACCCGGGACCTTCCGCATGGCAATCGAGCGTTCAACCACTGAGCTATTCGTGCGCTTATTATATGCAGTAGGTTCACTTAAATCTCGAACAATAGCTGTAAAAAACTAATGTTAAGCCAATTCTCATCATCTAAATTGGGTGATTAATCATGAAAAATACTTGAACTCACGTCTTTGTGTGGAATGAAAGGTTCAATGATGAAACTTCTCAGCTTTCCTGTGGCTTTTCCGATCTGAAATCCAAAAAAAAATATTTTATTGAAATCAATGAATGGCCAATTGCTCTTCTAAAGGCCGAATTATAAAACAAGATTAGTTAATCTTAGTGGACACTATTCCTTAACTTTCACCTTGACAACAACTGTAGAGGTCATATCTAAGCCGGGCTTTGTAGCTGTATATTACTTTTGTGACGTAACGGAGCTCTAGCCAGCCTTTGTGATGGAAAGTCTTGTTTTAAAATAAATAATAATAATGCTTTTTCTCTGTGTTATTATGTCACAATTTTAGTAGGTAGCGCAAAATCATAGGACTTTATCACTTTATTACAATATCTTGTATTAATTTTTTTTTGCCTACGATTCTGCCACTGGTCGCTGCTTCACATCAAAGCAGATACTCACTTTTCCTCACGAGGTACGAGTGGACCCCGAACATCCAAGTACAGAGCAGAAAACTAAAAAGACCTGGGACTCGAACCACCGTCCACCAGTCACGAGTATATTTTATGCATTTATTTTCTGTTTTTTTTTTATATATACATTATACATAATGTCTCCAATTTTGTATATTAATTTGTAATTGTCTGTTGGTACAAAGGTCTTCATAAAGAAAGTTTATAATAATAGTAAGGACTTTCATCATCATCATCCTCATCATAGGGTGGCGTCGTCGTGAACGATGGTATGTGAACGTGAACAGTGCAGGAATGACTCAGCACTTCTACCACTGTCTTTACAAGGAGGCTAATAATTTAAATCCTGTGCTAACTTAAACCCCGAGAGACTCACCACTTGGTCCTTGCCCATGCGCTCTGTGATCCATGATTGAGCAGTCTTGAAGTCTGTGTTCACCTTGATGAGGCCGAGCTTGCCTCGTCTCTTGATCAGCTGGTCTGGCTTGGCGACGAGTTTCTACGAGAGAGTGCAACATAATATATTAGGGTCTGGCTGGGGGACGAGTTTCTACACGAGAGAGTAAAACATAATATATTAGGGTCTGGCTCGGGGACGGTAAACAGGCAGAAGACCAGGCAGGGTGGTGCGGAAGAGAATGCCGTCGGCATTCCGCATTAGCACCACCCTTGATCAAGTGTTGTTTTATTAACGTCAATTTCCGTGTATGTATATTTGTATATATTCTATGTAAATAACACTTGATCTAATATGTTTAATAATAATAAGACCAGTGTTTCGCTAGAGGACTATAAACAGAGAACTGACTATCCAGCCCTTAACAAGCCAGGCTAGCTTGTAGTTTCCTAAGGGTTTAATTGCTTGAAAAGAAAAAGTCCAAGCAATCACGATGGTTGATCGCACATAGAAATATGTGGTTCAGGACGAGCCAACTTTGAAATAAAGTTGACTGGAGACGATTATTCGCCCGTCCAGCTGTAGCCAAGCTGGCTACAACAACAACATAGTATATTAGAATTATGTATGTATGTAGGTTTCATTTGGACGTATTCATAAAAAAGAAGGAATTGCTCGTGAGCAAAAGCCGACGTAAAAAAAAAAAAAAAATATCTACAAAAAATCTCCCTCGCCGCGGTTCGAACCCAGGTCACCTGGGCTCACACTTACAGAGGACGCGAGCCAGGGTTCATCCCGCTGCAGCTGCGCCCAGCTCGTCTCCTCAGTGACGGCGGCAAACCGGCACTTGGCGGCGGCGGTGTTGGGGTCGAGGTTGCGGTTGATAATGTCCTTGCCCGTGGCCTCGGAGATGGCTTTGGCGGACATGGTTCAGTTCTGAAACAGGGGATGGAGAGCACGTTAGAGGTTTATAATAATGATAAAGGGATTAGGGATGGGCGATCCCAGATGGATACGTCTGCAATCAGCCCTCACAAAGACAACACTCACAAAGCCACAGAATACACAAATGACTCCATCATGACTTAATCAACAAACTGCATCACACTCACACCAAGACAACCTACCTGTATAGTCCTGTGGTTACATTAGCAGGAAGATAACAACATGATCTATATCAAGACAACACTTAACAAGAAACAGAAAACACACAGGACAATAAAAACAATTAAGGGGGGAAGCGGATAAGTCAAAAACAGGAGCCGCTCCAAAGCTAGATAAACCTTATCTAGTAACAGTAAAGTTGCAATTATTATTATTTGCTACAGAGTTAAATTTGAATAAAAGCCATCAAAAAAAAAGGTCGGAAGTATAAAAATAATATCGCCTTATTTAAACTGCCCGATTAGGACTATTAAGTTCATTATTCCAGCAGTAAGCCCAAGACGTATTACTATGTGGTAAAAATACCAAATGGGAGGATAACTTGTCATGTCTCGGCTGGGTTTCGAACCCACGACCTGTGGATTCACAGAGTGCCACCTTTACCACTGAGCTACCGAGACAGACAATAATAATAATAAACGCATTAGGGGTGGGTGATCCGAGATGGATACGTCTGCAATCAGCCCTCACAGGTCGAAAGTTTCACGGATTAATACAAATATGATAGCCCTTCAAAGCTTAGGAGAAGTAACTTTGTACAAATGTTTCTTCATAAAGAAAATAAATAAATAAAAACTAAAAAAAACTTTTATACTGTCTAGAGTAAGGAGTTCTACAATCATGATACGACATTCATTCATACTGAACTCTGAATTTGCACAACATACGAGGTCTGTCCCGAAAGTTCGTATAAAAGTGTTCTGGGAAGGCTGGAAAGCTAAGTGGGGATGCCAGGTGGGCTGCGTCCCCTTCTATAACATCTAAACAATGCTCAGTGTGCGCCCAACCGCCGTACAAAAAGAACTGTTTCGTCCCGGTACCTGTGAAGTGACCCCTCTCTCTACCACTCGTCGGCGTCGGAGATCTCAGTCATTCAAGAACAGCGCGTCATCATCAAATTTCTCGCGAAACTCGGCAAGAATGGCCGCGAAATTTTTAGTGATCTCAACCAAGTTTATGGAGATGATGTTTTCAAGGAACCAACAGTCTACAAGTGGTTGAAAAGTTTTCGTGAGGGCCGCGAAAGTCTCGAAGATGACCCTCGGTCAGGACGTCCTTCCACTTCCAGCACTTCTGACAATGTGGAAAGAATTCGATCTTGTGTCCTGCGGGACCGTCGTTTAACCGTCAGACAGGTGGCTGAAGAGCTTTCTTTGAGCAAAACAACTATTTGGCGCGAGAGGGGCGGTGGATCCTCCACCACGACAATGCCCCCGCTCACACCCCCTCGTTGTGCATGAGTTTCTGACTGACAATTCGATCATAGCGACTGAACATCCCCCTTATTCACCGGATTTGGCATCTTGTGACTTCTTTTTAATCCCAAAAACAAAATTGGTGCTTCAAGGGCGGCATTTGGGGGACGTTGAGGCCATTAAAACAGCAACGACGAGTCAGCTGAGAAGCCTTCAAACTGAGGACTTTTAAGGAGCCTTCAAACAGTGGAAATGGTTATGGCAGAAGTGCATTGTGTCCCAGCGAGAGTATTTTGAAGGAGACAAAATTGAATTACCCGATTAATTGTAAAATAAAAATTTTATCTCATTTTTATACGAACTTTCGGGACAGACCTCGTACTATGTGTTAGGTCTTAGTACGCACAGAGGCAATACTAGGGAAAATCCTAGAGGTCAATGAAGGTCGCACCGAACGTATAACTCGTAACCCACTGATGGACGAATCAAAGTCACCAGATGAGAAAATAGGTTTCACGAAAAACCGGTTAACGACGACGGGTTATTCCCTAATTTAATTTGTAATATTAGTGGCAATGTGTTTCATTTGCGTACTTTTAATATATTATTAATGAGAATAGGAAAATCTTCTAAAGACACTCAGCCACCTCGGATATTTTTATAGTCCCCCAGCCAGACTTCTGTTCTCCTCCCTGTTTATAACCCCCCCCCAGACTGCTGGTCTACTCCCTGTTTATAGTCCACCAGACAGACTACACTACATACATAGAAAAAAATCCTTCAAATATAAATGATTCATGAATGTTTATTTTGACGTGGCATAAAATACAATCCTCATTGCCACTCATGAAATTGACAAATTGTAACTTCAATTAAATTGAAGGTAACAAAAATTGTTTGTCACATTTTTATGACGGTTTTATATCCTGGTTTGTGGTGTTATTATTATTTTTATATTATGCTTTATTAGGCAAGACAAAGTAAAATATATACAGTAAAATACAATGAAATTATAAAGAAAAATTAATAGATTGAACAAACAAGAACAAAAAAGAGAGAAAGCTAATGTCCTACCTAAAAGGCGGGGTTATTGCCCGTGGCAATCTCTTCCACCCAACCCTTTATGAAAGATGTTCTGTCATGGAACAACAACTTCTAAATTGAAAAAAAGAGAATATTTTAAAGGTTGTTACTAATAATAATAATAAATCTGTGTCCGTGAGATAGGCATAGATTCCTATATGACGTTACTAAAATTTATTTAATTTTAATGATTTTCAAATTTACTCATATGAGTGTCTGGTCTTTCCTCAAACTAAATCAGGAAGTCCAACACAGAGGAATTATAAATATCTCCTAAGAATCATAAAAAAAAATCTGCCACTAACAACGCAACAAAATTTCGAAAGAAGAAATTGAAGAAAAAAAAAATCCGTCTCTCACAACAAAAGAAAATTTCGAATAAAGAAACGGAAAATTCAATACATTCCTTATTATAGGATAAGGAAAGTAAAAAATCTGCCCGCAACAAAAAACGCATCAAAATTTCAAGAATATATTCTCTACGCTTCTCCCACAGTTTGGTCACCCCTGATGCGTCGGAATTGTGGCCACAGTCCATCCGCCGCACTTTGGAGAGCCCTCGCGCTAAGGACCTTTAGGCTACTCACACCGGCATGCCAGGGTTCCGGCCTCCGGTAGCCAGGAAACATAGGACTGTCCGGCCAAACGACTTAGCCTTAGTATTACGAAACCCGAACACTGTAAACACATCTACCTATAAACCCAGATAAGTGTGAGCTAAGACTTTCACTTCATATTCTCGTAAGTCTCGTTAGAACGTTAGACTGACTAGATTTGGCAGTTCCTGGTCTTAGGCTGTGGAATTTTACAAGATTTTATTTTTTTCTGTCTTTGGTATGGTCAGCTCCAATTATCATTAAACAGGGAGTATCATTAAACAGGGAGTATAGAGGAATAGACCAGAATCCTGCGTCGCGTTCGGAAGTTAAATACACGAGTAGACCAATGTCATTCTGGTTGAGGAATAATAAACTGAGAGTTCA
Organism: Bactericera cockerelli; assembly: GCA_024516035.1. NCBI lineage: Eukaryota > Metazoa > Arthropoda > Insecta > Hemiptera > Triozidae > Bactericera > Bactericera cockerelli. The sequence goes on from CM044957.1 coordinate 618,601, forward strand.
CAAATTACATTAATATTATAATAACACTCCTTAATAGTGGAAGGTAACCACCAGGCGAGGTTAATGCTCAAAGCATTTTCTACCACCTAACCCTCAGTCTTATTATTATGTGGTCAGAAACTTAAATTCATGAGGAAAATTCACGCACTGGGTGGGATTCGAAAAAACGGACCCCTACGCTACCTGGATTACCAGATTAGCGTGTTAACCATTTGACTACCAGTGCACCTAGATGGGGTACCAGGCAGTAGAATTCTGGCTGGAGGATCCGTTTTGTAGTGTGACAGTAGCAGTTAAAAGAGACAATTGACCCAAAAAAAAAACCCCAAATTTTACCCGAACTCAGATGATTAACTCCGAATTTCTGAATCACGGGTTTCACACTTGATGTATATCAGTACTTACTTTCCGTGTTAGTAGCGGACACGGAAAGTAAGTAAGTACTGTATAACCTATCGACTATAACCAATGTAAGTAAGTACTGTACAACCTATCGACTATAACCAATGTTGAACAGTACTTACTTACTTTCCAGCGGACATGGAAAGTATAAGTAAGTACTGTACAACCTATCACCAATGACTAAACACTGTCTTATTGACGTCTTAATCGATTTTACTTCCAAAATCATTTAGGTATTTTAAATACTCTCCAGACAAAGTAATTTATTTTATGGGTGGTCAGAAGGTTACCAAGCCAGCGTCGATGGCATGTTGAATACACCGGTTCCCTTCAGAACACCGAAGTTAAGCGACATCCAGCGAGGTTAAGACTTGGATGGGTGACCATTCAAATTCTAATTCTCGTGACGCTGGCTTTTCCCGGCCCCACTCAGGCTGGGTGAGGTCAATGTAAGTAGCAGGTTTGTGAGTTTCCTGCGAATGGAGGGTAAAACCCCCGTCGTGATATGACCATGGTAGTTGAAAGCGACGTTAAAACCCCACTTAAAAAAAAAGAAAAAAAAAGAAGGTTACCATCACAGTCTTACCACAATTCTACAGAATATTATTGGGAATTTTGTCTTATAAGCGTAAAAAGGCATTTCCTGAAGCATTTCAGGAATACGTAATGTTCCAGACAACAATGCCTTAAGGCAGCAGCGGACACGAAATCACTGGTAGTCAAGTGGTTAAGGCGCCAGTCTGGTAATCCAGGTAGCGTAGGGATCCGTTGGTTCGAATCCCCTTACCCAGTGCATGAATTTTTCCTCATTAATTTGAGTATGTGACCACATAATAATAAGACTGTGATTGTTAGGTGGTAAAAAATCGCTTTGAAAATTAAATTCGCCTGGTGATTACCACTAAAGAGTATTATTATTATAATCACAGTAGGGTGGAGACAGATTTGAGTACTTATGCTATTTAATGACTCTTAAGCATTCGACATTTCCCGTTTGACGCTTCAGGAAATACAAATACCAAAATACAATACTTTCAAAATATTACATATACCTAACATTACTTTCGAATTCTAATATGAACTTAATAACAAATAATTCCTTATTATATGATAAGGAAAGTAAAATAAGACGTATGAATGTCTTATGTATTATCAATCTTATAGTAAAAGAATCAAATGGCACTTATTCATCAAATATTTCTTATTAATCATAAATGATATCAATTCACTTCTTAACCAGTGCTACGGAGCTGCGGAACTGCAGCACCCCAGTGAAAAGGAAAAGAAAGGCGGTTTCAAGTCCTAGCTCCTATACAATGAAAATCTTTATACATTTTATAGAATAGAATAGAATAGAATAGAATAGAATATACCTTGTTTATACTGCCGAGGTAAGACTGAAAAGTCCCTTTACTCCAGCAGTCAAACAGGTCTTATATATTTTATAGGATAAAATTTAGTATGCTTGATAGTAAAAAAAATAACAACACTTATTACTTATTAGTGTTGCTATTATTTTTATATTAACCACTAGGCGAGGTTAATGCTCAAAGCATTTTCTAACCCTCAGAGTCTTTTATTATTATGTGATCATAAACTCAAATTAACGAGGAAAAATTCATGCATTGGGTGAGATTCGAACCAACGGATCCCTACACTACCTGGTTCACCAGACTAGCAAGTTAATCACTTGACAACCAGTGCACTTAATTTGTAATTATAATGATTGTAATGGTAAACAAACTTAAACTTGTCAGGTATTAAACGAGCGACTCTATAATTCCATTAAAAAAAAAGATGAGTGTTTCACAGCCTATTTTATTTCGTAGCCATGAAACAGGAGCTACTGTAGACGCTTGTGGTCTGTGTTGTAGCCTGCCTGTCCCGTAGTATGCCTCCCCTCTGATGGGCGAGAAGTGACACAATACTTCCCATTTAGATACTGAGTCAACACGAGCGCACTGGAAGGTATCCCTTACAAACAACTGTAACCAAATTAAGAATACAAATTTTTGTCGGCACGGGGGATCGAACCCGGGACCTTCCGCATGGCAAGCGAGTGCTTAACCACTGAGCTAATCGCGCGCTTTTTTTGGTCCGGTTTATGTGGCAGCACAGAACATCTTCTCACCCGCCGCCCCTGTTCATAACAATCATACTGCATTAACAGCGATACTTGCATGAGACGTAGTATGACCCAGAAAAAAATTGTATTTGGAGAACAATTATACAAATTCCATCCAGTTTTAATTAAAATATAAGTACAGTAAGTACTTATGTACAGTAGGGTGGCCCTTATTTTCGAAAGTCGGAATTTTCTCGCTCCATCGGCAAAATATGGTTCCAATTAATATTAAAAAAATCTGGAAAAAGTTTCAGCTCGATCAAAGGTCGTTAACACGTGCCGCCGGGACCTTTAAGTTTAGATCTGCAATCGGAAGGGGCAATATACGTTTTTAAGCATAATGTTGATCCTATCTTGAAGAAACTTCATCTCACAGAAAAAAATATAGAACGTAAAATGTACAGAAGGGTTTTCTTTTTATTATTTGGTACATAATAATTTTAGTGGGTAGCACAGCATTATCGAGACACCTGATAATAGCATTTGTCTAAGTAACTCACTACTGTTTTTTTCGTAATACTAAGTAGAAAATTAGAAAACTATCGTATATTAGATTTTTTTATTTGAAGTTGAAGAAAAGAACATTGAACATAATTATTGTAATAATATTAATTTATCCATACTATTAAAATAAATGCGAGATAGAAGTTCACTAATAAGTAAATCCTGCTATCCTACTTGCTATGAGTTTTCAAGAGATACGCTTTTGTTGGCTTAGGATACTGACTTTTGTGATCTTTGACAACTTGAATGACGAATTGTTTTTGGTTTTCAATCTTTGTTAGCTTATTATTGTATTCGCCCATCAAATCAACTCCTCTTTCTGCTGTATCGTTTACTACTTTTAAGAATTTAATCTTGTTATACGTGTCTTGGAAATTTTCATTTTCCTACCAGTCACTAGGATCTAAACAGAGAAAAGATTTGTTTATTTGAAACCTCTCAAAGAAAACCTGCGTCTCCTCTGACACAAAAAAGTCCAGCTCCTTGCCAAGCAAGTTTATAAGATCTTTGGTCTTACAACCATACTTCTATTTATTTTGTTTCTTCCTCTCTTTAGTGAGGGACTTAACCATGTTAGATTTTACAACATTTGAGATATCTCTATCAAAAAACCCCAACCCTACTGCCTCTTCACTCAAATGCCAGAGATGGTCTACAATTTTTTTTGATGCCACACTAGATACTCGTACTTCAGTGTCCATTTTTTGATACGCAAGAAGTTTCTTAATAAATGAGAGATCTAGTCTTATCGCTGTAATACCTACTAGTGCAGTATACCAAGCCTCAATATAAAGGAAAGTTAGTCTGGCTGGGGGAAGTTAAACAGGGAGAAGACAAGTGTCCCGCTAGAGGACTAAAAACAGAGAACAGACTAGCCCACCCTTACAAGCTTGCAGTTTCCTAAGGGTTTAATGGCTTATAAAGAAAAGTCCAAGTCCTCATGATGGTTAATAACTGCCTCTTTAATCAAATACCAGAGTTTAGAAAAGAGTTCTTAATGACCATCCTTGATATTTGTTTGTTTGTAACTTTCCTTTGTTGTTGTTGTAGCCAGTTTGGCTACAGCTGGAGGGGTGAGTGATGGTCTCCAGCCAACTTTATTTCAAAGTTGGCTCGTCCTGAACCACATATTTCTATGTGCGATCAACCATCATGAGGACTTGTACTTTTCTTTATAAGCCATTAAACCCTTAGGAAACTGCAAGCTAGCCTGGCTTGTAATTTGTTGGCTAGTCTGTTCTCTGTTTTTAGTCCTCTAGCGGGACACTTGTCTTCTCCCTGTTTAACTTCCCCCAGCCAGACTAACTTTCCTTTATATTGAGGCTTGGTATACTGCACCTGTAGGTATAACAGCCCCAAGACTAGATCTCTCATTTATTAAGAAACTTCTTGCGTATCAAAAAATGGACACTGAAGTACGAGTATCTAGTGTGGCATCAAAAAATATTGTAAACCATCTCTGGTATTTGAGTGAAGAGGCAGTAGGGTTGGGGTTTTTTGATAGAGATGTCTCAAATGTTGTAAAATCTAACATGGTTAGTTAAGTCCCTCACTAAAGAGAGGAAGAAACAAAATAAATAGAAGTATGGTTGTAAGACTAAAGATCTTATAAACTTGCTTAGCAAGGAGCTGGACTTTTTTGTGTCAGAGGAGACGCAGGTTTTCTTTGAGAGGTTTCAAATAAACAAATCTTTTCTCTCTTTAGATCCTAGTGACTGGTGGGAAAATGAAAATTTCCAAGACGCGTATAACGAGATTAAATTCTTAAAAGTAGTAAACGATACAGCAGAAAGAGGAGTTTATCTCGCATTTATTTTAATAGTATGGATAAATTAATATTATTACAATAATTATGTTCAGTGTTCTGTTCTTCAACTTCAAATAAAAAAATCTAATATACGATAGTTTTCTAATTTTCTACTTAGTATTACGAAAAAACAGTAGTGAGTTACTTAGACAAATGCTATTATCAGGTGTCTCGATAATGCTGTGCTACCCACTAAAATTATTATGTACCAAATAATAAAAAGAAAACCCTTCTGTACATTTTACGTTCTATATTTTTTTCTGTGAGATGAAGTTTCTTCAAGATAGGATCAACATTATGCTTAAAAACGTATATTGCCCCTTCCGATTGCAGATCTAAACTTAAAGGTCCCGGCGGCACGTGTTAACGACCTTTGATCGAGCTGAAACTTTTTCCAGATTTTTTTAATATTAATTGGAACCATATTTTGCCGATGGAGCGGAAAAAATCGGAGGAAAAAAATCCTCCTCTATAGCTAAGGGCCACACTAATGTACAGTAAGTACTACGCACATACATACCGTCGTCCCAAACACGAAGTGGCGTATCTTCAAAATACAAACTTTAGTAGCGTAAATCGAGATACGTCAGCTTGTTCTTTGAAAGAAATATTCGAAACAATATACGCCGAAATTAAATATACTCATAAAATTGGAACGCTTTGAGATAGATACGCCACTTCGTGAGGTGATAAAAAACCATGATTAGAACTAGATACGCCAAAAATCTCAAATGTCCATTTTTTGAGATACGCCACTTCGTGTTTGGGACGACGATACATTTGCTGATGTTCAGGAAGTCATTGAACAATAAACAAAGATTGGTTGAGTAAAAAACAAACAAAGTTGGCTGAGTAGTGCCTGTGATAATCTTGCTAAATTGGAACTTTAGGGTGTATCTGTATACTTGAGGGCGGAACTTTAGGTAACAATAATAACACTATTTAGTGGAAGGTAACCACCAGGCGAGGTTAATGCTTGAAGTATTTTCTACCACCTAACCCTCAGAGTCTTATTATTATGGGGTCACAAACTCAAATTAATGAGGAAAAATTCATGTACTGGGTGGGATTCGAATCAACGGATCCCTACCCTACCTGGATTACCTGGATTACCAGACTAGCGCGTTAACCACTTGACTACCAGCACCAACAATAATAATAATGATATCGCCTTATTTATACTGCCCGATTAGGACTGTTTAAGTCCCATGATTCCAGCAGTAAGCCCAAAACGTATCACTATCGTGTTAAAAACCCGAATGGGAGGATAACTTGTCATGTCCCGGCTGGGTTTCAAACCCACGACCTATGGAGGTAAGGTGTATAATTGAGGAATGAAGAGAAAGGGAAACTGTGCAAATGTATCTTTTTTTTAAGGAATAAATTGTGCTCCTGATCTAAGGAAAAATTATCAATTTTCAGGGTTGAATTATAAATTAATACTATAAGGGTGACACCCGTCTTGATATGATCAAGCGGTTGAAAGCGACGCTAAAACCAAAAAAAAAAAAAATTAAGGGAAGACAGGCAGTCAGACTTTCCACAAATCAATCAGACAGTTCCCGTGTCCTCGTTCTCTGCCAATTTCATCACTTGGCCCTATAAGGACCGAATTTTAACACGCAAACCCAAATGGGGCTTTTTTAAAAGTACAACTGGTACCGAAAACCCACATGCGGGCTTTATTGATTTCATTGACTGGTACCGTATGCACGCTCCGGGGGGTTTCGAAAGATGTGAAGAGTTTGTGTACATTAAACCCCTATAAGGGCTTTTATTTCAATGTATTTCTTATGGGATTATGATTGTCCTGGAACAGAACAACTTGATATACTTGTCCATTTTTAAAAGCATGTCAATTTTGGCTGAACAAGGTTGGCACAGAGCAATATGTCATGTAAAATATTGCGGCGATGAACGTGTTAAAATAGGATAACAACAGAGATAAGCCAGACGGTCCCTCAGGTGGGAGTGTCAACCAATCACAGCTTACTATAGTTCGACTTGAGGGATTGTCTAGCTTATCTTTGCTGTAATTTAATTTTATAACTTGGCCCTAAGGTCCGAATTATGAAACAGAGCTTAACTAATCCTAATCACTATTCCTTAACACGCCCTCTGGTGGGAATTTCAACCAATCACAGCTCATTTATATCAGCTGTTAAGTGATAGTGGAATGGATTAAAAAATACTATATATTTAATCTTGTTTCATAATTCGGCTTTTAGAGTAAGTATACCTACTTATATTATTTTTTTTAAAAAATAGTGATAATTATTTTTCTCGTATTTCTTTAATTAATTATAATAAATAATACACGCAAACGAATTAAAATATAAAAATAAAATATAATACGTACTAACTTATATAATATTTAATCCAAAATTCAAGAGTAAGAGGAACACGCGAGAAGTTTTTCCGCACAATTTTTTTTTTTTCACACGTCGTCACCCGAATTTTCAATTTAGTCAGGCCGGATCACTGCACGCGATCGTCACAACAAACTCTCAGGAAAGAAAAGTGATTACCGACGGGCTGGTTACGTTCCAAGACTGGCTGTCAGTATCAGACTGGTACCAGTCGTCATGGTAACCTGTTAATCTTGATCATGTAACGAAGTCGACCTCTAAACTGTTCGGTGTCAGAGGAGTCTCGTTTTTTTTTTTTTTTTTTTTTTTTTTTTTTTTAAGGTACAATTAAATAACCTCATAAGAGAGAAATCTGGATATAGGAAGAGAAAATAATACTTTCTAGTTTCTGTGCCGATAGCTCACTGGTGAAGGCGGCACTCTGTGAAACTAGAGGTTCCAGAGGTCCCGGGTTCGAAACCCAGCCACTTAATAATACGCTACTCTACCCATTTTTGCCACTTAAGAATACGTCTTGGGCTTACTGCTGGAATGATGGGACCCTATAGTCCTAAGGGAACAGAATTTTCTTCGAAAAGTCTGCCCCTACCGGGAATCGAACTCGGGATCTCTGGACTACGGGCAGTAGCCACAACCATTACGCCACGGAGGCTAGCTACTGAGGTCGGCTACTCTTTGAAAAAAAATAAATATTCTAAGTCAGTACCCAGGCACAGAAGAGTCAGAGAGATATGAGAATCAAAATAATCTCATTATTAACCGCACAATCAACATAATTAGCAACATTCAATTACAATTGAATGTGATTGATGTAAAATAAAGAAATTATAAAGTCGTTGCCAGTCCGGATAGAAACAGGTTCTATTGAGAAATCACCCAATGTGAGAAATCGTAAAGGGAAAATCAGGCGAAATTGTTGCAAATTATAACTATATGGGACCTCTTAAAATTTTCGTGATGTAATGTATTGACAATCTCATAATTTGAATCACGAAAATGACTTCTTTAAGTTAATCTTTTTTTTTCTTTAAGTTAAACTACTTTTCCTTAAACCTACTTGGGGTTGGTATTGTTCAACCTCTTCTTCGAGATTGAGGTTGGTTGGCTCTGGTACTCCTACTTCCACATTTTACGGCCGGATGCCTTTTTTAACACCAACCTTGTTGAGGGCGAGAATGATTTGTGTTGTTGGGAAATATTCATAAAAAGAAGCAATAAAATACTCTTTAGTGGAAGGTAACCACCAGGCGAGGTTAATGTTCAAAGCTTTTTCTATAACCTAACCCTCAGAGTCTTATTATTATGTGGTCACAAACTCAAATTAATGAGGAAAAATTTATGCACTGGGTGGCATTCGAACCAACGGATCCCTACGCTACCTGGATTACCAGACTAGCCCGTTAACCACTTGACTACCAGACCGAGTTCCACTATTACTCCCGTGACCGGGGCGTTTCCCACGTCATGACCGCGCTAACTATCAAATTCGGAACCGCGTAAACATATTGCAAAGGCCAAAGGTCCCCGGTAATCTCACCAGGTCGTGGAGCCACACACGCTATTCAACTGATGTAGTGGATTGTGTATAGTCCTGGGCGGTGAGTTAGGGTCTCAGCAACTATTTTGGGCGCAAGAGATTGTCATAGGCAAAAACCCCGCCCTTTAATTAGGACATCTTTATAAGTATATTTTATCAAATCTATATATTGTAGTACATTTAAATTGGGCTAAATGTACTATACAATATATAGATTTGATTTGATTCGTCATTGCTACTATATGGTTCTTTAGAATTTAAAAATATACCATAGTTGAATTGTAGATTTTATCTACGTTTTTTGATTTTTTTTTTTCTCTTGTTTATACTGTTGTCAATTTTGTATTTTAATTTGTACTAGCGGGCTGTCGCCCGCTTTGCGGGCCGAGGCATGGCCGTGAAAGCAAAAAATCCTTTTTCGCCAATGGCAGGTGTTGTAGTGGGAATTTCGAAGAATCCCGTCTTATTGCACATCTAGACTATAAGACAAAGCTACCTACCAAATTTCAGCTTCCTAAGACTTACCAGTTCGGAGAAACAGTGATGAATCAGTGAGTGAGTCAGTCAGTCAGTCAGTGAGTGAAACTCTCTTATATAAGTATAGATAATTATTTGACCTCTATGTAGATCTATTGTCATTTGAAGTAGTCGGGACGGGGGTTTTACCCTCCAGCTGCTGGGAATCGTACCAGCTACCCACATTAACCTCACCCAGCCTAGGTAGCGCCGGAAATGCCAGCCTCACAACCGTTACGCCATGGAGGCTGGCTAGCTAGGTATCTATTAGTATTCAATGGACGGCCACAGTGACTTCTCTTCTGACTTTTCCCACTGAAACACATCATTGATAAGAGCTTCTACCTACAATCAGGGCACAGTAAAGTCATCGCAACTTAGAGGTGCCCTTTCAAAGGTCGCTCGTGAGAAGTTCGCAATACAAAATAATACTCCAGTGAATTTATTTCTATTACTAGTACCCTAATACCCTTTACTACTGGGTGACTCCTGTCTATTTTCTCTTTTACTTCCGATGAATTTCTAATATTAGAAATCGGAAGTGTTGTGTTCGTTTTTGTAAAAAAAAGAAGGTTTTTTTGTTCCAACTTCAATTTTTTCCATATTTTTCGACGTTTCATAACCTCCTTCATAACTTTTGTATACATAATATAGGAGACAATCTGTAGATTGTCCCATTTTAAATTTATCAGCTTCGCACTAGCGGTTCTTGGTTGTAAAAACCATGCGCCTGCCCACCAATTTTTTACTTAAACGCTTAAGACAAATTTGAAGAAAATCGGTTAAGTGGTTTCGGAGATACAAGCGATTTAGTATAAAATCTCAAAATTACCACGTGTATACAATGTGAAACAATCATGAGGAAGTATTGTGTACATAATTGACAGTGTGTTTTTTATCGTCTTGACCTTCACATCAGGAATAGGTTGCACTTGTGACGCTGGCTAGGAGTGAAAGCTCATTTCCTTTGCCTTCAGAATCACCGACCTCAGTAGCTTGATCGATAAGGCGGCGGACTTGTAACCTGGAGGTCGGTGGTTCAAGTTCCGGATTCAACGTAGATTTAGTGAAACGAAAACGTGATATCACGAAAGTGACTGACACAAATATGATAACTATTAACTTCAGAATCGAATACCGATATAATAATAGTTATATCTACAGTGCATGATATATTGTTATATTTTCTATATTATAGTTGTATTCCCTCTACTCAAACATTGGAAGCTGTGTTTTACATGTAATAATATCGAGAGAATCACTAGAAATAAAAGAAAGTTTTCATATTCGTTTTAATCACTTTAGTGATATCACAACTACTCAAACTCGCTTTACTAAATCTACGCTGAAACCGGGACTTGAACAACCGACCTCCAGGTTACAAGTCCGCCGCCTTATCCGTCAAGCTATACTTATTTTTACTGTACTTAACAACCGGTTAAGTACAGTAAAAATAAGTTTTTATTTCAACATGAACTATAGGACCTAAACTTCATTCAAAGAATTTGTGAGAGGGAATAAGCCCACAATGCTGGCTGCATTCCCCCTATGAATGGTTTACTAAGTGTATGTTGGCATAATGGGACTACCTGCCTTGCGCTGACAGTCTAAATAAAGCACTACTTATACTTATGTACCACTGTCTCATTCTCAAATTAGGTTCTTTGCAAAGTGCCGACAGCATTTACTTTCCAAAAAGCCTCTGGCGGTGTGTGGAAGGGTGAAATCATACAACGAGCCCAAAGCTTAGTGTTAGTAGAAGGCCGGAATTTCAGAAAGAGCCTAAGGCTAACTGTTAGAGCCTGATCCAACAACAAACATAAGGCACGTCTAAACCAGGAAACTAGGAATTAAAATGATAAGAACCCTTAGAATCATATATTCCATATACATATACAATATATATTATGTAAATCTGCATAAACTTTGCTCCAGGTGATAAACAAGCAATGCTATTGTACAAGGGTGAAATAGTTGATTTTGTAGTAGAAAGTAAAAATACGTCAGATGTATACAGGGTGCCCTAGGGTTATTTTTAGAAAATTTCAGACTCAACTCCAGAAGACATTCTAAGACTAAAATTAAAATAATCTTAGGTAATTTTTCGATGTCTGGCTGGGGGACTATAAACAGGGAGTAGACCAGGATTGGCTTGGTTCTGGGGGCCCTTGTCAATTATTAGCCTCCCTGTAAAGACAGTGGTAGAAGTGCTGAGTCATTCCTCCACTGTCTGGCTACCATCGTTCACGATGACGCCACCCTGATGATATGATGATGAATTTTTCGAAAAATTACAACAACAAAAAAAAATCTACTGAAAAAGTTTTCACCTAAAAAATAAAATTAAAATTGTTGAAAATAAGTGAAATTGCTTCTCATGTTTTGTGTAGGTATTATAATTGTTGAGTATATTTCCCACGTAAATACTTGACATTTTGAACCTATTTGCATTCAAAACTTTGTTATCTTTTTGTTCATATCTCCGTTCCACAGCATTTTTTTGAAAAATGACCTGAGATTATTCTAGTCTTAGAGTGACCCCTTAAATTGATTCTGAAATTTTCAACAACAAAAAACTTGGACACCGTGTGTATCTACAGAGTGTTAACATTATTATTATAGAATGCTTTATTTGGGTATTATAGTATGAAATTATAAAGAAAAAATAAATAGATTGAACAAAGAAACGAAAACAAAAAAGAGAATGAAGCTAATGTCCTAATACCTAAAGGGCGGGGTTATTGCCTGTGGCAATCTCTTCCACCCAACCCTTTCACTGAACCACCGGAAATCAACCCGTAAATATCGGTTGTGTGTCTATTTATTGTCCAATACGGTTCTCGGTAAATATTTTTTTGTTTGTTAAAATTGTGCTTAATTCCACCAGAAAGCGATTCAAAATGGTTTCATTAAAAATTACTAATAGTACATTTAGAAATTAACCACTCTGTATACTCGGAAGTAAATTTGGCAAAAGGATCTCAAACTGTCAGAGTGTAAGGTAGATGATAAGGTATGAATTTTTCCTCATTATAATTTGAGTTTGTGACCACATAATAATAAGACTCTGAGGGTTAGGTGGTAGAAAATGCTTTGAGCACTAACCTCGCCTGGTGGTTACCTTCCACTAAAGAGTGTTATTATTATCATTGCATGTTGGTCCCGGATATTGTATTGAGGAAGTGAGATCCTTGCAAATTACTTTCTAAAAGTTATAATACTGATAACAGATAATAATACTGATACATACAGGATTTATCATGTACAGTACCTAGTCTCCTTGGCCAAGAGGGTAGCGCAATAGGCTTGCAGGCACGGTGACCTGGGTTCGATCCCCAGCAGGGCAGGATATTTTTTGATCTGTTCTTGGATGTCCGGGGTCCACTCATAACACGTGAGGAAAAATAAGTAGCTGCTTTAATGTGAGCAGCATCCAGTGGCGGAATTGTAGACAAAAATACGATAGTAGTACGTCTTAATTCTACGCCTGAAACTACTACATTTTTTGTTGGATCTGGGGTTCAAATGGGGTTGGATGGGTTGTTGGATCTGGTGAGCGGGGATCATGACTTTATTTCCTCACGAGATGTGACTGGTATGTTCCGTGAGGCTCTCGGCTAAGAATAAGACAAGGGAAAATGTTCATAACTCACTCGCCCAAGAGAGCAAATATGATTAGGGAATCCTCAGTGGCTTTTTATCAGGCCACTGTAGGCTTTTAACAGCCTCAAATACGATCTAAACAACAACATAATTAAAATGCAGTCTCTGTAAAGAGACAGCAAAACACATTCTCTGTGCATGTGGAGCAGCCTCTCACATTCAACTGATTCTAACACTTAAAGAAGTTACTGAAATCAGCCCTTAAAGAATCTTAAGCTACATCAATAGCTTTGATCTCTTTTAGAATTACAGATGCATGTCACAAAAGATCTATTTAAGGTCGCAGTGACAAAGAACTTTCGCAGCCGACAGGCCTCCTTATACCAATACCAATGCTTGGTATGAGTGGATTCGGTAAGTGTAAACATGGACTTGTTTTTGTGGGTACATACTGGTGGAAAGAATGGCAGAGAAGACATTGATGAACTAAGGAAGAATGTAGAGTTGGAACGGAACAAGAGTGGGAATTGGGATATTGGGAGCAGCCAGTATGTGTGTCAGAAGGTGGCAACTCTGCAGATTTTGTAGTGGTGAAAGTGTATTAGGCTTTGAATACTGGTTGGGTGGAAGAGCTCAAGTAATTTGAGAATCCTGCCTTTAAAGCCTTTAATAAAATGTTCAAAAGCTACCAACATAATTATGTATAATCCAGTAACAATAATAACACTCTTTCGTGGAAGATAACAACCAGACGAGATTAATGCTCAAAGCATTTTCTACCACCTAACCCTCAAAGTCTAATTATTAAGTGGTCACAAACTCAAATTAACGAGGAAAAATTCATGCACTGGGTGGGATTCGTACCAACGGATCCCTACGCTACCTGGATTACTAGACTAGCGCGTTAACCACTTGACTACCAGTCCATTAACCATACGATACGTATAATCTGTCCCTCTGAGGCACCCTGTATAAGGCAGTGACCCCAACACACTATCATGTGACACGCGGTTTTTTTGCATAGCATTTAATTGAATTAAATCACAATAACATAACCGGCATGGTAGATCACGCGACATGAAACAAGTAGCTAGTGGGATTCCTGCTAACATTCTAGTTGATAAGATAGGGGACCTAAGTCTACAAAGACGTGGAAACTTGTCACCGAAGTTAAGCAACGTCTAGGAAGACATGAAGCAGGGATTCCTGCTAACATTCCAGTTGATAAGATAGGGGATCTATAAGTCCACAAGGACGTGGGCACTTGGCACCTAAGTTAAGCAACGTCTAGGAAGACATGAAGCAGGGATTCCTGCTAACATTCCAGTTCATAAGATAGGGGATCTATAAGTCTACAAGGACGTGGACACTTGGCACCGAAGTTAAGCAACGTCTAGGAAGACATGAAACAGGGATTCCTGCTAACATTCTAGTTGATAAGATAGGGGATCTATAAGTCCACAAGGACGTGGGCACTTGGCACCTAAGTTAAGCAACGTCTAGGAAGACATGAAGCAAGTAGCTAGTGGGATTCCTGCTAACATTCTAGTTGATAAGATAGGGGACCTATTAGTCTACTAGAACGTGGACACTTGGCACCGAAGTTAAGCAACGTCTAGGAAGACATGAAGCAAATAGCTGGTGGGATTCCTGCTAACATTCTAGTTGATAAGATAGGGGACCTATAAGTCCACAAGGACGTGGACACTTGGCACCGAAGTTAAGCAACGTCTAGGAAGACATGAAACAGGGATTCCTGCTAACATTCCAGTTGATAAGATAGGGGACCTATAAGTCCACAAGGACGTGGACACTTAGCACCGAAGTTAAGCAACGTCTAGGAAGACATAAAGCAAATCGCAAGTGAGATTCCTGTTAACATTCTAGTTTATCATATAAGAAGGTTGGCTGGAAGAGATTGCCAAAAGCAATAACCCCGCCCTTCAGTTAGGACATGTGTATACAGTATGTTTCAGAAAAGGTGGCCACCCCCTCGTAACTTTTGAACACGACGGAATTTTTCAATTCTGTAAAGTCCTAGGTATAGAAAGTGCCCTATGGCCCATCCTGTGGTCATATTTATTTTTGGCCCCGGTCGGCCCTTCCGGCTTTTAGGCCATATTTTTTCATTTTTCTCGCGAATTTTAAATGGAATGCTATATTTTTTATTCCTGTTAATTAAAGTCCAAGTTAGGCTGAGTATAATGAGCTTTTAAAATTTTCAAAAACCTTATCAGGGGCGGAGCTAGTAGGGTGCAAGTTTCAAAACTGTTACACCCTGTATTTCAGCGTTAGTTAGATTTTTTAGTACTTTTTTTATGTTCATAGGTTCAAAATATTGTTTTACACCATATGAAATCAAAAAAATATTCTTGTTTACTTCTAATCAGGGTCATAGTAAGGTTTTTGTAAAAGTACTTTTTTTCTCACGTCAATTTTTCCGTAAATTAATGGTGTTCTCGAAATTGGCATTTTTAGAGGTGAAAGTCTGCAGTGATATATGTTTTTTATGCATGAAATCGAAAGAAAACTTAACGGAGAAGCGATTAAGATCATAAAAAAAGCCATTTAACCTGCTAGTTTTTTCACGACAGTGTCCGGTAAAGTGGGTGAATTTCGTATTGGATTTTTTTTGTTTGTTGAGGAAACACAATTGGTATAGAAAATAAATAATACCTAATAAGGGAATAATACTTCAATTAACATAACTAAATGCAAAATTAAATGAAGATTATTTCTTCTTCTATCAGTGCCGGATGATTTTTTTCTCTCTCTTTCTCTCTCTCTCTTCTCCTCTTTAAAATAATTGAATTGGTTTAATTTTCACCCTCAAGAGTTTGGTACTTGACCTGGTATTTTTTCTCTTAAATTTCGAGATAATTATTTTTTATTTAGAGACCTGGTATTCATTACTAGCAACACCAGTATGATTTTTTTTTTTTAATTTGGGTTTAATATCGCGTTTCAAGTGCATGGTCATATCATAACGGGGGTGTTACCCTCCATTCGCAAGAAACTCACCAACCTCCTAAACACATTTATCTCACCTAGCCTGGGTTAGGCCGGAATGCCAGCACCACGAAGTCTTCTCCTCGCTGGACGTTGCTTAACTTCGGTGATCCTACAAGAATCGTTGCATTCAAAGCGCCATCGGACTGACTCCAGAATTATTTACAATGTGTTTTCTACAGATTTTACCAACTTACCAACTAAAATTGTCTCAAGAGGGGACCCCTAGGCCGACTTTAGAAGCAGCATTATCCGATAACTATTTTTGATACAAGTGAAAAAAAGAGAGAGAAAAAAAAAAAATATCCGGCACTGATTTAGAAGAAATAATCTTCATTTAATTTCGCATTTAGTTATGTTCATTGAAGTATTATTCCCTTATTAGGTATTATTTATTTTCTATGCCAATTGTGTTTCCTCATAATAAAAAAAAAATCCAATACGAAATTCACCCACTTTACCGGACACTGTCGTGAAAAAACTAGCAGGTTAAATGGCTTTTTTTATGATCTTAATCGCTTCTCCGTTAAGTTTTCTTTCGATTTCAATCATAAAAAACATATGTCACTGCAGACTTTCACCTCTAAAAATGCCAATTTTACAAAAACCTTACTATGACCCTGATTAGAAGTAAACAAGAATATTTTTTTGATTTCATATGGTGTAAAACAATATTTTGAACCTATGAACATAAAAAAAGTACTAAAAAATCTAACTAACGCTGAAATACAGGGTGTAACAGTTTTGAAACTTGCACCCTACTAGCTCCGCCCCTGATAAGGTTTTTGAAAATTTTAAAAGCTCATTATACTCAGCCTAACTTGGACTTTAATTAACAGGAATAAAAAATATAGCATTCCATTTAAAATTCGCGAGAAAAATGAAAAAATATGGCCTAAAAACCGGAAGGGCCGACCAGGGCCAAAAATAAATATGACCACAGGATGGGCCATAGGGCACTTCTTATACCTAGGACTTTACAGAATTGAAAAATTCCGTCGCGTTCAAAAGTTACGAGGGGGTGGCCACCTTTTCTGAAACATACTGTATATTTCTTTTCTCAATTATTTTCTGTTTTTTTTTTTTAATAGGTAGATATTGTTTCCAATTTTGTATATTAATTTGTAATTATCTCTTTGTATATATGTCGTTATTAATAAATTGTAAAATAATAATAATATAGGGGACCTAGATATTAATAATAATAATATAGGGGACCTCACCCAGCCTAGGTAGGACCGGAAATGCCCGGCCTCACGTGTTCGGAGAGAACATAATTTTCTGTGTGAGACGTCTACTGCAACCGGGAATCGAACTCAGAATCTCTGGAGGCTAAAAATAGGTCTTTATCAAAAATTAAGCTTTTGAGAAGTTTTTTTCTAAAAAAACCCCCAAGAGCAGAATATAACTCAAATACCACAAGTCCGATTGAGCTGAAACTTTGCATGGGGTTGACACTATTGACAGTCTGGTTTAGGTTTCCGCCTAAAAATGGCCTGCATGGTAGGATAATGACACATACCTTGTTCAAACACATAGGGAACAGCGGTCAAAATGAGAAATCCGAAGTTAATTTCAAGCCCTTTCAATCTCCTTCAGCAGTTAAACACATGAACTTCATGAGCATACGTCACAAAGTATTTCACTCACAGATTTACGTCTTTGTTACGGAAGGCATGTAGGAATCCATTTTCAAAAGTTACTCGAGTTGAACTTGTTACAATTTCGTTAACTATAGGTAGGTACCTAAAACGGTTTGGCACGAACGACCTGTTGTGACACAGTGTTAGAAGTGCCCAGTTAGAAAGAAAAGAAAGAACGGTCAAAAATGAGACACTTTTGTTCCACAAAACAGTTATTTGATTTTCTATGGAAGAAGAGCTCAAAATTGAGAATCATATCACAGTAAAGAAAGCCGAATAAATCCGAGATATGACCGCATGCAGTCGAAAGCGACCAAAATTACAAAAAAAAAAGCAATATCCGTCAAGAATCGGGCGGAACAGATAGTAAATTCACAATTCCTACGTCAAGAATCGGGCAGAATAGGTAGTATTCACAAGTTCTACACCAGCGTAAACGACAGTGAAAATCAATCAAATGTTTATTGTGAGTAAATAAATGTGAATAAATATAAATGAAAAAGCAACACTACCGCGTGCGGTTCTCTAACACGGGAGATTCAGTACTAACCGGTCGGCCTGGTGGTCACAACGGAAACACAACGACCAAACTGTTGAGTCACGCTAGCCAAATATTTTACACCGAAATAGGTAAAGTATTTGCATGTATTAGACCGAGATATACAGGGTACGACAAAAGTCATAAAAAGCCAGTTCTTAATAATAGTAATACTCTTTAGTGGAAGGTAACCATAAGGCGAGGTTAATGCTCAAAGAATTTTCTACCACCTAAAGTGTCTTATTATTATGTGGTCACAAACTCAAATGAATGAGGAAAAATTCATGCACTGGGTGGGATTCGAACCAACGGATCCCTACGCTACCTGGATTACCAGACTAGCGCGTTAACCACTTGACTATCAGTGAACAGTTTTTGCTTATAACATTTAAAAGAATAACAATAAAACATCATCAGTCTCAGTAGGTGCTAGTACTCTACCTCAGTGAGCCTTCACAATGCCACAGTCTCATACCTTAGCTACACCCTGTATATTCTCAGTAGGTGCTAGTACTCTACCTCAGTGAGCCTTCACAATGCCACAGGCTCATACCTTAGCTACACCCTGTATATTCTCAGTAGGTGCTAGTACTCTACCTCAGTGAGCCTTCACAATGCCACAGGCTCATACCTTAGCTACACTCTGTATATTCTCAGTAGGTGCTAGTACTCTACCTCAGTGAGCCTTCACAATGCCACAGTCTCATACCTTAGCTACACCCTGTATATTCTCAGTAGGTGCTAGTACTCTACCTCAGTGAGCCTTCACAATGCCACAGTCTTATACCTTAGCTACACCCTGTATATTCTCAGTAGGTGCTAGTACTCTACCTCAGTGAGCCTTCACAATGCCACAGTCTCATACCTTAGCTACACCCTGTATATTCTCAGTAGGTGCTAGTACTCTACCTCAGTGAGCCTTCACAATGCCACAGTCTCATACCTTAGCTACACCCTGTATATTCTCAGTAGGTGCTAGTACTCTACCTCAGTGAGCCTTCACAATGCCACAGTTGCCACATTCTCATACATATTCATCAATCTCCTCAGCGAAACGTGACAGTACAACGGGAATGAATTAAAACCAGGACTAAACAGCTAACTAAGAAAACTCCGTGGCACAGTGGTTATGAGCATTGGTTGCTGACCCGGAGGTTGCGGGTTCGAATCCCGGCCGGAGCGGAAAATTCTAACCGAGTTTTTCCGTTTCCGGAATGGTAACGATGTAAGGATAAAGTGCCCTGAAGTAATGTGAAAGCGGTTCCGGGGCACAACTACCTTTTAAAAAATCTAAATTTTACAAAGGAAATAATGAAAATAGAAGAGAAAGAGAATGAGAGGGGGGGGGGGGGAGGGAGAGAGAGAGAGAGAGAGAGAGAGAGAGAGAGAGAAGATTTTATTATTTTTATTTTTGACAAATGGTCTTGACATATTATTAAAAAAAGAGTTAAAGAAACGATTAGAAATTAGATATCAAGGGGGAAAAAATGTGTTTACGATTATTCGAATTTAATATGTTATTGTTATCTTTGTATTAAAAAAAAAAAAATCTGTCATAAATTTCTTGTGAAGTAACATATTATTTAAAATACAAGATCTTTCTTCTGGAAGATTTTAGTAAGGATAGAATAGACTTTAGATAGTATATAGTTTTTTGTTGTTAATTTTTATTTGTGAAAAAAGAAATAATTGCCTTGGATATATTTGGGTCAAGACTCCTTTCCTCGGGGATTCGGGTTTGTTTCCCGGCGAGGTCAATTTGTTTTTTTTTTTTTTAATTTGAATTCCTGGAAAAAATTAAAGGAATTTAAAGCAGTGTTGTTAAACACTAGAGGAACCCACTTTTTCTTCTTCTTTTAATCTGTCTAATCAGGGTCGAAAAGTCTGCCCCAAGTTGAACTCGGGAACTCTGGACTACGGGCAGTAGTCACCATTACGCCACGGAGACTCAGACTGCTACAGTTGCTACACTATACACTTGGTATGAAAGGAATTTAAAGAAGTGTTGTTAAACACTAGAGGAACCCACGACTTGCAGTAATAGATAGAACCAGTATTTCATATTCCAGAAGAGAAGCTGCCAGCTAATCTGGCTAGGCCTGTTGTTGCTTAACTCTGTAATCACTGCTTGTTGACTAATCTGTGCAACGAAACCTGTTCTAGGAGAGACAATCAATAGATTGTAGCCAACATAAAAGAACAAACGTATAGATTTGTTTCATGCTGAAATGTTCTTTAATATTCCTTTATTTTTTTGAGAATAGATCATTAACAGGAGACGTTCACACAAAAAAAAAGCTACGAAAATAACATTATCTAAGAGCAAATTTAAAGTTACAATTATTTGATTGCAAGGGATTTTATTTAACAAGAATTGACGGGACGTATTCCCAGTTATTACATTAATATACAGGGTGTTTCAGAAAAGTGTGCATTAATTTTAACCACGTATTTTATGTACCATTTTAGGGGGGGGTCAACTCTATAACAAAATGGGCGAAAGTGCTTCATAAGGGAAATACACATCTCTAAAGGTTCTTTAAAAAAATCTTAGGTTTTGAATTACGTCTTACCTGTTAGAGTTATTGAAACGCAGAAAAAAATTGACTCCCAATACAAGATGACGCCATTATTTTGATGTGAGAATTGAGGTCATTGCACTTTCAGGGACGGCCACAGGGGGGTTAACTGAAAGAAAATGTATCTCCCTTATGAAGCACTTTCGCCCATTTTGTTATAGAGTTGACCCCCCCTAAAATGGTACATAAAATATGTGGTTAAAATTAATGCACACTTTTCTGAAACACCCTGTATAGAGATTGTAAAGAAAGATTACTAACACCTAAAAAAAGCCATGTAAAACATCTGATGAAACAAAAAAACAGACATAAAATAAAATGCATTAGGTACCTATGAATATTATGGACTGATTATTTTCTATACTTAGGAAAATCTAAGGGTCAACCGAGATGTCATCCCGGGTCCAACAATCGAACGGTTTACCACTACACTGTCAAACTAGTAGTTCTGGTCCATTGAGCAACATTTTCTTTATTTGGAGAGCAAGATGACCAAATTGCTATCGAAATAGTCAAATCACTGTAATGAGTAATGATCTGTGTTCATGTAGATATTATCATACTAAAGAAAAGAGGACAGTAAATGTATAATGCTTGCACATTGATTTCATGATGTTCATTTATTCCTTAAGTACATAGTTGCCAGCCTCCGTGGCGTATCGGTTGTGACTCCTGCCCATAGTCCAGAAATTCCAAGTTGGATTCCGTGATGGGGCAGACACTGAAAATTCTGTTCCCTCCGAAAACGTAAGGCTGGTATTTCCGGCCTACCCAGGCTGGGTTAATATGGGGTACGATTCCAAGCGAATGGAGGGTAAAACCCCCGTCCTTACTTTCTCAAATCAGGACATTAAAACCAAATAAAATCAATGCACATGAAAGGAGCCTAGGACATTGGTTCGGGACGTCCAAATTATCCTCTCGCCACTGTGATATAGGCACCTGTACCTATCTCACGGACACGGAATTATTATAGTACACATTATTTGCTCGTATGTACAATTGTACAAATAACTATGTATTTTTATACTTGGAAGTCTACATACAATAATACATACAACACATACTTGGGTAAATGGGTATATGATTAGAATCTTACTTTATTTTTATGTAGTAAAAAATCTAGCTTCGCAGAATCGGTACAACCGCTAACTTACCGATCAGTAAGCGACCAATTTATCAAACGGTAACAAACATTACGACGAATCTCCGCTATTTGAATAAAGTGGGAAATTAGTTGACATTGGTTGGGTCCGAATTCACTACCAAAATAGCTATGGCCTTACACATGCCTATGAACCCGAATATTTTCAAGGTAACCTGAATCTACATACATGCGGAGATGAAAACTCATTGGAACCTGTGATAAATGATACTTGTTTTTACTTCCGATAAATACCTAATATTAGAAATCGAAAGTATATAACCTCCTCTGTCGGTCTATTAAATACATTCCTTGTAACGCGCAAATCTCAGATCATGAACGTATTTCAACGAAATTTTATACACATAGAGGAGACATACTGTAGATAGAAATATGTATGTGCTTCAGAACGAGCCAACTTTTCAACTAAAGTTGGGGTTATAATAACAAAGTTGAATTTCTTTCTGAATATCTTGGATTTGCCTTTTTTATTAATTTGGGTTAAACGTGTCGCTTTCATGTGGATGGTATATCACGACAGGGGTGTTACCATCCGTTCGCAGGAAACTCACAAACCTGCTATCCACGTTAACCTCACCCAGCCTGGGTTGGGCCGGAATGCCGGCATCACGAAGTCTTCACGTCACAGGACGTTGCTTAACTTCGGTGATCGAAAGAGAACCCAATCGACCATTTATGGAATTTTTACTATCCTTAGCCTAATAAGGAGAGTATTGTTCCCAGTGACCTACTTTTTCCCATTTAGACTAAAGAGACCAAATTCATTTCAATAATCATTGAATGTTTCTTGTACACATACCACTTTATATATTGCATAGGTATTCATACAAATGTAGGTGAATAGGTATGTGCCAACTGCAGAAAATTAAATGAGCCAAACATGACATTTATTAAAAACTGGGTAAGTCAAATTTTCGACCAATACAATACTTTCCTTATTACAGGATAAGGAAAGTAAAAATTAAAATACAGGTCGCGTACTCACAAAGGGCAAATGTTTATAGGAATCTAAATCATATGAAAGTACATACTGTGATTGAATTTTCTCAGTTGCAAGATAATATGACTTCAGTAATTAGTAATTGCTTAATAAATTAGACATCTTGGAGTCTACAGCAGTACAGTTGGACTAAAAGTACTCTAGTGTTTAAGTTCAATGCTGACGGTATAATTAATATTGATTGTATAAAAAAAATCAACCCCATCAGAATATCTACGAATTTAAATCATTTCAAATGTTGGAAATAGCAATGAGTAAAAGAAATTTTTTTACAAATAAATATTTGTAGAAAAAAATCTGTGATATGACCATGCAGTTGAACGTGATGTTAAACCCAAACTGAAAACAAAAAAAATATCAGAGAATTTTCCAAAACATTTTGCACAGGTTTTCTTCTGGTTTTATAATACCTCTAAACAATTGATCAGATTGAGCAAGTGTACGTGTGAAACCAGATTATCAGGTGAAGCCTGTACTAGTAGACCTCTACTACCCAACCCGACCTGTTTCAACCTGCTACTACCACTATCATTGGTAGTCTACCCTGAATAACTTTTTCAATAAATATATATACAGGGTGAAAGAGTATTTAAAGTCTATCCTGAATGACTTTTTCAATAAATATACAGGGTGGAAGAGAATTTAATAATTGGGAGGCTTTGTTGAAAGAGATTACATTACACTCTTCTTTAGTTAGGATTCATATTTTGTACCACTTTGTACCACCTTGGTACACTTCTTTTGTACTATGCAAAAGTGTACCTGAAGCAATGGATTTCCCTCGCTATTCAACGAGGGAATGCAACATCGATTTTGGGTACACTGCCTAGTGGGAAATCTTTGGAAGAGATATTTCTAATTGACTAGTGGTTGATTTATTTTATGAAATACATTATCCTTGCTCATAAATAGCAATGAGTACATTATCATATCTGTGTTAATCACAATTGCGATATCAAAACTACTCAAACTTGCTTTACTAAATCTATGCTGAATCTGAAAATCCGAAATTTTGGATGAAAAAGAAAATATAAGGTCTTCAACTTCTAATATTTTGCTGAATCTAGAATATAGGATATTATACTAGCATATAAAACAAAAAATTGAAGATTGGTTAAGAAGCTTTGGAGATACTAGTGATTAAGCATAGTTTTTGTAAAAAAATATTTTCTCTCTCTGATTTCCATTTTTTTCATATTTCTGGTCATTTCACAAACTCCTGAGAAACTTTGGTTTTGTGTCTCTTTTTGTCAGTCTGTTAAACAAATTCTTTGTAATGGGCAAATCTCAGAAACTACTGAACACATTTCAACAAAATTTTGTACACTAAAAGGAGTTTTTCTATAGGTGGTCTCATTTTAAATTCATCAACTTCGTAATAGTGGTTCTGGATGCTAGAGACCATGCACCTGATTTCTAACTTTATACTTTTATAATCAGGGGCGAAGATAATGGCTTCCTCTACCACTCAACTTGTAATTTTTTTTTTTTTGTAATAATTTTTTTTTAGATAAATAGGCCAATTAATTTTTTTATTTATATGTAAAACAAGGTGTCATCATGAGTGGTAGAGGAAGCCATTATCTTCGCCCCTGATTATAAAACAATTTTAAATATTAAATGAATTCTATTCAAATACTTTATACTTAAATGCTTATATCTTGTGAACGTTGTACCCAATTTTGATGAAATTTTGTATGTACATTTGTATTATTTTTTTTTTTAAATAACTAACGCACATCAGTATTTTTCATAGAATAATTTATAATTGAGCCTTGATATTTAAGAAACTGCAAAAATTTGGACCAAAAAGTGCAAAAATAAGGTCTACGTCTTGCCAAAACAGAATTTTTTGTTAGATCTAGAATATAGGAAAAATGGTATACAACCATATTAAACAAATTTAAAGAGACTCGGTTAAGAACTTCTGGAGATAGAAGTGATTTGGTATAAAATCTCTAAATTGCCAAGTGCATAGAATGTGAACCCATCAAGAGAAAGTATTGTGTCCATGATTGGCAGTGTATTTTTTTAATTTAGGGAAAGCAAAATAATTTAACACTAGGACACAAGTTTTCTCTGATTAATAGCAGTAACCACCAAGTGATCTTCAAATTGACTAATTGCTAAATTTAAATAGATGTAATCCATAGTCACTACCATAGACTGATTAATTTGTAAACATGATGTGCCATTAGCCATTTGAATGCGTATAAAAGTGCTTGTCAAGTCAATGATTAAATCTGTCCACTAGTAACTATGCAATTGGGCTTCTGTATTAGCTTTAATTAAAGTTAATCAGCTAGCAAAATCTAACTATTTATCTGGCATGTACGTCGGTAGTTCATTCACTATCACCAAACCAACTTATCTCTATAGGTTAATATTAGAATTATTATTTAGATATCTAAAATGAGACTTACCAAGATATAAAAAAATCAAAATGATATGTATGGTTCACTGGTAATAATAAGGACTTGCAGTACTATTTCTAAAGAGAATCTAAAAAGAAACACTAGTCACTGATAACAAAAATGCAAACTTTCTTTAAAAAAATTCAAAAGTTATCAAAATTATCAAAAAACGGGACTAGTTTGGTTCGCCTTGAATTCGGTGCCGAGCTTATCAGCTGACTGAATAGCTACGTGCGAGCATGTATGTGAAGCGTGTCATGTTTATTTCTCCTACTTTCAAATATTGCAGGGTTGCCGGATTATACATTGTAATCATTGTATAGGAGCTGAGTCCACACGCGTGGTGTCATTTTTGAGAACTGGCCATTTTTTTTGTAGGTACCCCGTTACCCACATACCATACCTACCTAGTCTTAACACTATGAGAAACCTTACCTATCCCCTGTTAAGAGAATGAAAAATTAAACCCCCTGAAAAAGTTTCCCCCTCCATATAATGAGACACGTGTTTCAGGGTTTTCTCAAAATCGCTTCCATAGACGAGATCCCCTTAAACAAAAAGGTGTCTCTGATCTACTAACTCCGATATAGTAGTCTCGGAGATTGATACGAGAGAGTAAAAACAGCGTGCTCGGAAACATCTTTCTCTGGGAGTACTGCGGGAATGGATTGGAACTCTCCCGGAGAATGTTTAACCAACTTACTCGGAACCTATCCCGGATCTATGCCCGAGCTAACTCGGGACAAGATCCGAGCTAACTCGTCCCGAGTACATGTTCTCCGAACCGTCTCGGAACGAGATCCAATACCCTGTGGCAACACCGGAAATTGAAAGTAAAATTTGCAAAACATTTTCAAAATCGAGTGAATTCCGAAATTTGAATAGATTAATTAGTTTTCCTGAGATAATTAGTAAAACTCAAATACATAAAAGGTAAAGATATTTTATACAGTATTTTGAGAAACTACCGTCAATATGTGTAATCTCATTCCTAAGATAAAGTAACTTCATAAGTAATTTCACATCAGTGACTTCTGCTCATCCAAATAAGTGATTTAATAAAACGTGTTTTAAGTAATTTAAGTAATGGTCAATATGTCTGCAAACATAATATCTTTTTAAACTGGACCTAGCATTTAAAATAATTATGATCTATGGAGGAAATCCACATGATATTTTCCACCTGTTTACATGTATTGTGCATCCAATCCAACATAGCTTCAACCTGAAGAAACCTAGGTATTCAAGCTGCCTCCCTCCTCAAACATATTGAACCTGACATGGGATTTAAGTGAAAGTGACTACACATTGATGATTTAACAATATAATTATATCTAACAATTTCTGATAAAAGTCCAACAAGTTGATTCTTCTAAAGTTCCTACATCATAGTTTTAGGGTATAACTAAAAAGAAATTTTTCTCTACTTTAAAAAGTTTACTGTTCTAAAGTGTACCAATTTCCATGCATTAATCATAAGTGAGTTTTACACTCCAATTAGTGGGGTAAGCAATATCTAAACAAAATCTTACATTTTACATTGTTTTATAGTCAAACCAGGATATGTATGTGGAAATGCTGGAGATTAACCTGTTCCAGATATTCCACTTAATCAGAATCACACTCTTGACAGGTGTCTGACTGGGGGATTTTAAACAGGGAAAAGACCAGTGTTTTGCTAGACAACTATGAACAGAGAACTGACTAGCTAAAGGCTTTTTAATAGGTTCACATTATTGAAGATTTGACTATACTGTTCCATAATCAATAGATCCTGTGTTCAATTCACAGTTTTTTTTTCTTTCAAACAGCAATTCTGTTCCCTTTAAAAATGAGGCATTTCTAGCCCTTATCAGGCTAAGTGAGGTTAATGTGGGTAGCTGGGACTATTCCCAGTAAATTCAGTATACAACCCCCATTTTTATTTTAAATAAATAAATCTGTTCTCTGAAGATGTGAGGCTGGTATATCTAGCCCTACTCAGGCTGAGTGAGGTGAATGTGGGTATCTGGTACTGTTCCCATTAAATTCAGAATGAAATTCCCATCCTCGCTATCTCAAATCAGGACAGGGGTTTTTCATGAACCAGCTATAACATAAAAAAAAAAAAATATTGTAAGTTTAGAAGAAGTATTAAATGTTGCAAATTTAGACATTTTTTTTTACTTGTAATAAGTACATTTTTTACTATAATGTGTTCATTAATTTTAATTTTTAAAACAGTAGCTTGCATTATTCAGGATTTGACTACTCCCCGTAATCTAAAGATTTTGGTTCATTTTTGTTGTTGTGAAACAGATAATTCTCCTTCTTTAGAAAATATGAGGCTGACATGTGTATACACAGCCTTTATCAGGCTGGGTGAGGTTAATGTGGCTACCTGGTACTATTCCCAGTAAATTCAGAATAAAATGGCCCAACCCAGGCTCAGTGAGCTTAATGTGGGTAACAGGTTTGTGAGTTTCCTGCAAATGAGGGTAAAACCTTGGTCATGATATGACTATGCAATTGAGGTTAAACCCACTTTAATCAAACAAAAAAAAATCTGGAAGACTGTTCTTTTTTTATGAATGACATATTATAGTCAAAATTCTCTCTGGGTTCTATTTCCTAATTTCATCTTTAATAATCTCAACTTCTGTTCTGGTATTCTTTGTCTTCAGGCAGCCTGCTGCTGGGCAGGAAGATGGCATTTCAGCACATCTCTCTCTTAATTACCTATATGTATAATAGATTTAGATTAATTAAGTCCACTTGGCTTAATTTATCTGCTGATTCTATGTATTATATTCTGTTTGTTTCATGTTTTTGTTTGTTACATATTTTTGCTTTTAATTCTTTTACCATGAAAATGGAAAAATATAAAACTGAAAAACACAAATTGTCTTCTTATTTATTAATGTTAGCATTTCATCAACAGCTTTTCATCATTGTAGAACCAAATTGCCTTGAAATAGTATATTTTTCATCAAATCCAAATTAATTTTAAAAATTTCCTGTGAAATCACAATTTTCAAATTTTTCCGGGCAATGGCGGTGGTATGAAATTCAATATGGAGCCCCTTAATTATTAATTAGGTATTCAATTTCCAAAACCTTGTAAAAATAATAATTATTCCAATTGTTTCTAGTCTCTTATTGGGATTTTTCATTCTTTAAGGTTTATTCTTCTTTTTTTTTTGTTTTGTTCTTAATTATTTTATTTTAAATTTCACAATAAAAAAAATGTTCTATTATAAAAATGTGTCGTATTATTTTTAGGTGGTTTTACAGCTAAAATTCCCAGGGTATTTAAAACGGTCTGTGGTCTAGAAGAGACAGTCCCCGAGAATGTTCTCGGAGACGGTTCCGAGAAGGCTCGGAGACAGTCCCCGAGAATGTTCTCGGAGACGGTTCCGAGAAGGCTCGGAGACGGTCCCCGAGAATGATCTCGGAGACAGTTCCCGAGACCGATCTTGGAGCAATCTCGAGCACCAGCAATCGACGCTACGGTGCGGACGTAGACTGTCCCGTAGCAGTCTCCGAACGGTCTCCTAGGTGTCTCCGATATCATTTTTTGGGATCCGAGACAGGACGATACAATCTCGTTCCTAGATCTCGGAGATGGTTCCGAGACTGTTTTTTGTTTAAGGGGATATTTTGACTGGCTCCTTTTTTTTATACACCCTGTATAATCTATGTGTACTATAATAATTCCGTGTCCGTGAGATAGGTACGAGTTTCTTTGCTCTCATCAGCAGGTAATAGTTTTGATTATGCATCCCATCAAACTATCTTCTCTATTTTAATCAGTATAAAGAGAAAAATGAACCCAATAAGTTATGAGAGTTATGAGTGAGGATGACCGGATGCGACTAGTTCCAGCCCAAAACGATATACGGCAATGCCTCATTGTGCTGAGAAGGTTTAGAAAAAAAATACAGGGCCATGCCTCGGGTGGAGCCGAATATGTCTCGTGGTTTATGGTATTTGCTAGAGCAGGGGTTCCTAAACTTCCACAAGCCTCGGACCACTTTTGAATTTCATAATTTTCCACGGACCACAAGCACCACCACTTTTTGGACAAGTTTGGTGTCTGAAGGTAGGTACCTAACGTGTTCTTCGAAATACATGATAATATTATAAGCGAAATTAAAATACGTGATGTTAAGCCAAATTAAAAAAAGGTAGGTTATAAGGTACTTTAAACAAAAGTTAGAGGATTTTTTTCTTTGTAAGGACATTTTGTTTTGTTGGTTTTTTTTTTAGGGACCACCTCGCGGACCACAGTTTGGGAATTCCTGTACTAGAGGTAAGAGGTACCATAATAATGAATATTATTGAATAATACATTGGGTTGGGTGGAAGAGATTGCCATAGGCAATAACCCCGCCCTTTAGTTAGGACATATGTATATAATTTGTTTTTTTTTGTTTTGTTTTTTTCTTTCCTTGTTTATATCATTAATATTGTCTATTTTTATATTTACCATTATTTGTCTGTATATATGTTCTTCCTACTAATAAAGAGCTTCTAAATAAATAAATAAATAAAATACATGGACTCTATCAGTGTACCCGTGCCTTGTTCCAGAAACACTCTCCACAGTCTCCACTCTCAAAATCCCCGAATCTCGGTGTCGACCACACTTGTTACTATGTATGGTAAAAACCCAGTTGTAAAGCCAAACAAAGTCCCACTGGAAAGAACAACAATATTAGAAAGAAACATAATAATAATAATGCTTTTTCTTTGTGTTATTATGTCACAATTTTAGTGGGTAGCGCAGAATCATAGGACTTTACCACTTTAATTTTCAATACCTTGTATTATTTTTTTGCCTAAGATTCTGCCACTGGTCGCTGCTTCACATTAAAGCAGCTACTCATTTTTCCTCACGAGGTATGAGTGGACCCCGAACATCCAAGTACAGAGCAGAAAAAATCCTCCCCCGCTGGGAATCGAACCAGGTCACCATGTGTGCAATGCCTAGCGCGCTAACTCGCTCTGCCACAGTGACTACTTAGAAAGAAACATACTATTATTATTATCATCATCCTACAAGATATACTCGCACATAAAGATAAACAAGAAGACAAAATATATACAATAAACAATAATGATGATGTGTATTTTTTACAATAGGTACTTATATTAATTTATTAACAATGAAATTAAAAATCGAAAGAAAATTAATTTGGCACTTATTGCCTTTTTTCTTCGGAAGGTATACAAATGTGCGTTAGTTATTTTTAAAATTCATAATAATTACACCGAACTCAGTAGCTTGATCAATAAGGTGGCGAACTTGTCGTCTGGAGGACGGTGGTTCAAGTCCCAAGTTCAGCAAAGATTTAGTAAAGCAAGTTTGAGTAGTTGTGACTTTACGAAAGTGATTAACACAAATATGATAACTTTTTAACTAACTTTAACTAAAAAATTATAATAATTAGTCAGCGTCGATTGCCACCCCTGAATACATCAGTTCTCATTCAGTCACTGAAGTTAAGCAACGTCCAGTGAGGCTAGAACTTGGATGGGTGACCATTCAATTCGAACCCTCGTGATGCTGGCTATTCCTGGCCCCCTCTCAAGGTGGGTGAGGTTAATGTGAGTAGCTGGTTTGTGAGTTTCTCGCAAATGGAGGGTAAATCGCCCGTCGTGATATGACCATGCAGTTGAAAGCGACGTTAAACCCAAATTAAAAAAAATACTATACATAAATGCACTTTCTGAAAACCTTAAAACTTATTAAATATGTGGGTAACAAGTTGCTTGTTCTTGAACAAAGTTAACACCATGAACTCTATGAAGCAAAAAATTTTCTTCCTAGGTTCACAATTTTTCATATTTATATGCAATTTTATAACATTTCGGTATAAATCTTGCACAGAATGTTTGTTAGGATACACAGTGGTTCGTTCATAAATTACCTTAAAAAGTTATGGAAAAAAATCGGTGATATGTCGTTTTTTACAGCTACACTTTGAAATGAAGAAAAAGTAACAATGAATAAAAAATTGAAATAAAATTAGACATTCATCAATCAGATGAAAAAAAAAAAAAAAAAAAGAATGGACCAGAAACTAGTTTTTTTTCTTTGATTATTTTTTATCAACCAACCTCAGTAGCTCGCGATAGATAAGGCGGTGGACTCATAACCCGGAGGTCGGTGGTTCGAGTCTGAAGTTCAGCAAAGATTTAGAAAAGTGAGTTAGAATATCAGTAATTATGATCTCATAGGGGGTTCTTCACACCACGGTCGAGGAGTTTGATACCACATCGCGATTCAGACAAATACGAAAATCAAATTAATATTATCCTCTTTTGGAATACAAAATATTTTTTTCAGTGGATGAAACTGTTGCTCTTGAATATCAGCGGGATTTTTTTTTTTTAAATATCAAAATATTTTTTTGGACCGATCAAATAATTCAAGAACAAGTCAAATTTAGAAAGGTACTTCTAAATTTCTTTCTTTATTTAGAAAGAAATTTAGAAAATGTTGATTTACGAACTTTGTCTGAACTGATGAAGTTCGTAAATCAACATTAATTTTCTAAATTTTTATACAGAAATTTCCAAAGGTACATTATTATCATTGGTGGTGGTAGTGGTTAACGCGCTAGTCTGGGTTCATCGCGCTGGGACAGCCGGGAGAGAAGGTCTGTCACCCATCCAGATACTGACCACGCCCGCCGTTGCCTTCACATCAGACATTGGGTTCGTCACGCTGGGATAGCCTGGAGAGAAGGTCCTGCGCGTTATCACAGACACTATGGACGAAGGGACGCTCACTGGGGGACACCTTCAGCATGAAGGATATCAGCTCATGCAGCTCCTGGAATATTCAAGTATTACAACTGGTGGTTAAGTGGTTAACGCGCTAGTCTGGTAATCTAGGCACCTATTTTATCAGTACTTTTTTTTTAATTTTAATTGTTTGTAAATTGTAACTAGTTTTGTTTTGTTCTTTTTTTTACCTCACATTGTTAACATACGTATTAGAAACAATTAAAATGTTAAAAATAAAATAATAATATAAGGTAGCATAGGGATCCGTTGATTCGAATCCCATCCAGTGCATGAATTTTTCCTCATTAATTTGAGTCTGCAACCACATAATAAGACTCTGAGGGTTAGGTGGCAGAAAATGCTTTGAGCATTGACCTCAGCAGCATTGAAATACTTGTCCTACAGATATCCTCTTGCCAGTTGCTCTTTCCCTTCGCTGGGTGACCGACAGACGTGAGATTGCTGACATTAACTTTTTCAAAAAACTTTTAAATGGTAATGTTGACTGTAGCAAATTATTAAATCTTGTTACACTAGATTGCCATAGACGGCTAAGAGGTAGCAATACTTTTTACACAAAATTGTGTAGGACAAATTATACATATTTTGCCCCAATTAATCGCATGATGCGTGCAATGAACATGGCAACTAATGATTTATGCTAGTCTTATGTTTTTATACTTAATTTTATCTGTGATATTTTTGTTAATTTTTACATTGTAATTTTTCAAGTTTGTTTTATGTACTTGTGACTTTGTAAAAGGATTCTTACCGTAAAGAAATATACCATGTACCATATAATGTTCTACTAATAAAGAGTTTCTAAATAAATAAGTATTACCTGTGGGAAAGGCGAGGACTCGGGGAAAGTGATGTTGCCGCTGATGACTGCCAGAGCCACGGAGTCTCCTCTCTCGTACACAGAGTCGAAGGGGGACTTGAAGTAGCACAGGGCGTACAGGAGACAGCCCAGGGACTGGAATAATAATAATAAGTATCTTTATTTATTTTCATATACATTTGAATTCCTATTACAACTCCATGAAGTACTGTTTTTCGGGAGATGTAAGTAATTTTCCATCACATCAGTTTCTTTTTTATATATTTCATTGAAAAAAGTTCTGTTGTGAAATATTATGTATAAAGAAAAAAAAACCAACAGAATACTTCTAATTTCTAATTTTTTAAATTATTGGAAGTGAAAATTAACGAGATCTTGCTTTTACTGCTGTAGAAAAGGAACATTATTTTTTAATAATGAGGTCGTTTTACTTCCTCACTGCGTTTTGTCAATTCTGATCTTCTTCCTGTTTAGTGTGTCATATTTACATGTATATATCTCGTTCTCGTAGACTGTAATGTACTAGTGACATATAACCCTTTCCAGAAACACTTTCAAATCCCCAAATCTCCCTTTCAACTGTCACACAACACACTCTGATTGGTACCAAACAAACGCAATAACCAAATTTCCCACCTTCAGCACAAGATTTTTTATCTTTTGAAGGTGGGTATACCCTTATTTGTGATATATAAATAGATGGAAACTTAAAAAAAAATTCTTTTGCGTGATGGTTGAAACTCAAATTTGGAGAGTGGAAAATATTTCTGGAACGTGCCAATGGTGACTAGCAAAGTGATTACCCAGACATCCGTCCGCTGGTCCACAACACAGTAACTGTCCACATGGAACAACTCCGGAGCTCTGTACGGCATGGAGCACCTCTCCGCAGCAACGTCCTGCAGGTTCTGAGCCTCCACACTGCCGCACACCTTCACCACAGCGGGGGCTACTGAGCCTGGGGAGAATGGAAACAAGTAATTGTGTTAATCACAAAGTCACAACTACTCGAACTCACTTCACTAAAACTTTGCTGAATTTGAGTTATTATATTATGAAACTTTTCTAATAAAGAGTTTCATAATAATAATAATACCATTGGATTAGAATTGCATTTTCTTGTCAGTGCAAGTACTTTACACTCTAACTTGAGTCTGAATTTTTTTCACTGGTCTACTCCTAGTTCCTACTCCTCAGAAACTGGCTGTTAGTATTTACACAGCTGCTAGTAACAAAAAAGGGTAAAGATTCTACTTACCTAGGTCCATGATAACAGGCGTGTTGTCAAAGGCAAGCAGCACATTGGCTGTCTTCAGGTCTCTGTGTGCGTAAGCTATGGGTTTGGCATCATGGAATACTTTGACGGCCTCACATATCTTCAGGAAGAGCTTCAGTATATCCGTACTGGTCATGTAGTGCTTTCCGATGGCTCTTAGCTCCAGTTCCTGAGCTAGGGTTCCTTTCTGAAAAGTTATCCAAACAATTACCTTTATACACAGTTTTCTTAGATTTTTTTAAACATTGAAAATACAATACCATTTTAATGTTTATAATAGTCAATGAGACTTGTACTTAGCAAGAAATGCCAGTATTTGAAAAAGCTCAACTCTAAAAAAAGCATGTCATTTGTAACCATGCAAAATTTCATTTTTAAATTTTGTCCTGTCATGTGCTGTGCTTGAAAATAATTTTATTGGATCTATTCTAGGTGGAACATAATTATATGTCCCGCAGCCTGCCTTCCCGGAGAGGGTTAGGGTCTACCCGTTCACTCACAGGGTAGTATGGCAGCACCATGAGAACTTGACTAGTCGAGTTGAGGACAGGATCAGCACATCCTGTCAACGCATGATCCAACAATGGTAGAATGTTTGGGTGTGTGAAAGTCTTGTGGTTCTCTACTTCTCTCAAAGCCTGTGCTTGGTCTTCTCTTCCATGACAGATGATTTTCTTCAGAGCGTACTTCTTCTTGGTCCGAGAATGTTCAATGAGACTGACAGTGCTAAATCCTCTGAAGGGAAAAAAAAAGAAAGTACATAATATTAAGTAGGTAGTTTATAATATGAAGACATTATTTAAATTTATTTAACATATAAAAAAAATAATAATATAGCAGGAGACATTCTTAGTCTATTTCTAGCTGATGTAATTTGTTTTGAATACTGCTCATGATCCTAAGGTTTTTGGGTTCAAATAGTGGACCTCATGTTGTCATTTGAGGCTGAACCAAGTCTGTGAGTTCTTAATGTGGATAGAGAGCTGATACGATTCTCAGGGGGTAAAAACACCATCTTAAATAACTCCTATCAGGGCATTTAAACCAAAATAGAATCATTGAACATGACAGATACTTGACATTGTATCTGTGCATTTGAATAATCTTTCCTTCACCTGTAGAGATATATTTATGCCTATCTCAGAGACACATGATTATTATTTATTCAGTAAGATCAATGGAAGAAGGGATTGAATTTTTTTTATGTTTTTTATTATATTGGTACATATTACATTTTTTTTTAAAATCAACTAGTTAATTACATATTTTGAGCATAATCAAACATTGATATTATCCCTCAATCAAATCAACAGCTTGTATGATAGAGCACTGTGCAGTTTTAAAGTAGATAGAAAGATATGGATCTCACATCTCTTTGCAACAAATTTTATTCAGGTAGGTACATTACTAATCCCAACATACTTCTTACTGATAATACCTACTAGGAAATGTATAAGAATTGAGGCTTAATAATTTCACAGCAAAATTCAGATAATATTGTTCACAAGTCCATTCTTCATTAGCTTAAATACATTTATTCAAATCTTTACATAATGCCTGAATAATTTTAATGCAACTTATGTAATTTAATAGAACAACTTCAGTTCTATTATTTGATGAATACAGGTGGATAATGGAATACCACCAGATGGCTTTGTAATTTTAGGTGACTTATCTTTATCTATTTTGTTAATAAGTGTCAAATTTAGATTTACAGGATCCTTACATAACACCTGGTCATAACCAAGAACAACGGAGAGCTTTGGTAGATTATATATGCAGTAGACTTACCCTTCGCCAATTTTCTCCACAATATAGTACTTCTCCGATCCCACATAGACAGCCTCTTTAGAGCATAGACACCCCATTTGCAAGATCAAATTGAGCCCCATCGCATTCATGCTGACAGCTGGAAACCACTACTATCTACAGGTCATTTTGACCAACTGAGAAATAGACAAGAAATGAGCACCAGAATGATGTTCAGTCAGCGAAAAAAATAAAAGAATTCAAAAAACTTTCAAAAAAGGTATCACATTCTTGATTACTTCAATATTTCGCAATTCAGAAACACCTTTGCCCATTTTGTATTAACAGGTAATTTGCAAAATATGTAAATTATAAAATTTGCTCATTTGCTGATAAAAGATCAAAACACTTCAATCTTCAATCCATAATCACT
Organism: Bactericera cockerelli; assembly: GCA_024516035.1. Taxonomy (NCBI): domain Eukaryota; kingdom Metazoa; phylum Arthropoda; class Insecta; order Hemiptera; family Triozidae; genus Bactericera; species Bactericera cockerelli. The sequence continues at coordinate 654,885 of CM044957.1, forward strand.
AAAATGTAAACAAAAATCAGCTGATATCACTCATTGCCCATTAGTGTTCACAAATGTACGTTAGAGTGCGCTGTATGTATCGTTTGATGGCCACATTGGAATTGCGGAGGTGTGGCCAAGTTTTTTTCCGGGAAAATCGCAAAACCCAATTGGACCAAATAAATGCTGATGGATAGATTTAAGCCAGGATGCAAATGAGTGCTTTTTAGCCAGCGTCGATGGCACGTTGAATGCAGTAATGCACCGGTTCTCGTATGATCACCGGTGTTAATTAACGTCCAGCGTGATGAAGACTTCGCGATGCTGGAATTCCGGCTCAACCCAGGCTGGGTGAGGTTAATCTGAGTAGAGGGTTTGTGAGTTTCCTGCTAATGGAGGGTAACATCACCGTCGTGATAACATCACCATGCAGTTGAAAGCGACGTTAAACCCAAGAAAAAAAAAAAAAAAAAAAAAATGAGCGCAACGTTTTCCTCTCGATATTTTTGAATTTGAAGTGTTGCAAAGCTTTCCAAGGTAGTTTTTTAGCGGTGAGATTCAATTCTAGAGTGGAGCCTGAAACATTTAGACAAAGTGAAGCAACTAGCAGGAAATCCCGTCCTACACTCCTAGGACGAGGCTACGATAGGAGCGGCAAGCGGTGACCGACAAGCGGCAAGCATTTCCAAATTCTCATTTTGCCGCTCGCCGCTTACCGCTCACCGCTTGACGCTCCTATCGTAGCTTCGGCCCTACAGTGGATACTGGGTAAGAGTGGTAGGACCAGGCACGGCCGATGCTAGGAAGCTGCGGAACTGATGCATCACCCCAGACACAAAAGAAAAAGAGAGGATTTTCTTAAAGCCTAGCTCGTTAACAATGAAAATTATCACACGTCTCTATTTTTAGATGAGTGTTTCACAGCCGTTTTTATTTCGTAGCCATGAAACAGAAGCTACTGTAGACGCTTGTGGTCTGTGTTGTAGCCTGCCCATCCCGTAGTATGCCTCCCCTCTGATTGGCGAGAAGTGACACAATACTTCCAAAATTATGTGCTAGGTCAACACGAACGCACCGGAAGGTATCCCTTACAAACAACTGTAACCAAATTAAGAATACAAATATTTGTCGGCACGGGGGATCGAACACGGGATTTCCCACATGGCAAGCGACTCAAGCGAGTGCTTAACCTCTGAGCTAATCGCGCGCTCTTTCTAGATTAATTAATGAATAATTATTATGATTGGCATGGTAAACTAACTCAAACTCCTCATATACTGCAGGAGCGACTCTATAAATGACATTTGAGTCTGGTTTATGTGGCAGCACCCCAAATCATTTTCTCACCGGCCGCGCCTGGGTAGGACTGATGTTGTATTTGTTTTTACTTGTCCTTGAAATTGCCATGTGTAGGACCAACCTAGTAAGGGGCCGAATTATAAAACAGCATTAAAGTTAAGACAAAAAAGACCGAGTGACAGGAGACATGAGAGCGGGTATTTTTCTCACACAAAGATTGTCTCTAGCAATTCAGAGAGGTAACGCAGCAAGTGTTCTCTCTGGATTACCTAAGTCAAAAACTTTGTGTGACTTTACCTGAATATCATATGAACAAAATAAAATTTAATGATTCTAAAATTGATAACAGTTGTTTGTAAGGGATAGTGCGCTCGTTTTAACCCAGCACCTTAAAAGGAAGTATTGTGTCACTTCTCGCCCATCAGAGGGGAGGCATAGGTATTACAGGATGGGCAGGCTACAACACAGACCACAAGCGTGAACAGTAGCTCCTGTTCCATGGCTTTGAAATAAAAAAGACTAGGTATGAAACAAAAAATAAAATAAAATAAAATCGAACCACGTACCAAGAAATTTACTAACGTAGCAAGGTAGAAGGTACATTGTACCTTAGGTAGGTAGAAGGTACATTGTACCAGTCGTGCACTGGTAGTCAAGTTGTTAAAGCTCTAGTCTGGTAATACAAGTAGCGTAGGGATCCGTTGGTTTGAATTCCACCCAGTGCATGAATTTTTCCTCATTAATTAGAGTTTGTGACCACATAATAATAAGACTGATGGTTAGGTGTTAGAAAATGCTTTGAGCATTAACCTCGCCTGGTAGTTACCCTCCACCAAATAATGTTATTATTATAATTATTACAGAACTGCCTACTTACCTACTGAAAACTCATTTGAAAATTCCTCAAACCTCCTTCTACCTCATTTCGTATTTACCTAGGCGAGTGTTATTCAAATGAGAATAAAACCTGACAACAATAACAACAATTTCTTGTTATTGTTATCAACTTGTTATAACAATAACAACCGCTCCTTACAACAGATAATGAAATGTCCACGTCACACAAACATAGCTTGACAAATTGACAAAGCTTGAGCTGAGGGGGTGGGGCACAATATTGCTGTAATGAATCAATGTGTCCAACTGAGACAAGTTTTCCAATACGTAGGTAACCCGTGTTTCTCATTTTCCAATACGACCCCTGTTTCTTATATTCCAATCAGGCTGGATGAGGTTAATTTGAGTAGTTGGACTAGCTGTTTTGGGAGTTTTGACCAAATGCAGGGGAACAGCAACCTCGTCATATATTTATATAAAATATATAATATAATATATATTTATATGAATAGGACTGTAACCCAGGTTGAGTAAGGAGTTAGGGAGAATGCAGGAAAGCAAACATCCACAAGAATCAATACAGCTCTCCAGTAATTTGCATTTTGTGTCCATATCATAAGTTAGAAGTACATTGTCATACGGGGTGGACTTGAAATTATAAAAAAATCGCGTTTTGTATGAATGGACACAATATTCCTAAAAAAATAAATAATAATAAAAATTAATTAATAATAACACTCTTTAGTGTAAGTTAACCCCAGGCAAGGTTAATGCTCAAAGCATTTTCTACCACCTAACCCTCAGAGTCTTATTATTATGCGGTCATAAACTCAAATTATTCTGGATGGTAGGTAGGCAATATATTTTCTTTTTGGGCAATGGGCAATCATCAAAATATCGTTGAATTGATATTGGATGTATTGGAATATAAATACTACATGAACCATCCTGTATCTCAACATACAAACCTACAATATCTCCACCTACAGCATAACATGTGAATACCATACAACATGAACCACCCTGTATGTCAACATACAAACCTGAAATATCTCCACCTACAGCATAACATGTGAATACCATACAACATGAACCACCCGGTATCTCAACATACAAACCTGAAATATCTCCACCTACAGCATAACATGTGAATACCATACAACATGAACCACCCTGTATGTCAACATACAAACCTGCAATATCTCCACCTACAGCATACATGATGAATATCCATACAACATGGACCACCCTGTATGTCAACATACAAACCTACAATATCTCCCCCTACAGCATAACATGTGAATACCATACAACATGAACCACCCTGTATGTCAACATACAAACCTACAATATCTCCACCTACAGCATAAACATGTGAATACCATACAACATGAACCACCCTGTATGTCAACATATAAACCTACAATATCTCCACCTACAGCATAACATGTGAATACCATACAACATGAACCACCCTGTATCTCAACATACAAACCTACAATATCTCCACCTATCTAGTATCGGGGTTAAGTGGCAAAGAATGCCTAAGGCATTAATTCGCCCGGATTACAAGACAATCATAAATTTAAATATTATTTTTTTGTAAATCTTGTTAATTTTTTTTTATCTCTGTTAATAATTTATTGCTGATTGTTTTGTACAAAAAAATAAAGTGTAAATAAATAAATAAATACCATACAACATGAACCACCCTGTATCTCAACATACAAACCTAACAACTCCTACAGCATACATCTTTCTTAGCCCCCCCGTCCCTCCCCCCCACTTCGAGCTTTCTAAGAAAAAGGGTTCAATAAGGAGGGAGGGAGCGATGGGAAGATCAGCAGGGGGAGGGGGGAGTAAAAGGGCATGAGGAAGAGGGGTGGAATATAAGTTTTGTGGTAAATAGGAGAGAGGAGTTCTGGGCGAGGACTTAGGCTTTCGTCCATCGCCACACTCTTTGTCTTGAGTTTGTCTTGAGCTTGGAAAGCAGGACCCTCTTCACTGCGCGAAGTCACAACGGTTCTAATAAGTTCTTTACTTCCGACAAATTTCTAATATTAGAAAGCGGAAGTACTGTGTTCGCTTTTGTAAAAAAAAAACATTTTTTTGCTCTGTTTTTTTTTTTTTTTATTATCAAAATTAAGAATAGATCTACCGTGTTTGTGGGTTCGAAACCCAGCCGGACATGACAAGTTATCCTTCCACTTGGGGATTTTTAGTACATAATAATACCTACGTCTTGGAACTTACTGCTGAAATAATGGGACATAATAGTCCTCATCGGGTAGTAAGTATAAACAAGGTGATATTCTTATTATTACCTACATCACATCATAATGCCCAAAAACATCACAATATCCTGAGATCATATAACATAGGTATTAGAGGGAACCCGATGTATCAAGATTTGCGTCCAGAAGGGACCATCAGCTGATTTCAAAATCAGTGCTGGAGTTGTAGTAATTTTTCTCTCGCGAAGGAGTGGGTGCCTAAATTATCTAATTCTTCTAAAATAACATTTTTACTTTTTTCATACTTACCTATTGGTTATTTTTGTCTTTGCTTCCTCTTTTACTTTTCTTATATTCTACTTATTATGTAGTAATATATGATTTGGTATCTGACGTGAAAATCAAGAATTTATAGTTATCCACCACTGCATGAGGTTAACAAAAATTCAAATAAATTTAACCAATCAGAGGCCGGGATTTGTTGAAAGAGGGACTATCAGCTGTTCAAAGTTGGACGCATAAATCTATGTTATATTATGATCTCAGTGTCACAATACAAAAAAAAAACATCTGAATGTTTTGAAAAAAAAAAAAAAAAAAAAAAACGCCACCAGAAAGAATTTCTAACATTGTCTCCCTTCACAGCCAAAGGCCAAATGTTCCATGTTGCGCCTCGTGTTTGATCTCGATTGAGAGAAGATAAGCTGGCAAATATTTGTACAGAGCTATATACATGCGGTGTGTGACGCCACGCAATAATAATATTTACTCAACTTGGCAACCATTTTACTTAATAAAGTTGTAAAAGAATGAGTATTTGCTTTTTTTGAAGACAGAAAGTTTTTGTTAATTATTCCTGATAACCTTAAAATGTGCAATATACAGTCAAATCTGGATATAAGAGAATTGGATACAAGAGAAAACTCGATATAAGACAACAATATCCAGGTCCAGTTCACCTCTTTATAAGAGAAAACTGGATATAAGAGAACAATTTCCACGTCCACTCGTCCAGTTTACCTCTTTATAAGTTAAAATAACCTCTTTATTAGAGAAACCTGGATATAAGAGAACAATATCCAGGTCGAGTTTACTTCTTTATAAGTTAAAATTATCTCTTTTTTTTGAGAAAGAAAATAAATAAAGTGGCTGTATGGGGTTATTTTTGACCCAATGCCAATCATCATCGGGTGGCGTCGCGTCGTTGTGAACGATGGTAGCCAGACAGTGGAGGAATGACTCAGACTACTGTCTTTACAAGGAGGCTAATAATGCACAAGGGCCCCCAGAACCAAGCCAATGCTGGTCCACTCCTTGTTTATAGTCCCCCAGCCAGACTGCTGGTCTACTCCCTGCTTATAGTCCCCCAGCCAGACTGCTGGTCTACTCCCATTCGAAAGTCCCCCAGCCAGACTAAAATGCAAAAAATTCCAATGCAAAAAAACACTACAAAAAAGACTCCGAACACTGAACAGGCAGGGCTGTGTCCAGTGAAATATTCTCTCTCTCTCCTCTCATGTTAAACTTCTCAGCTTTCAGTCTGTATCATCATCTTTTTCTTGTTAGCTTTCTGCCCGAAGCCCCGACAGGGATGGCAGGATCGCCAATATCATGTTCCATACAGCTTTCCCCGCCCCCCCCGCCTCGTCGACCCTCTCAGGAAAGGTGCATATTGTTCTCGAGGGCACAAAATATTGGATACCTACTCTATTTCTGTTACCTTCTTTCTATCTTACAGGATTTCTTGCGCTAGATTGATTGAGGGCGAAGTTAACAGACAACATCGATAACTTAAGTCATTGCTTAGCGTCGGTTTTCCCTATCCTACACAGTACGCAGACTTACCGCCACAGAGGTATTACAAAAACGTCTATTAATTTCGCCCCCAAGGTTATGAGAGAAAATAATCTCGAAACAGCTGTCCATATATGTTCTGATACTCATGTACATCTAATACAACTTCTCAATTTACTGTTTATACTGATTTATACTTTATGATGAAAACACTTACTTACAGAAAAATTTACTCATACATCATTCCATTTTATGATTTTCATCCCTAGTTCCTCTTTTACCACACCTTTAACAGTGACGACCGACCTCAATAGTTTGATCAATAAGGCGGCAGACTTGTAACCGGGAGGTTCGTGGTTCAAGTCCCAAGTTCAGCTAGTAAAGCAAGTTTGAGTAGTTATGACACGATGAAAGTGATTAACACAAAAATATGATGTAAAAAAAACACAAGACCTGTTTGACCGCTGGAGTAAAGGGACATTTTAGTCTTATCATGGCCGTATAAACAAGGTATATTCTACTCTACCGACCAGTAGCTTGATCGATAAGGCGGCGGACTTGTAATCTGAAGTCCCGGTTTCAGTGTAGATTTAGTAAAGCGAGTTGGAGTAGTTGTGATACCACGAAAGTGGTTAGCACAAATATGATAACTTTTCTATTCTATTCTTCTGAGTGGAACTACGGTTCAAATCGCGTCCAAAGCGCGAAAATGTCCTCTCATAACTTAGGGACAGTAGAAAGTCGTGTGATGTCTTTCTCTAATTTCTTTCACCGTTAATGCTCTGTCCTCTCACCTCTGTAACATAATTTAGATTCCAGATTTACTCTCATAGTCACGTGTTGTACTGGAGAAAAAAAATTTCATTAAAATTAATGGATTTTCCAAGTTGTTCTTTTTCTCTCTCTATCTTCCTTCTTCCTATCTCTTTCCCTCTCCTCTTTCTCTTCCTCCCTCTCTATCTCTCTCTTTTCCTCCATCCTCTCTTTCTCCTCCTTCTTTCCTTCTTCTCTGTCTTTTTCTCTCCTCCTCCCTCCTACTGTTCCTACCTCTCTATCTTTCCATCTCTCTCCTCCTTCTCTATTTTTCTCTCTCTCTCTTTCTCTTTTTCTTTCTTTATCTCTTCCTACCTCCTCTCTATCTTCCTCTCTCCTTCTCTTCCTCCACCTATCTCTCTACCTCCTCTCTCTCTTCCTTCCTTTTAATCTTCTTCCTCTTTCTTCTCTTCCCATCTCTCTCACTCTTCCTTCCTCCTCTCTATGTTTCTCTCTCTTCCTCCTCCTTCTTCTCTTCCTCCTCTCTATCTTCAACTCTCTTACGCCCTCCTCTCTATCTCTCTCTCTCTTCCTCCCTCCTCTCTATCTTTCTCTCTCTTCCCCCTCCTATTCCCCATGTTATTATTGTTACATAATCTGTCTTCACCTTTTTTTGTACCTTCAGTCATTGTGTTCGTTGCGTCCAATTGAAATCTTGGTTTAGTTTCACTCGAAGCTATTTTTTTCATTTTTATTTTTAAAGATGAGTGTTTCACATCCTTTTTTTCTTCGCCATGAAACAGGAGCTACTGTAGGCGTATCTTGTGTTGTAGCTTGCCCACGACGTAATATGATGGACGAGAATTGAATTGAATACTTTTATTTATCTGTACAAGAATGATATTATAAACAATACATCTCCTATAAGCTAAGTCTCACTTCTGAGGAGAAGAGACATAATACTTCCCATTTAAGTGCTGGGTCAACACGAGTGCACCTGATGGTATCCCTTACAAATATTTATATGTAGTAACATAATTATGTAAAATCAGGAGACAGATGCACACCAAATTTCTCGAGACATGTTTTTTCACTGGACATTCAAAAGAGAAATGCGGGCAGTATCCTTGGTTCACTACCAGATGCTGTCCGGAAAATAGCTAATGACCGCACTGAGCCAGTTCAATCCGACTTGCGGTTCTCGAGTTATAGCGTTTCAAACATACACACACAAACGAATCATTTTATAATAATCAATCAATCAATTATACATTAAATAAATAAATAAATAAACCTTTATTTGGAACATAAATTATTACATACATCAAAATTAATACATATATCAGAACAACTGGTTCCAATTCAGCTTATTTGCTGAGGTACTGTACCTCAGCAATTATACATACTCTGTACCTAAAGATAAAATTAAATTTGATATACATTTAAAATACATTTAAAATATATTAAATATTAAAATACAATTCACACATCGTACTTAAAATTGTAATGTTGTTAAAAACGTTACCTTTGGTAAACTCTACCATCTACCATCTAATCTTCATCTGATCGGAGAGCGAGAAAGTCATTTGGCACTTGGCGTTTGCATCATTTTTTCTCTCCTTAGCTTCAGAAACATTTAAAATTCAAACTCGGTAACTCTCCGCATCTTAGCACTTTCAACAGAGGTAAAAAATAATTCGACCTTTTTTTTTAATTTCCGGTTTCAATTTTTCACAGACTTCCTAAATCTTAAAGCTAGATGAGTTTCTCGATATATTTAAGTAGGGGCAGCTGATCTTCCTTATTATTATTCTTTAATTTTAGATGTGCACTGGTAGTCAAGTGGTTAACGCGCTAGCCTGGTAATCCAGGTAGCGTAGGGATCCGTTGAATCGAATCCCACCCATTGCATCAATTCCTTTATATTCCAATACAGCCAATATCAATTCAACGATATTTTTATGATTGCCCATTGTCCAAAAAAGAAAATATATTACCTACCTACCATCCAGAATAGTTTGAGTTTGTGACCACCACATAATAATAAATGATGGTGTATTAAAAAGAAATATAATTTTGTTTTCTAGCATCTCATAAAAAATTTCATTATGAAGCTTCAGTTTTGAAAATATTGGTTCATAATCAATCGCGGACCCTGTACATGTTAATATGTTGGAATGAATGGCGTTGCCTCTTATATATTAGATCTTAACACTTTGTGCGCCAAGCCCAAAATCGTGATTTTCCCCTGGGGCCACGATACAAAGGATTGTCTCTCAATATGCTTCAAAACTAGATAGGTGAAAACCAAGCACACTCTGATCATCCTCAGGAGGCCACGCTTCAAATTCTCAATACAAAATACACAGTAGTGTGGCCCATACTGAGACACAATGCTTCAAAGAGAGGTCTAGTGTCTCTCAAAATGAGAGACGTGGCCCCAGCGGGAAGTCGCTGTCGCTCATATTGAGCGACGTGGCGCACAAAGTGTTAATACAGATGACCAATTTGACCATTCAAAGATAAATAATGTTGTCATGCCAGTAGCAAACAGTCATGGGCAATGTTCGTCTTTATTACCCAGCAAACAGGGCCCTGTTCCACAGTCATATTATTATTATTATTTTACACTTTATTAAATAAGGACATAATTATGTATATACAAACAGTTAGTTACAAATTTATATACAATATAAGAAGAAATAAAAAAAAAATCGTAATACAAGTTAAAAGTCAATTTACAATTTGAACAAATAAAGCTGGAATTTTGCAAAAAAAGAACTAAACTGATCAAATCCAATGATTTTGAGGTGCTGGTTACGAATTTGGCATTGCAAACTGTTACCTTTGAGTCACCAGTGGCTATTGATCGCGTTCACATTCCTAATACATAGATAAGGAAAGACTTGTAATGTTTACACCAGATTTTTTCTTCTGAATTTCCAAATCAAATTCCAAACTATCTTCTATTAAATATATCTTTGTATTTTATTTTCTATTTCATCTATGTATTTCAGTGTAATTCTTGTATTCTACTATGTATGTATGTACGTACATATATTATGTACCTATAAGTATATGTCTTTTTTTAAACAGGATTATATTAATTTGGGCATTATCCCTTTTAGTGGTGTTTTGAATTTTATAATAATTATATTTTTCTAATTATTTTATGTTCTGATATTCATGTACATCTAGTACAACTTCTCACTCTTCTGTTTATACTGATTAAAATAGAGAGGTTAGTTGATGGCATGGATATTCAGAACTATTACCTGCTAATGAGAGCAAATAAGCTGGAAACAGCTGTCCAGGTAGTTCTGAATATGATGTTCATGGACATCTAATACAACTTCTCACTCTTCTGTTTATACTGATATGTACAATTGTACACCATATTGGTTCGTAACTTGTTTGTGAGTTGTGAAGCAAGGCCCTATCATCTACCAAGATTTCGTTAGGTAATATCTAGCAAGATGTAGACAGGTATTAATGTTCCATTAAACCATACTTCCTTTCTACTCACTCTGGACCGGAGTCACCTGTGCTCTTCTCCAGAGAATCTGGCATCTGCGTGTCCAATATTGTCATCATCCTCAGGATGTATATACATTTACATACATAAGTATCTCAGGATGTATATACATTTACATACATAAGTATCTCAGGATGTATACAGGGTGTCCCGTATACAGATGCAAATATTTTGAGGGTAGGTTCAGCCCACCGTGGACTATCATATAGGCGAAACTTGCAGTGGGGCATTTTGCTTCGTTAAAGAGTTATGGCCAAATCCCTGTTTTTCCCACTGGTCTAGAGGTCACTTAGATCGATGCACGTTTTTAAAGAAATGATAGCCAGTAGTTAAGTTTTGACTTTATGTATGGATAGTCATGCATATTTCCCTTCAAATGCAGTTGGTTGCATGAAAAAATAATGAAAGACCAGAGAGATATTTAATCATAAGTTCAATATTTTTCTAAACTTCGATTTTTCCCCTTTTTCCCTTTCGTGAATTTAAAGTACTTCTACAATTGCAATTCTGCGTATCACTAGTTAAAAAAATACCCTCTGCTATTTTGTTTCAATAAATTCCAAGTTCTTCCAGACGCGTGAAGGAACGGATGAGATACGACCTATTGAACGGTACCAGAAGGAGAGAAACTCATCTTTCAAATTTTGAATCTTTGCATTGAATTGCATTTTGAAGAACATTCTATGCTTGAAGCGGTCTGTGTGACCATTTTTGTGCCAACTGCAAGTTATAAATGAAAATTTTCTGAGTACAAATAGTTCTATGAACCAACTATATCAATCAAATCTAATAATTAAAATAACAAGACGATCAATTTGTTCCGTGGAAGAGAAAGCCACAAAGCTTTAACCTCGCCCTTGGTTCGCTACATATTCTTTTGGGTTCTTTTCATTTCATGTCTTGTGTTGCAGAATGTATCATATTTGTAGTTTATCAATAAAGTATTAATAATAATAATAGTAACCTGAAGGTTGGATGTTCGAGTTTTACCCAAGGTTAATTTTCGGCACTTTTTTGTTATGTTTTTGATATCATGATTGTGATAAACACAAAAATGATATTTTTAATTTTAATTCTAAAAATAAAATCACAATTTTTGTTGTTAACGCAGAGTCTTTCTCCATGTGTAATTGTGTATTCTTTGTCCATAATTACACCTCTGGTTGCTGCTTTCGTTGCAGCCTCTCTCATTTTTCTTCACGATAACCCTGTGACCCCGAAACCCCATTCACATAAAAGTTCCCACCGACCGACCACTGTGAATGATCAATTTCCTTCTGTGAAACATCCCAGAGCAGTTTATTTATACCTCAAATTACGCGCCAATTCTGTTAAAATTTAGACAACTTTGAATTTTCCATCATGATTCAGAAGTGTTTTTTGAGCTTTGTGTGTCTTGCGTTCCATGATCTTTAAAGTGATATAAATGAGCTTTCTTTTTTCTAAAACTAAACATAATAGGGTATTTTTTTAACTAGTGATACGCAGAATTGCAATTCTAGAAGTACTTCAAATTCACGAAAGGGAAAAAAGGGAAAAATCGAATTTTAGAAAAGTATTGAACTTATGATTAAATATCTCTCTGGTCTTTCAATATTTTTTCATGCAACCAACTGCATTTGAAGGGAAATATGCATGATTATCCATACATAAAGTAAAAAATTACTTGCTGGCTATCATTTCTTTGAAAACGTGCATCGATCCAAGTGACCGCTAGACCTGTGGGAAAAACAGGGATTTGGCCATAACTCTTTAAAGAAGCAAAATGCCCCACTGCAAGTTTCGCTCATATGATAGTTCACGGTGGTCTGAACCTACCCTCAAAATATTTGCATCTGTATACGGGACACCCTGTATACATTTACATACATAAGTATCTCAGGATGTATATACATTTACATACATAAGTATCTCAGGATTTATATGCATTTACATAAGTATCTCAGGATGTATATGCATTTACATAAGTATCTCAGGATGTATAACTGTATATACATTTACATACATAAGTATACAGGGTGGGGCAAAAGTCTGGAAACCCCTGAATAACTTTCGAATGGCTTCTTCGGTAAAATTAAAATTTTGTAAGGTAAACCGAACTAATAAGACATTCTTTTAGAGGGGAGTCAATTTTTGTTACCGGCCCCCATGTCGGGGCCAGGGGGGCCAACTTCATTTTTTTAAATACGAACCCCCACCTTGCGATACATTTTTGGAAAGGGCTTTAAATAAGAAATACATTGGTGCAAATTTTATTTTTTTTAATACTAACTGTTTGCAAATGGCGTCCAACTTTGTGCATGCAGTAAAGTCTGGAAACCCCTGAATATCTTTTGAAAGGGCTTTCTCAGTAAATTTAAAATTGTGCACGGTAAGTCGGGGTAATTAGACCTTTCCAAAAATGTATCGCAAGGTGGGGTTTCGTATTAAAAAAAATGAAGTTGGCCTCTCTGGCCCCGACATGGTGGCCGGCAAAAAAAAAATCGGTCCCATGCTAACATAAGGTCTAATTACCAAGAATTACCGTACTCAATTTTAAATTTACTGAGAAAGCCCTTTCAAAAGATATTCAGGGGTTTCCAGACTTTACTGCATACACAAAGTTGGACGCCATTTGCAAACAGTTAATATTAAAAAAATAAAATTTGCACCAATGTATTTCTTATTTAATGCCCTTTCCAAAAATGTATCGCAAGGTGGGGGTTCGTATTTAAAAAAATGAAGTTGGCCCCCCTGGCCCCGACATGGGGGCCGGTAACAAAAATCGACCCCACTCTAAAAGAAGGTCTTATTAGCCCGGTTTACCGTACAAAATTTTAATTTTACCGAAGAAGCTATTCGAAAGTTATTCAGGGGTTTCCAGACTTTTGCCCCACCCTGTATAGCTTCTCAGGATGTAGGCACTCGTACTAGGTAAGTATTGTAACTATCTGGGTATCTGAAGATATAATTATGGCTATCACAACTATATTTTTTTTAATAGGTTGATTTATTTAACATTTCGTCATTCTTCTCCCGACACATGGTGCCTACCAGGCTCGACGCATTCCCACGCTGGACTGCCAATGACAGTCGTTGGCGTTAGGATGCCCCGGCCCTAGTATCGATGTGACTAGGGTACATGTATTTTTCGAAAGTGAAAAAAGGCAACCATAATTTTCGACATTTCATATAATTATGTAACAGCCTCCGTGGCGTAATGGTTGAGACTATACGATCCCCGGTCGGGGTAGACTTTTCAAAGAAAACTCTGTTCCTTTCAAACACGTGAGGCTGGCATTTTCGTGAGGTTAATGTGGGTAGCTGGTACGATTCCCAGCGAATGGAGGGTAAAACCCCCGTCCTGACTATCTATCTCAATCAGGACGTTAAAACAAAATAGAATCAACTGGTCACAATAGATCTAATTAGGTCGCAGTATTAAGGGTTTCACTGAGAACCCTGCAACCAGGTCAGATAATAATAATTTATTTGTAACTTGAGTAGGTACATGTTCTGATTATTTTCTACACTTATTTTTCAACGCTCAAAATAATTTAAACTAAAAAAATACAAAAGCGATCTCTGAGGCGATAGTATATTCCTCTTGTATTGCTCTGAACCATTTTTCTGATATTGCATATGAATCGGAATTCTGAAATGTCTCCGTGCAAATGAGGAATGAATAAGAAAGTGTGGTCAGGCCATCCAATTGAAGGCGTCTTTAAACCCAAAAATAAACTCTTTTGCTCAGTTTCTTTTTTATAGCATTGAAAATCCTTTTGTGCCACCAAAAAACCTTCGAAGGTAGAAAAAGTACATCTTTTAAAAAAAAAAAAAAAGCATCATAATTTTGACGTCTGCAATAACCAAGAGATCCACGAGCAACATGAATTATCTTAATTAGGATCTCCCCTTTGTCTTGGCCTCCTTGGAGTAATTACTGAGCCAAATGATACCTGCTCACATTAGGGGAGGAGTGGGTAACTCGGAACCCTGAGGGGAATACGGTCCGCGTTTTTGTTTTACTTTTTTTTCCATAACGATTACAATTTTCTTGATAAATTACAAAACATTTAAAAAAAAAAAAAAATTGAAAACTTTATAAAACTAATTAAGAAGAAAAGAAATGCGCGTGAGATGAGTGGAAGAGGTAGAGGGAGGGAGGGGGAAGAAGGAGGAGGAGGAGGAGGAGGAGGAGGAGGAGGAGGAGGAGGAGGAGGAGGAGGAGGAGGAGGAGGAGGAGGAGGAGGAGGAGGAGGAGGAGGAGGAGGAGGAGGAGGAGGAGGAGGAGGAGGAGGAGGAGGAGGAGGAGGAGGAGGAGGAGGAGGAGGAGAAGAAAAAAAGTGTATATTCAAAATAATTATACACGAAATTTTTCCTGCTTTCTTAATTGAAGGCACCCGATGAAAGCTCATGGTCAAAGGATATCCCCAACTGCTGAAATTTTCAGAGTTTATTAGTAATTGTGTCGATAGCATAAGACCATTTTTTTTTCTCCGTATGATTCAAAACAAGGAAAGTTACCTTTTCGGGCATCTTTAGTTTCTATTACCTATAATGGAACAGATTTTTTTTTCGTTAAAATACACATAAATAGGTACGTATATTAAAAAAAATATACTAAATTAAATTAGAATTAATTTTTTTATATACCTAGGTGATCTATAATTATAAAGAAAGAAAAAATAAGAAAAAGAATTAAATAAGGCGCCCAGTGCATGAATTTTCCCCTCATTAATTTGAGTTTGTGACCACATAATAATAAGACTCAGAGGTTTAGGTGGTAGAAAATGCTTTGAGCATTAACCTCACCTATTGTTTACCTTCCACTAAAGAGTATTATTATTATTATAAACAGGTGACGCAGGGACCTGCGATTTTCTCTATTGTAAAGAGGTTTCTATTACATCCGAGTCCATTATATCCAAATTGGACTGTACTACGATCTTGCTCTTGAAATTTTGCTCTTGAAACGATGGATATCGAGGAAGTAATAAAAGCGAGCAAAAAAAAAGAAACGTTAAAAAAAAGGCTGAGATGGAAATTTCTCGTTTGAAAGAAAAGGCGCGGGAGATGTAAGAAGTAATTAATATCTGTATGAAGGCACAGCCAGCACACGTGGAGATCCCCCCCTTCCCAATTCCTACACCCCCCCCTCCTCCTCAATCCTCAAATGTCTTCTTTCCGAAGGAGCCTTATAAGATATGCAGAAATTAAAGAACGAAGGGAAAAAAAAGGATGAGGGGGAAACAAAAATAAAAGAAATGAGTCTAAAATAAAAATTATTAGAAAAGGGTTGAAATTTTTTCTCTCTCTCTTTCCTTCTTTCTTGTTCGTTTTTTCTTATATTTTTGAAATGAAGATGAAAATACTGGGTAGTAGGTATAATTTAGGAATGTAACATCTGACAGTCATGTACATACAACTAGTACAACTTCTCACTTTTCTGCTTATACTGATTAAAATAGAAAGGTTAGTTGATGGCATGGATGTTCAGAACTATTACCTGCTGATGAGAGCAAATAAGCTCGAAACAGCTGTCCAGGAAATGTTCTGATATTCATGTACATCTAATACAAACAACACATATAAAAAAAACACTGCCAATTATAGACACAATACTTCCTCGTGATTGCTTCACATTGTAAACACGTGCCAATTTTGAGATTTTATAGAAAATTACTTGTATCTCCAAAACGGCTCAACCGATTTTCTTCAAATTTGTTTTATATGGTAGAATATCGTTTTTTCTACATTCTAAATTCTACAAAAAATTCTGTATTGGCAAGTCGTGGTCCTTATTTTTTTACTTTTTTGTCCAAAATTTCGGATTTTCTTAAATATCAGAGTCAAACTATAATTAATTTAAAAATAAATATAAATAACCTATGTAAAACAATAATATGCATATTCTTACAAAATTTCATCGAAATCGGGTGTACCGTTCACGAGATATAAGCGTTTAAGTAAAAAGTTAGTGGTCAGGCGCATGGTCTCTTTCACCCAGAACCGCTAGTATGAATTCGATGAATTTAAAATGGGACCATCTACAAAATGTCTCCTAGATGTGTGCAAAATTTCATCAAAATCGGTCAAGTAGTTTCCGAGATTTGCGCGTTACAAGGAATCGTTTTAACAGACAGACCGACAGACCGACAGACCGACAGACCGACAGACGGACACAAAACCAAATTTACTCAGTAGGTTATGAAACGTCCAGAAATATGAAAAAAATTGAAATCGGAGCAAAAAAATATTTTTTTTTACAAAAACGAACACAATACTTCCGATTTCTAATCTTAGAAATTTCTCGGAAGTAATATATACAGATGTCACTGTGGCAGAGCGAGTTAGCGCGCTAGGCATTGCACACATGGTGACCTGGGTTCGATTCCCAGCGGGGGAGGATTTTTTTCTGCTCTGTACTTGGATGTTCGGGGTCCACTCATACCTCGTGAGGAAAAATGAGTAGCTGCTTTAATGTGAAGTGGCAGAATCTTAGGCAAAAAATAATACAAGATATTGTAAATTAAAGTGGTAAAGTCCTATGATTCTGGCGCTACCCACTAAAATTGTGACATAATAACACAAAGAAAAAGCATTATTATTATTATTATTATTATTAATATTATTACAGATGTCCTAACTAAATGGCGGGGCTATTGTCTATGGCAATCTCTTCCACCCAACCTTTAGGAGGGGCTGAAAAAATAATAGACACATTTCAATACCTATACTTCACTTATTCCGCCCTAACCTGGAGGTCGGTGGTTCAAGTCCCGGTTTCAGCGTGGATTTAGTAAAGCTAGTTTGAGTAGTTGTGATATCACGAAAGTGATTAACACCAGTACATAATTATGATATCTTCGAACTCAAATACTTTAGGGACGGAATTAATAGATGTATTTGTAATGCCTCTCTGTAGAGCTAAGTCTAGATTTTGCCTATTGTTGTAGATGGTGAAAACTATTCTAAAACTAAGTTCCATGTGGTTCTCGGCTAATAATAAGACCACGGAGTGTTCCCCCTGTCGTAAGGGGCGACTAACAGGAACATCTCTCAGAAGCTGTTGAAAAGCTTCAAAACAAAGAGATCTTTATGAAACTCATAGGAGCTACTGGGAAGCGGTTCAAATAAGGCCTTAATACACAAGAGGCCACTTTCCAGTAAAGAAGCACCAAAAGGAAGCCTCGTTCAGAAAAAACCACTCCAGAGCTTTAGGGTGAGAAGCTAACGGCGAGAAGAGGCAGAAGTTACTGAAATCAGTCCTAAAAGAATTTAAGTTACATTAATAGCTTTGATCTTTTTTAGAGTAACAGGGGCATGTCACGAAAGATCTATTTAAGCTCGCAGGGACAAAGAGCTTTCGTAGCCGACAGCACTACTTATACCAATTCTAAAACTGAAGACCTCGATTTTGTCCATTAATTTTGCCCAAAGTTGGTTCAAATGCTAAATCTACCTAACGTTTCACTATAGTCCCTATCGTATTCAAACTAATAATATTGGATTGAATTGCCTTTAAACAAAAAAAAAAAAAAAGTTCATGCACAGTGTAATAATTTTCAAAATAAATTAAGTATATTATTCTTCATAATTAATAATAATAATAATAATGGTAAATCTTATAAGGGCAAAGCTTTATAAGTAAAGCTATTAAGCTCAGAACTTATATATATTCTTCTTCTTATTTTATATTCTTCCATTATCATCTCACACCATCGACACCCTGTATGACTATAAGATTTAAAAAAGTAAGATGAGTAGAGACGTGAAAAAAAAGAAAGTAAATATGGCTGCTCATCAAGCAGCCTTTGCAAGAACTTCATGTTCTCCCCTCTGTCCAAACTTACCCCTCCCTCTTTCTCTCACCGTGCCAACTCCCCCCGCCTCCCCCGTCCTGTCTTCCCCCACTTTTTTCTACATCAAACTTTCTTTAGAGGAGAAAAAATGATAAGGAAATGTAATTAATGTACTTGATTAAGAACACTTATGACAGGCGAACAGAGACGGGGAAATATTAGACGAAAAAAACGTTCTTCAAGGAGAAAAAGCAAAGAAAATAGGGTAAGGAGGGGCGAATGAAGGGGTGAAAAAAAAGAGGGTAAAAAAGAATTTTAAGAGAAGGAGGTAGATGAAGATGACTGACTTTTAAAAAAAATCTTACATCTGACATGTACATTTTTTTAATTCTGAATTTTTAATTTGCTTCTTATGACGCTCCTTAGACGCCTGGAAAAGCGTAGGGTTGGAATTTTATTAAATTATTTTCCATCCTCAGCAAGGAGAGAGGAGAGTTCCTTGACAATAAAGCTCTACCGTGGGTGTCGACGATTCAGAAACACCTTGTTTGGAAATGTCAACTTGGTTTTGTGAACACCCGGTAACTACTTGCATGGACCATCACTGCCTAATTCTTCTTACGGCCAGATTATGAAACAGGATTGAAGGCTAACACGGCCTTTAACCAATCACAGCGCTCTACATATAGCCTGAGTTCAGCTGTACTGGGGACTTGAACCACCGATCTCCAGGTTACAAATCCGTTGCCTTATCGATCAAGCTACTGAGGTTGGTGTATCAAATAATTATACTTATTAGTGGAAAGTAACCACTCAAAGCATTTCCTACCCCACCTAACCCTCAGAGTCTTATTATTATGTGGTCAAATACTCAAAGAAATAAAGAAAAATTCATGTATTTGGTGGGATTCGATCTGGATTAGCAGACTAGCACCTTAACCATTTGACTATTACCAATGCACTACCAATACAATGTAATGCATATACCTGTAAGAGAAACCTCGATTTAAGGAATCAATCCATGTCCAATTTAATAATAATAATAATACTCTTTAGTTGAAGGTAACCACCAGGCGAGGTTAATGCTCAAAACATTTTCTACCACCTAACCCTCAGTGTCTTATTATTATGTGGTCACAAACCCAAATTAATGAGGAAAAATTTGTGCACTGGGTGGTTTTCAAACCAACGGATCCCTACGCTACCTGGATTACCAGACTAGTGCGTTAAAAACTAGTCAACCAGTGCACATAATTAACCCCTCTTTAACGAAAAATATCTTCTACATATAAGAAACCTGGATAAAAGAGAGAGAAAAAAAAAAAAAAAAAAAAAAAAAAAAAATCCAAACACTTGACTTTTCTTACATACATAAATTTAATATATTTATATATATCCTTTTTTTTATTCAATTCTATTCATATTTTTTAAATAGAAAAATCAAAAGTACATAATATATTTAACATAGGTACTTAGTCATCATAAAATAAAAATAATAATTATACATAAAAATGAGGCATCCCCGCTCCATCTTCGTAAGGTAAGGTTCTTATTAGTCTTCTTGCTTCTCTTATTCTTAACCCAACTGCTCTTATATATATCCAGGTTTGACTGTATATTTTTTGTAATGGATGACATTTCGTATAGTTCCTATGGCGCACGTTAAAAGTGATCACTCTGAATGTTTAATCTCATTTGCCATAAATCCTGCGGTACTGTAGTGACAGAATATGATTGCGGCGAGGGTGCGGGCAATGCGGAAATTGTGCGGATCACAGATGAGACCTGGGGCCCGTTTCATAAAAAACTTTACACTTCATACTTGATGAGTTACAAAATAGCGTGTAAAGTATTTCCGTTTCATGAAGCTTTACATGTCACTTTACGATTTAACTTTGAACTCAAACGTCCATTCTTAAAGTGTAAACAAATGAAATTAAAAAAAAATACCTATTTTTATAAATTTTATTAATTTATTTTCTTTTGTCTTTCAGTTTTTTCTAATTCATTGAAACAACTAATGAGCAATAGTAAAAATGGAAGGAAATGTGTGGCAGTTCACTTCGCTGATGACTTTAAAATCAATTTGGAAAGTTTCTTTATGGAACAGAATTTGAGTCTTGAAGTGTGAACTCGTCAAGTATGAAGTGTAAAGTGCTTTATGTAATAGGCCCCAGGTAACCCTTGACCCCGCCTATTTGAATTTGTCTGTGACCTATATTGTTTGATACAATACATATGAGTAATGTACGTGAGCTAACATAAATCACAGTACTGTCTATCAGATGACCGATCCCATATGTGTTAAAAAGACACAAAATGTAATAACTTTTTAAATATATTACATGCGTAGGTACATTAACCCAGCCTCCGTGGTGTAATGTTTGTGACTACTGCCCGTAGTCCAGAGATCCCGAGTTCAATTCCCGGTTGGGGCAGACTTTTCGAAGAATTTTCTGTTCCCTCCACACATGTGAGGCTGGATTTCCGGCCATAATCAGACTGGGTGAGGTTAATGAGAATAACTGGTACGATTCACAGCGAATGGAGGGTAAAACGCCCGTCCGGACTACTTCAAATCAGGACATTAAAACCAAATATAATCAACTGGTCCCAAATAAAGGTCGGTGTGATAATTGGAGCTCTATTATAATCATCATAATAATCATGCGTCAATATTTGCTAACCTACCTTTTTAGGACCTACTTTATTCCAGAAATTGTTTACATGCCATTATCAATGGATAAGGGTTGGGTGGAAGAGATTGCCTTAGGCAATAACCCTGCCCTTTACTTAGGACATTTTATCAATGTTATCTATGTTATTTATCTTTTCTTTTCTTGTTTATATTTTTCGAAATTTTGTATTTTAATTTTATAATTATTACTTGTATATACATTGTACAGGGTGCGGCGCGGTAATGTCCCATTTTGAATCGCCCAGTGTGAAGCCGCACTTCTAATTAGCCAAGTTCAAACAAAGTTGGAAGATGCACAAACTACTAATTTTTTCGATTCAATTTAGCTCTATTGTCAAAATCATTTTATCAAAGCAACAGAAAGCTTATTGCGTGGAGAGTTATTTTTCGAAAAACAAGTGTATCGTAGCAGTACAGCGGGAGTTTGACATTGCACACCAAACTGTAACTCGATCTGCATGGAGGGGGTTTTCATGAAGTTTCCTAGGGTTGTTGTCACTCCAATAACGCATATTTTTGTTTATTAACACAGCCTGAAATGTGAAAATGGGCTTCATCACTAAAGAAAACTATCGCATCTGGAAGTATGGAGTCAATCACGGTTTCACATGCATTTTGTCGTTGAATAAAGTCTCGCTCGAACAATTCCTGCACCACTACCATTTTGTAGGGATGAAAATGCAGTTCTTTATGAAGTATCCTCCGCAATGAACGGTCTGATATGCCAAGAGCAGCAGCATGCTTGCGAGCTGAGCGCCTAGGTCACTGCATTATCGCCTCACGTACTCGTTCAAGGTTTTGGGGGGTTGACACAGGCTGTGTTAATAAACAAAATATGCGTTTTGGAGTGACAACAACCCTAGGGAACTTCATGAAAACCCCCTCCATGCAGATCGAGTTACAGTTTGGTGTGCAATGTCAAACTCCCGCTGTACTGCTACGATACACTTATTTTTCGAAAAATAACTCTCCACGCAAAAAGCTTTCTGTTGCTTTGATAAAATTATTTTGACAACTGAGCTAAATTGAATCGAAAAAATTAGTAGTTTGTGCATCTTCTAACTTTGTTCGAACTAGTCTAATTAGAAAAGCGGCTTCACACTGGGCGATTCAAAATGGGACATTACCGCGCCGCACCCTGTACATAACATGTCCTCTTAATAAATAATTAAATAATAATAATGGAAGTGAATATTCATGCCTAATCATACCTGAGATGAGTAAAAGGAGATTTTAAGTCAGAATCCTTACCTTGAGAGAAATATCTCATCAATAATTTTAACGAGTCAAGGGATTAAAAGGGATTCTCGAGACGAGAAAGGAAAAAGTCTTAATGTATAATATTATTTTTAAAATAAAATAAATGTATCTTTATATTATTTTCTGTGTGCAATGGGATCATTTTTTATGCTTTTTCCGAGAGTGAAATTAATGAATTTTTTTAATGAAAATATCTCCACTTACAAAAGCGTACCGGGTCTGACGAATTTCGTTTCCTCGGGATTTTAAAACTACAAAAACAAATTGTTTTAAAGCAAAAAAAAAAAAAAAAACGAAAAGATTTTTTTTATTGACTAAAGAAATGTGTAAAAACTGTTATTTAATACATATTCATAAATATTCTTCATTAACATTTAAAGGTTAAAAATTCCTACTTTATATTATTGTCTGACCTAGATTGATTGATAAGGCGACGGACTTGTAATCTGGAGGTCGGTGGTTCAAGTCCCGATTTCAGCATAGATTTAATAAAGCAAGTTTGAGTAGTTGTGACATCACAACTTTATATGTATTATTTTCTGAAAGTTCTCAAGATGTGTGAATGGGAACTTTTGGACTTAGGTCTGTAATATCCGTATTTCAATGTTTTTTTGTTGTTGTTGATGTCACCAATGATATTTATATCACAATAAAATTATTCTTCCTTGAAGTAAACTTAAATATATTATTTTATTAAATATAACATACTTATTTGTTTAAAAAAAATTGTTTCATGTGTGTGTTTGGTTTTTCGTTTTGTAAAAATATACTCGGCCTTTTTTTTCGAGTTCCTTACGTCTCATAGGTAATTGATAATAGAATATTAAAATGGCTTCTCAAAAATTCTTAAAAAAATAAGTTTTTGAAAGAATAAAAAAAAATGCCGAAAAGTTCACCGAACCCTGTAGTCATGTGTTTCAAATGAAAAGAGAAAGAGAGAGAGAGAGAGAGAGAGAGAGAGAGAGAGAGGGAAAGAAAAGAGTTTCTTCTTATTCGCAGCAGAAATTTTCAAGATTTTTTGTATTATTTCTTTGTACATGTTAAATGTTAATGCCTTTTTTCTTATTCAAATGGGGGGAGGGGGTAAGATCCAGAGTGGGGAAGACAAGGGGGGGATTTTCTAAATGGGAGGTTGGGGGGGGGGGGGGGAGATGTTCTAAATGTGAGGTTGGGGGAGCTGGAGGGGGAGAGAATTGCCAGCACGTGTTGGTAACAATACGACCGAAAACAAACTGAGGCCCTCGTGATGTTGGTTGTTCGGGTTGTTCCAGGCCCCAATCAGGCTGGGTGAGGTTAATTTGAGTAACTGGTCTGTGAGTCTCCTGCGAGTGGAAGGCGAAACCTCCGTCGTGATATGACCATGCAGATGAAAGCGATATTAAACGTGAAAACAATCAAACTGTGGAAATGTGTTGGAGTAATGTGAAGGAATGGCCTGGAATCATTCTAGCCCAGTCAGCGTCGCCGTCAAATCCACTTACGATCCCTGAAGTTAAGCAACGTCCAGTGAGGTGAAGACTTGTTGGGTGACCTCAGGTTGATATTGATTCCGACCTAACCCAGAGCACGTTTATTTTCGTTTTGTAAAAATATACTCGGCCTTTTTTTAGAATTAAACACTCAGAGCACGTTTATTAGTTTCCTGTGAATGGTGAATGGAAGAAGATGGATGGTCAAAAATTTCGAACCCGAGACCTCTGGATTCAATGAGTGCCGCCTTTACCACTGAGCTACCGGGACAGACTATTTAGGTGGATATAAATTAAATCGCGTTGTTATTTAAGTGGCGTAGGTGTTGTGTTCATGCAGGTGTGGGAGTTTTTCAGCAGAGGTTCTTGTATCAAAATTCAGTCTCTTTTGAAATATATTAAAATACACGAATTTCATAGTTACCTAATAACAGCCACCTACCTTACCTTTTACACAATGGTGGTCTTTCGATAGCAAAAACTACAGGGGCTGGCAGACGGTGGGACTCGAGTAGGTACTTCCTCGTTCGATACCCGTCGCAAATATTTATTTTCAGAAAAACATTAAATTCTCCACATAGGGCCGAATTATGAAACAGGATGCGTTATTTTTTATTTATTTAATACATGACAAGTAAATGGTTCAAATATATATAACAATGACAGTTTATATAAATCATAATATTTTTAACAGAACTTATGCTAGTTTCTTTTGGCTGTCGTCATCCCACACTAAGGGCCACACCTATGAAGTATGGGCCACGTGTTAATCTTAGTGGAAACTATCCCTTAACTTTCATCTTGACAACAACTGTAGAGGTTATTTTTTAAGTCGTGCTTTGTAGCTGTTATATTAGCTCTGTGGCGTATCGGAGCTGTGGTCAGTCTTGGTGACGGAAAATCTTGTTTTAAAATAACTATTGGTCAGCTAATAAAATCTAAGGGTCGGCTTAGATTTACTAATCCTGTTTCATAATACAGTCCTAAGAGCCAAATTATGAAACAGGATTAATTATCTAGGATTTGTTTAATTCGTGCCACTATTACTTAACAACTGATATAAATGCGCTGTGATTGGTTGAAATTCTCACTAGATGTAAGGGACAAAACAGGACTAGATTAATACTGTTTTGGATTAGATTTGGATAAATCTAATCCTGTTTCATAATTCGAACCTTAGTATTTCCTCGTTCGAAACATGTCGCAAATATTAATCTTCAGAAAAACATTAATAATAATATAATAAATTAATAACACTCATTATTGGAAGTTAACCACCAGGCGAGGTTAATGTTCAAAGCATTTCTACCACCTCAGAGTCTTATTATTATGTGGTCACAAACTCAAACTAATGAGGAAATATTCGTGCACTGGGTGGGATTCGAACCAACGGATCCTACGTTACCTGGATTACCAGACTAGCGGGTTAACCACTTGACTACCAGTGCACGTGCTGCCCAGCAAAAAATAAAATAAAAATAACGAAGTCAAACTAATAATATTCTTGCGTATAAAAAAGGAAAAAATGCGGAAACATGCGTAACACATGAGTAAAGCGACATATAATTTTATTTATATGTGACATTAACCTTGGGAAAATTGCGAGGGAAAAAGGGATCGTCTAGACGGGATGAACTTTCATGAATGAAAAACCCGCGCGTATGTGAGTGCGTACGGTAATGTGGGGTGTGTGTGGGATGTGTGGGGTGTGTGGGGTTTCCTCCCCCCCACACACGGGACGTGTGGGCAACCCCCAACATGTGAACAGAATGTGTGTGTGTTCAGTCTTCTGACTTCTTGTGAATGCGTAGGCGGTGGGATTCTTATTTTATTGCGAAAATAAAAAATAATGAATTTGCGAAAAATTGCTCGTGCTTGATACTTGACTTACCACGTACTAGTAAGTTAATCTGCAATAATTATTTATATTTTTATTGCAGATTTGCAGAATGATGTTTTTTTTTGTGTATGCAATCAGCAATACATGTACGAAAAATCAGCATTTTCAATTTAATTTTCATTTTTTTTATTACATAATTCACTAATTTCTAGCTTTCTATTGATAATTATCATGCACTGTATAACCGAATAGTTATTTTACTGTCCCCACTTGGCTTTAACAATTTTACTTCCGATAAATTACCAATATTAGAAATCAGAAGAATTGTGTTCGTTTTGTTTTTTAATTCGTGATTTTCTTGATTGTTTGCTATAAAGGCACCTCAATAGTTATTATTTTGTGTATACCATTTCTTTGTGTTATAAGATATAAATTTCACAACTTTACGGGGTAGCACAGCAATATGCAATGCAATGTAAATAGCCTTTATTTGTACAATTAAATTTACACATTTTAACATAAATACATAACACACAATAAAGTTGTACAAAATCAGAAGGGTATCTGAGGCCTCTCCTTATATCTGAGGCCACAACAATACTGCATGATAAAACATATTTTCTTTTTATAGAAACATTCATCTGTCCCTGTAGCTCAGTCGTAAAGACGGCGGTCTGGTGATCCAGAGGTCGCGGGTTCGAAAACCAGCCGGGACGATAGGCGATATTATTATTATTATAATTAAGGCTTTCCCACCGAGTGCAACATTTTGTTTCGCAACGTTACATGCTTCGATCTTTTTCATTGAAAATACAAGATCGAATCCCACTGACTGAAACGTTACTTCGCAACACCTTGCGAGATTTTTCCATTGAAAAATCAAAATATGAGTTCATTAAACCAGCACCCCCACATTTTTTTACCACTAAATGTTGCACTCAGTAGAGTCCAGGCTTAAGTGGTTCTTAACTCGTGGTTGAGAGCGCCAGGGTGTCTTGAGTTGGTCTCAAGCAGAGGCCTCAATGTTTTAATAAGCCCGCTGTTTACATCCTAACAATCTTCTTGCCCCTTCAAAAAGTACATCAGATCCTTTGAAGTCTCACACGCAGCTTTCCAAGAGTGTGAAGAGAGAGAGAGAGAAAGAGAGAGAGAGAGAGAGAGAGAGAGAAAGAAAAAGAGAGAGAGAAAGAAAGAGAGAGAAAGAGAGATCGAGAGAGAGAGTAACAGAAAGAGAAAGAAAGAGAGAGAGAGAGAGAAAGAGAGAGACAGAGAGAGAGAGAGAGAGAGAAAGAGAAACAGAAAGAGAAAGAGGGAGAGACAGAGCCAGAGAAAGAGATAGAGAGGGAGAGAGAGAGAAAGGGAGGGAGTCCAGGGCAATTATTGTCACCTTTTTCAAAATTTCCTTTCTTCACTTTCTTGGAATACTTGTTAAGGCAAAATTCCTTCCTACTTTACGACGGAAATTTCTTTTCCAAGTGTCCTGTGGCCATTTCGGTCCTTTTATACTTTCAAGCCGAACCGGGTAGAATTCCGGCGGAAAGGTAATTTACACGGAATGTTTTTGATGTGTACAAAGACCTTTCTGAGATTCTTGGAATTGCATATTAAGCTATCGAATAGGTTGGAGACACCGGACCACTATACTGTGACAAAGTTCGTTTTCCGCTGAATAGACTGGCAAGTTTTTTTGGCATGACCGAGCTCACAACCCAAAGTCTTTGAATCAACTAGCTTTCTTCCTTAAAATCGACACACCATCTGAGCTTTCTTTCTTTTCTTTCTTTCTTTTCTCAAAGATGAAAGACATGAAACGGGAGCTACTGTAGACGCTTGCTGTCTGTGTTGTAGCTGCCCATCCCGTAGTTTGCCTCCCTCTGATGCTTAATAACTTGATTATATTAACTAACTTTAATCCCGTTTCATAGTTTAGCCTTATGCTCGCTTGCAAGGGGTCCTCTAGACGGCCAGAGAACCGCATGCCCCAGTCTGGGAAACGCTGGGTTATAAAATAGAGGTCCTCGAGGCGCGCCAGGGATCCGCATGCCCAGTCTGGGAAAACGCCGGGTTAAAGTAGACTGGATTAGACTTTAACAGAAAGCAGCATACATTTTATTTCCCGGTGCCGTCACATCAATATCTTCGACAGTCAGGTATGGAAGCTCTGGAAAGCTCTCGTGCTCAGGGTCCATTAGCAAAGTTAAAGAGCTTTTAATAGATTGAAATGGTAATGGTAGAACGATAAACAAAGTTATGGGTGCAGTGTGTCGGGATATTGAAGTGAAAGATGTATTGATATGGTTGGATAGATTGCATATTTATTTGTTTTTTGTAGAGGTATGTAGGTACATTAGACCCTTTAGGGCCGAATTATAAAACAGGAATTTAAATTCTGTTTTATCAACTAAAGCTCAAATTCAGAGGCCTAACCGAGGCTTTTTCCACAAAACTTTAGTCCAGTTCTCATATGCTACTTGTAGATATTCTAAATAAAGTTTCTTAGGGCGAATTTGATTCAGAATTAAAAAGGTTTTTTTAATATAAGCCACTATCACTTAACAGCCGATTTAAATAAGCTGTGATTGGTTGAAGTCCTACCAGAGGGTGTGTTAAGGGCAAACTAGGATTAGATTTATCCTGTTTTGGATAAGATTAATCTAATCTTCTTCATGAATTTTTAAATACCTACCAAATTTTAAGAAATATTTTTTAACATTTCAGTTTTAAGTGATAATTTCAACAAACTACACCATCAACATACAAATACAACCAATTACTATAACACTGACATGGAAGGAGCCCAAAACAATGGTTCTGGGCTTCCAAAAATTGTGCACCCAAATCAATCCTTCCACCACCATGACATCACACTGGAAACAGAAAACCTGTTGTGACATCAAGGACAAAACAGATCTTAAAGAAATTTGGTTCCAATTAATTCAAATTTTTATTTTGAAAATTTTGAATAATTGTAATCGGAAATATTGTGTTATAGTTTTTTTGTAAAAAAAAAATAATATTTTTTTATTATGTTAAATATATAGGCATAATTACTCTTATGTTATAACTATGTTCAAACAAAGAGTGTTTTAATTTTTAAATATAATATTATAGTAAATCATTATAACTGAAGTTACCTCGTAATAATATAACAAGTAGTACCTACCAATTCAATAATACTCGTGAGTAGGTTACCTATGCAAAAAACTAAAAAATTGCAAGCATTATCATATTTAAAAAAGAAATGTGTTTTTTAACGTGGTTTTTTTTTCTCTATTTACATAATGAAACATTTAAGTTCTCAGGAAACCTTATAATTATACACAAACTCTTGGTAAAGCAAATAAAATCGAAATAATTTGGAGATAGAAAAAAACACTTTGGCTTTTTTTAATCTAACCTAATTATTTATTTTCAAATGGCCATTTCGCCAGTGTTTCACTGACTATGACGTAACTGGAAAAATCGGAAATGGCCATTGAAAATAAATAATGAAGAAAAAACAAAAAAAGCCAAGTGTTTTCTACCTTCAAATATTCCATTTAAATGTTGAATCCCAATAACTAATTTTTGCATGTTAAAAAAATCTTCTTTAAAACTTTATCACAAATAGGATGTGATAATTTTTATACATTCTATTATTTATTCACAATTTTCATATTTAATTAAACATAATTTAATAGTTGCAGATATTTAGTTTCAAAGTCCCTTTATTACCGAAAGAGTTAACAATTAAAATTTTGGATTGCTCTCAAAAAAGAAACTTGGAATCTTCATGCTGTTATAAAAGTTCATTTAATTATAAAATTAAGCACCTAATATAGAACTAGACAAGATATTCCATGTTTCATTAGTGAAAATATAATTAACAAATTTACTTACTTTCCGTGTCCATGCCTGAGTGTTGTCATAGTGGTGGAAGCATTGATGAGGTATTAACCCCTGTAGCGCCCAGAAGCAATTTTCTGGCTATTTTGATATTATTCGTGTTATTCACAATCCTGATATCACAACTCCTCAAACTCGATTACTAAATGTTTGCTGGACTCGGGACTTGAACCACCGACCTCCAGGTTACAAGTCCAGCGCTGTGGAGCCACTGAAGTCGACGATATCTACGAGTATACACGGTTGTATACATGGTTGTTTACACAACATAGTTGAAAAAATCTTGTCATGTGTTTTCCCATGAATAATGGCGAATAGGCCAGCAAAATTGAATCCAACAGCAAAAGCTAATTAATTCGTAACAACTGTACCGCCAAGATTTTCCTTCCTGATCATTAGAAAGCTGGAGGAGTGGACAAGCGGAGGAGAAGGAGGAGTAGGGGGAGAAGAATAAGAAAGTGCTGGAGATGTATAGAATTTAATTAAAGTCTCCCCCTCCAATATATCACATCTCCGGCTGTAGGGAGATCGGAGGCGTGTGTGATATTAATCAAGCCACCATGTTGGCAGAAACGGGGGCACTCGAGAAGCAGATCTAAGATAGACAGCAGAGAGGGCCCGTGGCAAAATTAGGGTAATATACGGGATACGTGCAGTATGTATGAATGGAGTGCCAGGGATTGATTGAAATAACACAAATGGGGAGGAGATGTAGGGGGGGAGGGAGAGAATGGGAGGGAAGAAGAGAGAGAGAGATATATGAGGGAAAGAGAGAAAGAGAGGGGAAGAACAAGAGGTATATAAGAAAGAGAGAGGTAGAGAAAGGAAGATAAAGAGAGAAAGAAAAATAGAGAAAAATAAGATAGGAAAATAAGGAGAGAATAATGATAAAAAGGAACGAAAAGAGAGAAAGAGATAAAAATAAGGAGAGAAAGAAGAGAGAGAGGGAGAGAGAGATAGATAAGATAAAGAGAGAGAAGGAATATAAGGAGAAAAGAAAGGAAAGAGGGTATTGAGAAAAAATGAGAGAGAGGAAAGCAAATGATAATGAAAGGATAGAGATAGAGATAGAGAGAAAGGGGGGAGAGAGAGAAGAAAGCAGAGACAGGAGAAGCAAAAGGAATGAAGAGGCAGAGATAGAAATAGGAAGAGAGAGAAAGAAAGAGAGAGAGAAAGAAGAAGCAGAGACATAGAAGCAAAGAGAAATGAAAGAGAGAGAAGATTGAGAGGATGGAGAAAAAGAAGAGAGATAGCAACGGTGAGAAAAGAGAGAGAGAGAGAAAGAGAGAGAAGCAAAGAGGAATGAAGAGAGGGAGGGAGATAGGAGGGAAGGCACACATCTAGTTAGTATTCACCATGTGCAGTTTCAAGGACAGAGTCAATTTTGGAAGGTGTCCAAAGAGTGAGAATCTTAGCTGGGGGTGTATGGAGAATAGTTTGGGGTTGGGGGGAATGTTTGGGAGGAGACAATCGGGGGTTTGGGATGGAAGGAGTGTTGGGGTTGGGAGGATCTATGGTGGCATTGCTGTATATGTCCTAAAGGTGGTTGTTATTTATCTAAGAAACTTTAAGTCGTCTCCTTCCATTTTGTTTTCGGCTAAGATGTTTGGAAATGTTCCGTGTTATCAAGGCTATACGTTTTATTTATTCGTATCGACATTCGACTGAACTTCGAATACTTTTAATAACTATATCCTGGGCCCTGTTTCACAATTGTCTACAGCTACAAGAAACGTTTCAGTTTATGAAATTTCAACAAATAAAGCTTGAAAGAACTTCCATATTTTATTTCCGATAAATTCTATTGTAATTATAAATCGGAAGTATTTTGTTCGTTTTTGTAAAAGAAAAATATTTCATTGCTCCGTTTTATATTTTCTCATATTTCTGGACGTTTCATAACCTCCTGAACAAATTATAATTTTGTGTCTGTCTGTCGGTCTGTTAAATATATTCCTTGTAATTTAGTTCTGCAGGTTCAGCCTAAAGTACAGATAATATTAGGTACATATTTCATTTTTGACCTTGAAGAATTTTTCCAAGTATTTCAACAGTTATTTTTTTATGTATTTTAACATTTAGTAATCTTTGTAAAATTCAGTTACATTTGTTCTGAAAGTCTGAATTTCTGAAAACTGAATTATAATGCCCTTATATATTCTATGTGGACAAGATAGAAAATTAAGAAAGAGGAATTCTCTTGCAGAAGTATTCGATTATCTCAGTGGAAGATGCTCGCCTGTCATTTGGAAGGTTTCGATCACCAGAGCCGATAAATAATTGCATTTAAAAAAAGCTTGGTTACAGTTGTTTGAAAGTAAAGTATAACTTCTGTAAAGGAACACTTAGGGGAAATTTTTATTGTCACTTCTCGCTCAGAGAGAGAGGAGGCATACTACAGATGGGTAAGTCTTTAGCACATGCCACAAGTAGCTGCTGTTTCATTACTACGATAGAAAATTGAAGAAACAAATGTTTAAAAAAAACTGCTATTTTTTATTTTACAAAAATGACACAATACTTCCCAACACAATAAAAGGTTGGGTGGAAGAGATTGCCACAGGCAATAACCCGCCCTTTGGTTAGGTCAATTGTATCATTTTCTTCTTGATTTATTTATCGTACTATTTTATCTTTTATGTTGTATTTCTTCTAATTTTAATACTGTAAATATTGTGTCCTCCTAATAAAGATTATAATAATAAAAAACACAAATTTCCGATTTTTAATATTAAAATTTCTTGGAAGTAATAATAATACTTCAGATTTTTAATATTAGAAATTTAATCGGAAATAATAGAGTTTGATATTTGAAGCCTCATGAGAATGCAACCTGGATTTATACATTATTTCACCAAAAAGTTTGCCCCCTCAAAAATCAAGCCATCAGTGTGGCGGATTCCCAATTCCATAATAGAAAAATTAAAAACATCAATTAGCCAGGAAAATGATACTTTCATTATTAATTTTCACAGAACAGCAAAAATTTGAAGACTAAATTCTGTGATGGATTGCTTTAAAGTTATTATTTATTTTTTAAGAAAAAAAAAAGAAAAGAAAGAAGATATATTAAAAACTCCGAACACAGAAGTAAATAATGCTGATGAGCTATCAAGTCTTTGCCAGGATAAATTTCTGTTCATGACGTTTCTCAAAATTCCCTCGGTAACCCAGGCGGTGGGAAAAAAGAAAAATAAGATAATTTAACATTTTTTTAATTAAAGTTAAAAAAAGTACATAATATTTAAGCAAAGACAAATGAAGTAAACGCAAAGGGGACGCAGCGAGATAAGATGAGGAAGATGAAGGGGTTTTTAAAAGAATTGAAGGGGCGGGAAACGAAAATGTTTCATTAAAATATCGGTAAGAAATATATCGGAGGTGTCCCGACTTTTGCAATGCTTCCTCAAGTAATGTTTTTTTTTTGTCAATCACCCACCGTAATATCGTGATAAAACATCCACTCAAATTCGCTTACTAAATCTACGCTGAACTGGGACTCGAACCACCGGCCTCCGTTACAAGTCCACCGCCTTATCGATCAAGCTCCTGAGGTCGGGTTTCTCAAGGACCAATGTTTTAAGAACATTTAAAGTTTTTTTTTTGAACCAACGACCTCCAGGTTAAAAGTACGCCGCCTTCTCGATGAAACTACTGAGGTCGGTCAGTCTAAGGCCTAAATTAATAAGAATAAGATTTACTAATCCTAGACTATTTCATTTAGCTCGAGCACAGAGGCACTCTTCCTCTCGGTAATGAGATCGAAGAAGTGTTTTACCTTTGAAATATAAAACATATGACCTTTCTCTTGAGTTGGCTGGAGAGATGATATCTGAGTCAGCTGATAGTGTCCTCATAGATTAAATCAATCCTGTTTCATAATTCGGCCGTAAAACAAAAAATAATATGATGCATTCAGCTTAATGAGTAATGACTCCTCTGGTTACCTCCCGAGGAAAAATATCGCGAGGGACGATAAGATTGATCAATGGACGCACCAAGGGACGAGAGGGACAAGTAAGAGCTTACATAGTAATTAAAAATTCGAGGGAAAGTAAAAATTAGTAATAAAAAAAAACTTCGCAAAAATAAGGGAGAGAAATATATAAGATATAAGTTTTAAGAAAAAGTGTGGGGGAGGAAGCGAGTTTTAAAAAAAGAGATGTGAGAGAAGATCTGGCACAATGCTTTTCTTTTGGATGGAATACAGGGTTTTGCTTTCGTATTGGACTGTTGGATATGCTCTCAACAGAATCGTTGGACAAGGATTGACACTATGGAAATGTTCACTGTAGGGTGGTCTCGAGCTTGCTGTAGGGAATATTTCAACCTTGACCAATTATTATTAAAGAGGCATCTGAATGCGCATGGGTATAGACGCTTCAACAGACGTCTCAGAATAACAAAATCAGCTGAAGGGACAAATGACCCAAGCATCCCACAGTGAGGACTCTGCATACACCCTATGTATTTATAGTTTTTAAATATTTCTTATTATAATCGTCGCTTTCAACTGCAGGGTCATATCAACGGGGGTTTTTACCCCACCATTTCGGTGAAAACTCCAAACCGGTACTCAAATTAACCTCACCAGGCTGAAGTGAGGCTAGGAAATAGCAGCATCACGAGGGATCAAATTTCAGTGTCACCCATTCCAAGTCCTAGCTCGCTGGACTTTCCTTAACTTCAGTGGCAGGACGAGAAAATACTGGTGTATTCATTGTGCCATCGAAACTGGCTGTTTGACTATTATACCCGTAAGAAGAGTAGATGGGAAATGGAAAATAAGATATAAGAATATGAAGAAGCAGATAGGAAGAGAAGATGGAAAAAGAAAAAGATAAGAATACGAAAAAGTATATACGAAGAGAAGATTGAAGAGGAGACGGGAATATAAAATTTGAGATGAAAATGAGAATTTGAAGAAAGTGATGAGAATATTTATGTATTATAATTTTTATTTCTGTATTATAATATAATGCTTACAAGTGGGTTAGCATAGCTAGTAAAACTTTAATGTAAATAAAATACAATATAATGCCAGCGTCGATGGCATGTTGAATACACCGGTTCCCTTCAGAACACCGAAGTTAAGCGACATCCAGCGAGGTTAAGACTTGGATGGGTGACCATTCAAATTCTAATTCTCGTGACGCTGGCTTTTCCCGGCCCCACTCAGGCTGGGTGAGGTCAATGTGAGTAGCAGGTTTGTGAGTTTCCTGCGAATGGAGGGTAAAACCCCCGTCGTGATATGACCATGGCAGTTGAAAGCGACGTTAAACCCCACTTAAAAAAAAAAAAAAAAATACAATACAATATATTTCGAGGATAAGAAAAATAAGACAAGACGTTAAAACCAAATTAAAAACAAAGAGTAGGGAAAACTTAAGTAGGAAATACTTGTATAAATGGGTAGTTCCCGTAAGTTTAATTTAGTTTATATAAAATAAAATAAAAAATAAGAAGAATAAAAATTAAGAAAAGTATGGCAGCGAGTGTGTTAGCTATCAAAGAAATCGATGGAGGTCTTTGCAAGAGTTAATGAGAAAAAAAAGGAGCGAAGAAAAAAGAAATGAGAAGGGGAAACTTTCTTTTTTTTTTATTTCGTTAAGAAGTGTACACTGCAGGGGTGGGTGTTTAAAAAATGAATATGGGTGATGAGATAGGGTAGAGAGGAGGGAGGAAGGGAGAGAGGGAGAGGGAGAGAGAGGGAGGGAGAGAGAGAGAGAGAGAAAGAGGGATGGAGGGAGAGAGGGAATGAGGGTGGGAGAGAGGGAAAAATAAGAGAGAAGACCAAGAGAGGTGATGAGATAGGGTAGGAGAGGAACTAGGGAGAGAGAGAAAGAGAGGGAGGAAGGGAGACGAGATGAGATAGAGGGTAGGGAGGGAGAGAGAAAGAGAGAGGGAGGGAGAGTAAATAGGAGGTGAATAAGGAGTAAGAGAAAAAATGAAGTATGAGTAAGAAGAGTTGGAGGAGAGGGAGTCAGAAAAATAGGACGAGGAGAAGGAGTAGGAGGGAAAAGAGAGGAAGAGGAATGGAAGGAAGAGAAGAAGGAAAGGAAAGGAAGAAGGAGATAGAACAGAAGGAGTAAGAAGAAGAAGAGGAG
The DNA here is from genome assembly GCA_024516035.1 of Bactericera cockerelli. Lineage (NCBI taxonomy): Eukaryota > Metazoa > Arthropoda > Insecta > Hemiptera > Triozidae > Bactericera > Bactericera cockerelli. The sequence continues at coordinate 690,359 of CM044957.1, forward strand.
AAGAAAAAGGAAAGGAAAATAGAGGAGGGAGGAGTAAAAATAAGAAGAAGAGAGAACAAAGTGTACTCACGCATGCAGAAGGCGGACAAGGTGGAACAAGAGAAAGGGAGAGGAAGAGGAAGGGGGAGAGGGAGGGATTTAGAGAGGTTAGAGAGAAGGGGAGAGAGAAAGAGAAGGGGAAAGATAGAGAGGGAGGGGTTAGAGAGAGGGAGAAGGGGAGAAAGAGAGGAGAGAGAGACAATAGAGAGATAGATATAGATGGAGAGAGAGAGAGAAAGAAAGAGAATTGATGAGAGTAAAAGTATAGGAGGGATATTGAGAGGAAGTAAAAGACGTTCGGGAGAGAAAGAGAGAGATAGAGGGAGGGAGTTGAAATGAAAGAAAATGTGAATATTGATGAGGCTAAGACATTGCGTTTCTCTCACTCCCTCCCTCTCTCCACATCCTTCTCACTCTCATTTTCTTTATGTACATTTGCTTCCATCCCTCTCCCTCTCTCTCTCATTCTCTTCCTCTTACACACCTTAACTCCAGTTGGGCCAAATGAAGCTTTTGTGTGTGAAATGGGATTGTGTCTTGTTCTCGGTCCTAATCAAAACCTCAACATTTCGCTTCGTGCTGCTTCCTTCCTGAGGATTCTCTGTTTTATCTTGTTTTAATTATTTTTTTCTTTATTTGTACTATAAAAAAAATGTGCCACAACAAACCAACCGCAACCATGAGGTTGAACAATGCCCACCCCACGTAGGTTTGGGAAAAGGCAAAGTGAATGAAGAAGAAGAAGATTACCTGCATTACCTACGAGTATGGGTAAGGTATAGCAAATAGAAAGCATTGTACTTTTACAATGGGCTGTATTAAAGAAAAAAATGAAGCAATTGCTCCTGAACAAAAGCAAGAAAAAGCAAATGGTCTGAAGAAAAAGGTTGAGGCTAATAATTGACAAGGGTCCCCACCAAGCCAATGCTGTGGTCTACTTACTACTTACTGGGCTTACTGCTGGAATAATGGGACTTTAATAGTCCTACTTGGGCAGTATAAATAAGGCGACATTATCATTATTATGTGGTCTCAAATAAATAAGGAAAAATTCATGTATTGGGTGGGATTCGATCTGGATTAGGAGACTAGCGCCTTAACTACTTGACTGAGGTCGGTTAACATTTAATGTACTTTCAATACAGGTATTTTAGTTTGTTTTAAGCGTTAAATACTTTCAACAGTTTATTATTTTTTGTTTAAATTAAGCGTTAAATACTTTTAATCGGTATTTGTGTTTGTAACAAGCGTTTAATACGCCCTATGGCTGTATAAGAATGGCCTTGCCAACCAATGCCAAAAAAAAAAAAATAAAAAATACACCCTAGCATCAGCTTTTGGGTTCTAGAATGCGCTCTCGAATGCTCTTGTCTTAACTTTTGTTATTTTTCTGTTTCTCAGAACACTCAGGAGACACCTCTTATCATATAAAATGCATTTTTTTTCTTCCCACCGGTATTTCTACCTTTTAATTTTTATTTACACTGGCTTGCCTGCCGTTTTATTCTTCTAAAACGCTTTAAAAGCTTTTTTTTCTGATATTTTATGCTGATGATTCAATTATATGAGACGTTTCGCGAGACGGCAAGGGAATTTTCGGCGCTTGTGAGCCTAAAAGTGGCTGCTGGGCGGGGCATGTTTTAACTCACATTAATAATAATAACACTCTTTGGTGGAAGGTAACCACCAGGTGAGGTTGATAAACCTCCCACCATCTAATAACCCTCAAATTCTTATTATTATGTGTGGTCAGAAACTCAAGTTAACGAGGAAAAATTAGTGCACTGGGTGGGATTCGAACCAACGGATCCCTACTATACCTGGATTACCAGATTATGTGAGCACCGACCAGTGGCGAAATTATGGGCAAATAATAAGAAATCCGGGTCCGTGAGATAGGTATTGATACCTAAATCACGGTTATGAGGGGATTATAATATTATGGACGCCCAGATCCAATGTCTAGGCTCCTTTCATGTCCATTGATTCTATGTATTTGGTTTTAACGTCCTGACTTGAGGTAGACAGGACGGGGGTTTTACAGCTACCCACATTAACATATAGGCAAATGATACACAAGAACATCATAAAATATAAGAAAAAGTCCTAAAATTCTGCGCCATCCACTATAATTATTGTGATGTAATAATAATAACACTCTCTAGTGGAAGGTAACCCACCGGGTGAGGTTAATACTTAAAGCATTTTCTACCTCCTAACCCTCAGAGTATTATTATTATGTGGTCACAGTGGTCACACACTCAAATTAATAACACTCAATCATTTCTTTTCAACAATAGATTCAACTATTATAACTATTACCATTTCAACCACTAGATTGGTGTTCAAATGTTTAAGGCGCTATTCTAGTGATTCATTTAGCCTATTAGGGGTCCGTAGGTAAGTTTGAATCCCACCCTGTGTGCATGAATTTTTCTTCATTTTTTCGAGAACATGACCACATAATAATAAGACTCTGAGGGTTAGGTGGTAGAAAGTGATTTAAGCATTAACCTCGCCTGGTGGTTACATTCTACTAAAGAGTATTCTATAATAATAATAATGATTATTATCATTTTTATTATAAGAACCATAAGCAGAATCAATAAACTGTTGTTCTTACAACTATTATCACCCCTATATTCATCAATATATCGATACCTTTTTGCCAAAATGTGAATTATCCAAAATTTCAATTTTCGTTTTATTTCAGATTCTTAATCAGTTTTAAAAGCTCTTTCGGATGAACTCACGGCCAAGTTTCTATCTAGTATAGTTTTAATTTTAAGTTTTCATTTTTTTGGTCAAAATTTGTTATTTATTAAGCTAAAACGTGAAAAGTTTTTGTTTTTTTCTTTTACATTATACGAGAATGTGAAAAATCCGATAATATATCGGATTTTTTAATATATCGGACCTTTTTGCCAAAATGTGAAATATCCAAAATTTCAATTTTCGCTTTATTTCAGTGTCGCTTTTCACAATTGAGAGGTTGAAAAAGAATTCGCCAAAAAGTGGAAAACGCCATCTTTCTTTGTCTAAGTATTAGCCTTTCTTCCTAGTTTTTCTTTTCAGATGTTCTCATTACTATTTAAACATTAAAGGGTTGTTATTAAAAAACAAAACAACAGGATTTTCAAAGTGCTATATACGTTAGTGCGGCTAAAATATCTTCCATTCGATTCAGGGTTTCAAACTATCTATGACCGGATTCAATTTCCGCCGCAATAACAAATGATGAATTTTCTGTATTCATTAATATAATAGGGCCCGCCAAAAAAAGGAGCCACTCAGAATATCTAGAGAACGGATAAAATTTTTAAAAAATGCTAAAACACGTGTACCATTCTATAGCAGGGGAAACCTTTTCTACTAGGTATTGGTTTTTTATCATTACCAGGGGCGGCCCCAGGGGTGTCAACTTTGGAATCTTAAAAGGAACCACCATATTTGTAAGACATTTCCAAAAAGTAGTTGACATTAAAAAATACAACTTATTTCTTATAAAAAAATTACTGAAACCTGATGTGAAATGAAATGTACGATATCTCCGACCCTGTTATGATTAAAAATCTCAAACTTGTCTTCAAATAATTTTAATGTCATCTTCTTTTCAAAAATGTATTTCAAATAGGGATATTTCATTTAAGATTCCAAAGTTGAGTCCCTTGGGGCCACCCCTGGTAATGATAAAAAAAAATCAGAACCTAATAGATAAGGTTTCCCCTCGATATAATGGTACAGGTTTTTTTTTTAGCATTAAAAAAAATAAAAAAATAATCCGTTCTCTAGATATTTCGAGAGGCTCCTTTTTTTCTGGCGGATCCTGTATGAAAAAGTAATAATCCCTAAAAAAATACCCCTTCACAATATAAAAAATTACCGCCCAGTCATCAGCCCAAAAATATTCTGAAATAATGTTTGGGCTCCGCTTCATGTTTACTATCCTCTCATGTACTATCGTTTATTATCTACTCGACTTACACTTAGAGCTATCTTATAGAGATAAGTTAGTAGTAATCAAGTAGTTAGTATTTTCACACGTTTTTGTATGTTTTCAAAAGGAAATAATATAGAGACATTTAGGATAAAATATTTGAAGTTTGTATTAGAAATACCCCCAGGCACCTTCTGACAAGAAGGTGTCTTCTTTAAATGCATACACACACAATCACACCAGTGCATTATCGCCCTACGATGTACGTAAAAGTATTTTAGTCTGTTCGTACAGGTATGTCTATCTAAATGTCTGCCTGTATGTCTATGTGTCTGTTCTAGGCGCGGCCGGTGGGGAAATGTTTTGGGGGTACTGCATACCTTACTAAAGAATTTATAATAGTTATGCATTAATTTTTCTAGAAATGTGTGATAATTTTTATTGTGTATTGTGTACGACTTGAGAAAATCCTGTCTTTTTTATTTTTTGTCTGGGGGTGCTGGAGCTCCGCAGCTCCTTAGCACCAGCCGCGCCTGGTCTGTTCATATGTCTGAACCTAAGTATGTTTGTATGTCTGTCTGTTTGTCTATGTGTATGTCTACTCAGTGATAAATATGCTTCACTTTACAATTCAAATAACACCTCATAAGGTTATATCCATCAAATAATTATGTCTGCCTGTATGTCCGTCTTTTGTTTATCCGTAGGTCTGTCTGTCTGTTTATATGTTTTTTTGTACTTAATGATGTATGTGCTTGACTAAGAATAAAAGGGCGACTCATAAATTTATATACATCAAAGAACTATGTCTGTCGGTCTGCTTTTATGTATGATTTTACTCATTGATCAATTTTATTTTTCATTATAATTAAAATTGCACCTCAATAATCAATATCTGTAAAGTTCTCTGGAAAATATAAAATTTCTATTAATATTTTTACATCAATTAGTGGGTTTTTTAGAATTATGGGGCTGAAGTGCCCATTTTGGGGCTATATAAGTACTCAAAGGCACATCTGCCACCAAAGACGAGAAAAACAAGATCAAATTCATACATCAAAATTGGCCCAGTGGTTTAGGCTGTAGCCCGGTCAAGATCGAATAAGAACATCAAGCAGCAGAAAGTGAAAAATGGTTTTTTTCACCATTGATTATCAACGGTTTAAGTCAAGCGTTTTTGATGATTCTCTTATTAATCTTCATTATTCAAAAGCTTGCTTCTTTTCAGTAAATAATTCAACCTTTGTAGTGTTTTAGTTTTCATTCATCCTTTGTAGTTAGTTATTCCGATACAGAGGAGTGAAATTGGCACTTTGTGCTGTGACGTATAATATCTCTTGGTGCCCTCTTCTTAATTTTTGACTTGGCGTTGCGGAACGCCATCGCGTTCTTTAATAATAATCATTATTACAGTTACTATACGCACAAATTATGCACTATTTATTCTTCTTATATGTCGCTTTTCACAAATTTATTGTATTCCAAATGGCACTTTTCACATTTTACGTAAACCACTTTTACTTAAAACCCAAAAAATCGGGCGTTTTTCACATTCTGGTTTAGCAGGCAGAGTTTTAGGAGTGGATTTTTCACATTTTTGCTAAACCAACTTTACTTAAAACACGAAAAATCGGGCGTTTTTCACATTCTGGTTAGTAGGCTGAAGAACAAGAGTGGACAATTCACTTTTTGGCTAATACCTAAAGAAAGAAAGATGGAGTTTTTCACTTTTTCATTCTTTTTCAACCTCTCAATTGTGAAAAGCGACACTATCTCAATAACTAAAGGCATTTCGCAGTTAAAATTATCAGGAATATTTAAAGCAAACAGTTTCAAGTATTATATCCAAATTTGGTATAAATCGTACGTAGGACAACTGAGTAATGAAACTTTTTTTGAAAAAAACAACTTTTTATTTTTTCAAACCTCTCTCCTGAAAAATTTGATTTTGGCGCAATTCACATTTTGGCAAAAAGGTATCGATATTGAACAAACCATTACCAATGCAACCACCATAAGCACAATCAATATTGTTGTTGTTATTGTTGTTTACAACCAGGCGCGGCCGTCTAGGGGAGCTGCGGAACTGCAGCACCCCTAGACGAAATTTTTTTTTTGGGTGATTCCATTACTTTCCTTCCTATAGGATAAGGAAAGTAAAAAGAGAGCATCTTGTCAAGTCCTAGCTCGTACACCATGAAAATCATCACATATTCCTACAGTAACTAATGCATAATTATTAATATGATTGGCATGGTAAACAAAATCAAACTTTTTAGATACTGATAGAGCCACTCTATAAATCCTATTTTAGTCAGGTTTATGTGGCAGCACCCCCAATTTTTTTATATAAATATACAACAATACAACATCAATACTTGTCTGCTTTTAAGGGCTGCTAAACAAGCAATTACAGATGCGATTATTATTGTGTAGGTGTGATAAGTTTTCTAATACATATTTATTATAAGTTGGTATTTATCATAATAAAAATGATTTATTATAACAAAACAAGACAACATGAACAATATCTTACAAGTAAAATATTTCCTCCAATTTTTCAGAGGTTGGGAGAGTTACTCTAATGCTCACTGAGATCTCTTAGAAGCCCTTCAAGGCTTAGGAGAAGTACCTTTGCATAAATGTTTCTTTATAAAGAAAATAAATAAATAAACTTATAAAACATAAAACCAAAAAAAAAAGGTTGTCCGCGCCTGTTCGCAACAACCATAGGCACCATCAATAATGTTTTTGTTATAGTTGTTGGTATCGTCTAAATTGAGATAAACGCCCGGATAGGATCTGAGGACCTCTGAGACCTGAGACCTGCCCCAGTGACCAGTCACGAGTGAGCAAATTATATCAAAGCTGACGTGGAATGGGCCTCACATAAATTTCTCCGGTTATTGTAATGCAGCTGACCAGTGGCGACGCCGACCTCCGTGGCTGAGTGGTTCAGAGCATTGGTTACTGAGCCGGAGGTTGCGGGTTCAAATCCCGGCCGGAGCGGAAAATTCTGACCGAGTTTTTACGTTTCCGGAATGGCGTGGGTGTAAAAGTAAAGTGCCCTGAAGTAATTCGAAGGTGTTTCCGAGAAAAATTAAGTTAAAATAATACTTTCCATAAGCAAAGTAAAACATGGTGACTCCGACGGTTGACTGGTACACAGAGACCAAGTGTTCCAATCCCAGATCACGTCATTTTCTCTGGTTGTTGTCATGGAGATGGGCAGTGGTGACGCGGACAGATGACTGGTAGTACTGGTATTTTAGACTGGTACACAGGAGAACGTGGGTTCCCATCCCAGATCACGTTGGAGATGGGAGAGTGCCAACGGATTTTTTGGTCCGTTACTAATATTTTCGTTAAAAATATAATATTAAAAAAATTGAGTTCGAATTT